>CM032334.1:55440024-55753920 GCA_019022515.1 Quercus aquifolioides | reverse complement strand
ATTTTAGGTTCAAGTTTCAACTCAAAAGAATATGACATGTGTCCATAACATGGTGGCTGTGAGGTGGTGCATGTATAAAATCACTTGTCTTTTTATTTTTTTAATGGTTATTGGGTTGTGCAAAGTTTGGTATGATAAGGTCAACGTTGGATGGCTCTTGAGATCAAAATGTTATGGTGGCCGTGAGGTACGGCTGTGCATGATCTAGGCCTCATGGCGTACAATTTCTATGGTTGATTAAAAAAACTCATATATTTTACAAATTATTTGAATAACTTAGGTTATATATATATATATACACACCATTTTTTATTGGTTAAATTACTAATTTGGTCCTCTAACAATAGGTAATAGTTGATTTGGTTTGTCAACTATTAATTGTGTCAATTTAGTTCTTGAATTATCAATTGTGCCAGGTTAATGCCTTAATTTTCATAATCAGTCAATTCATCCTTGTCCTGAATAGAAGATTAGATAGGATGGAGAAATCATGATTCAAGTCATCCAACCCGCCATACTTCATTGTCATACCTTACTTTATTTTCATACCTTACTTTGATGACACAATATAGAGAAATTTCCTCTTTCATCATTGCATTGTGACAGAAAGGGAAGATTCATTACTACCCAAGGTTTAACATTATGATAGCATATACATAACAGTGGAATTCAAGGATGAAAAAAATATATATACTTGCAGGAAAGTCATGAGTTAAACGTTTCAAAAACTCAATTTAATTTGTTGATGGGCATTGCCACATTGATAGCGTAATATGATATACTATAAAGCATGCATAGTATTACTAAGGTTATAGATTTTTTTTTCTTTCCAATTATGTGTTTTGATCAGGGCCTTATGATTATTTATGAAAAAACAGAGAACAAGAAAAGACATATGAATGACTAAAAAACTAACTTATATTGAATTCTAGTTAGCTTAAATTGGTAAAAAAATTTATAGTTGAATAAGAGATCTGGGGTTCAATTTCTGCTTATACTAAAAATTGATTGGTATCTTAGTCTGATGATAAAAAACTATCATCAGAAATGGATGTCATAAGTTGAAACTCTCTTAAAAAAAAAAAAAAAAAAATCTAGCTTATAATGGCTGCATATTTAGGAGTGTAGTATAAATTGTAAATCTCTAAAGTATTGCACTATTACATATATATAATAAATGCAAACTCTCTCTCTCTCTCAACAATTGAAGTATAATTAGAAGTACATTAGAAATAAAATTGGAGTATATTTAAAATGAGTCCAAATTTGATTAGGATTGGATGTAAAAAAACCTATGTTCTACACCATTCAATAAGAAACTATCACATCTTTACTTAAAACCCGATATGTTCTACTACATCTAATAACACCACATCAGTCTTTTACTTAAAATCTTAAATATAATATTTATTGAGATGTTATCTTATGTGATTAGATGTATTTATGTTTTAGTAATATGATGATGTTATCCTGTTTTTTTTCTTATTAGTTGATTCCAAGTGTCTATATATTTAAATGAGATTAAATTTTATAAGGACTTGATGTAAACCTTGTGTTTTACACCCTCCAATAAGTACTTTTGGTACAAAATTTTAGTGCAGTCAGAATTTAATTTGGATTCTTGATTAAACTATTTTTTAATTTTTGCTTTTATATATATTAGTGTGTAACTCTGTGTATATGCATGGATATAATTAAAAATAATCACAATCTACACAATTCAAATTATACATTTTTTTGAGAAAATGTTTAAATCATATATGGTATTAGCTTACACCTTATATATATATATATATATATATATATATATATATATGATTTAGAATTTAGATTTTTTGGTTTTTGAACCCAATAATTCCCTTGTCACGAAAATTAGATGGACATGTAGCGCAAAATTGGATTCCGATTGAAACCTAATTTAAAATTTAATTGGATTTGGATTCTTCAATTTTTACACTTAATAATTTACTTGGTACAAAAATTAAAAAATTAGATAGGACACATAGTACAAAATTGAGAATCTAATTAAAATTTATTTTTTCTGAGTTTTGATTTTTAATATATGGATATAGATTATAATCTATATCCATATAATCTATATAAGATTATATAGATTATATAAGACACCATGCAAATATTTTCTATAACATAAATCTAAACATATAGGACTCGACTTTTGAAAACAAAAACGTATGGAGTGAATGTAAAATTCCTAAAGCACAAGGATTTCCTAGTCAAAATCTGTATAATCTTTATCTATGTATAAAATCAAGTCTTTCATTTTTATTGATTTTTTTTTTCTGTCACATAAATGCTTTGGAAGCTCACATTTTCTCATATCATTATTCTAATATATTTTTTATTTAATTTTTTATAGAATTATAAATAATACTAATTATGTTAGTTTAAACTAATTAAAACTCACTTTTCTTTTCTTTTTTGGATAAAACAACCTGGTAGTCTATTAGATCTGTGGGTACCTTGGGCATGCTATGCAACGTCCTAGGCATGTTTTGCAACGTCCTTGGACGGAGGCCTAAGAGTTCTACATTGAAAGAGTATTCCCCCACTTTCTGCCTTATAAGTTCTAAAGCGAAAGAGTAGTGTACTACTAGGACATTGCAAAGCATGTCTAGGATGTTGCCAAGCATGCTTAGGACGTTACATAGCATGCCCAAGGTACTCACAAGATCAATTTTACTTTTCCCTTAATAAATTATAATTAGTTTAAGTATGTTCTTTTCTTCAAAATTTCTAATTGACTATGTATTAATACTCATTAAATAAATATGTATCATATATAAATATATTTTGTTTAACTTTTCTATTAATTATATGGGTCTATAGTATAAAATATATTGTCACATAAACTTTTGGAAGCTTTTTTTTTTTTTTTTTTCATGTTACTAGTCCAATATTTTTTTTTAATTTATTCACAAATTTGGTTTTTTTTTTTTCTTTTTTTTTTTTTAATTTGGTTTTTAGAGTTATAAATAGTAATAAACCAAATCAAATTAAACTGATTATAATTAATTACCTTTTTAGATAATGCAATAAAACGCAATTTTTTAATTAAATTATATTTTATCTCTTTTAAATAAATTCTAATTAAATTATACAATTTTTTTGCTAAAAAATATTTAATTTTTCTTTTTTATTTATTAAGATTTGCTAATTGTGAGTGTGTGTGGGGGGACAAATTTTGGCAAAAAAATTAGTTGTAGACTAAGCCTACAACTCTACTCAATACTTTTTAATTGAATGTGAATTTTGATAAATCCACATTTGAATTGCATTTTCTTCTTATATCCTCTATACTTGCAAAATTTGAAAAAGATAAAAAAAATTAATAACTATGTTATCAAACAAATATTTAAATTTTGAGTTATTGTTGTCTTAAATTATACATAAAAAAATTAAATAGAAAATAACATCCGGTTAACATGAAATTTGACATTTATTTTAAGAACATAAATAATATGCAACTTAATAGTTAAATTTTCACAATATGTAGTCATATATGTTTTATTAAAAAAAATTGTTTATAGTGTCTAGCTTTTGAATAAGATCGAACACTTCCCACCCATGATATTCTATTTTAGGAAAAATTATTATAGAAAATGAAAAAAAAAAAGTAATCAATATTTTGGCAATTTTTTTTATTTCATATAAGTGATGTTAAATTTTTCTTAAAATAATTTATTAACAATTCCTTTAAAGACACCCGTTCCTTCTAAAAACTGAAAAAGAAAAAAAAAGAAGAAAAATGTGAAAAATACTTGCAACAAATAACCACTCTTCTTCCTCAAAAAAAAAAAAAAAAAAAAAAAAAAAAAAACAAATAACCACTCTTTTGTAGTGCGGGTCAACTTCCTTACTAGCTAGTAGCTACTCATTTTCCTATATATATATACACTATATATCTTCACATTCCTCGTTCATTTCATGTACAATCAACTTTCCGAGCCAAGTCGTTTTTTTTCTCCGCAAAAAATTCTCTAAGCCATGGCTTGGACATGCACTTTCGCATCATGCACACTACTAGTATTGTTACTACTGGGTTTGAGTTCCCAGAGCTGTCACGGGTTAGGGACATTTGGGTTCGACATTCACCACCGGTACTCGGATCCGGTAAAGGCAATACTGGGCTCTGATGGGCTTCCAGAGAAAGGTAGCATAGAGTACTATGCTGCTATGGCCCGCCGAGACCGCATAATACGGGGCCGTCACCTTGCCGCCAGTAATAACCAGTCGCCACTCACTTTTGCCAATGGAAACATGACCTTTTTCGAACCTTTTTTTCCGTACGATCCTAAGCCACTCTTGAATTTTCTTTCTTTTGTTGTCTTTTTTTCTTTTTTTGGTGAGGTACTGATTAACGAATTGGATGATGATTGTTTGGTTGCTAAGAAACTGAAGGAAAAGAAACAAGAAAAATAGAATTTTCTTGTTCTAAAGAATACTATCTTGTGATTTCTGTCTTCTAGCCTATATCGTGTTATGTCGGGTTTCGGCCGGAAAAATCATACCGGACCGAACCCAAAAAAAAAAAAAAAAAAAAAAATCTGTTTTCAGATCTAATCATCTCTCTCCTCAGTCTGTAACTTACTGCTAGCTCTTGCACTCGTCGCAGCCATCGTCAACGCCTTTCTGTTGTTATTGTCACTTGTCTCACCTCCTCCTCCTTTTTCTTCTTCTTCATTCGCTCACCCAGGCCATATATTGTTTGTTTCTTGCTTTCTTTTTCGTCATTATGTCTTTTCTTTTCTGCTTCCTTTTGGTTTTGGTTTTATAATTTTGTCTGTATTGTGCCTGTAAACCCACGCGTCTTATCATTTTCAAAGTTCAAACTTCAGTTTTTTTTTTTTTTTTAATAAAATATGAATGAGGTTAAGAGATGCTTAAGGATATTTTTAGTGAAATTTTTTAGGAAAATTTTTATTAAAAAAATAAAATAATTAATGTTTTGATGTATTTTTCTATTTTTTAAAAAATATATCAAAATTATTGGTTTAAGGATATCCATTAACATGACCATATAACGATTTGATATTATTATTACCTTATCTATTTAATCATAAAATAAAATAGAAACTCATTATCTCAAATTTTACATTGAAGAAGCATATTGTCTGGCATTGTTTTCTTATTATCATTCAATTGGAAAATAAAAATATTCTCTCATAGGCCCTGTAAGGAAATTGAATACAAATATTTTGTACAAATTTTTATATTTCACTTTATATTTTACAAATCAAAACTTGTTTTTTTTTTTTTTTTTATAAAATAATTGAAGTTTAAAATGAAAATAATTCAAACAACTTTTACTATAATTTATAGAACATAAATTGAAATATAAAGAGTAATTCAAAAAAATTGTACTCGAAAACGTTAAAAAGGAGAAAAGTTTGGAATTTTTTAGTTTCTTGGTGACCGCTGAATTGCTTCGTTTTACGTACTTAGGAATTCTTCCTGTTCCTTTTCTACTAACTTTTTTTTTTCTTCAAAAATGGTGTTCATATTTCAGTTTGTATTATGCTAATGTTTCTGTGGGGACACCGAGTTTATCATTTTTGGTGGCATTAGACACAGGCAGTTATTTGTTCTGGTTACCATGTGGTTGTTTGAAAGACGATACAGGTTGCCAAAGCAGCGTAATGCTAAATTCTGGAGAGGTACGTTATTTACTTTGAATTTTGCCATTTACTAAAATGTAACTTGTATTTATACACATTAATCATTCAATATTAGTGGTGGTAAAGTGGCCTTATCCAGACGAGTGAAGTGATCACCTTAGCTTTCACGTTAATTAAGAAAATTAAAATAGACATTTGATATTAAATTAAACCATAAATATTAGAAGCTAATTTGGATTATGATTATTCTGAATAATTTAGTTGATAAATATGAAAAGAGATACTTTCTCAAAAAAAAAAAAAAAGTATGAAAAGTGATAAAAGTATTGAATTCAACCAAAAAAAAGAAAAAAAAAAAGAAAAAGAAAAAGAAGTGACCATGAACAACAGAAAAAGTTAACCACGATTTCAAATCACCAAAAAAAATGTTATTAAAGAACAATTATAAATTATTCAAGAAAAAAAGAAACAATTATACTTCATAATAGATCTAACAGTTAAAATAACACTATTGGCCATATTAGCATTGCATGTTTATTGCTTTCCAAATTAACAAATCTATTTAATTCTATCACTTATTTTTCTTTCCGTCCTTATTAATAACAACACTCAAAGCGTTGAGAGAGATATTTCTCTGCCATGGATGCACAGAAGAAACCTCTTCCTAATGAGCTTAATATCAAAGCATAATTGAAGCATATTAATACCAACTTACCAACAAGGCCAAGCCCTGTAACTGTAAAATAGAAAATCTCTTCCTGACTCTAACATCATTCACTCGTAGTTACAAAAAAGAGAAATAAACAATAAAGCACTCAATCAAATAGAAGAAAGTCAGTATGACTATTGAAGTATTTCCAACAGATCATTCAAATCCCTTTTTTCATTTTTTTTTTTTTTTAATAATACGATGGTTTAAATCTACATCCAAGTTTTAGTTAAAAAGCCACTTTTTTCCCCTTAGGTAACTATTCTTACAGACATAATTCCTTACGAACTATCCTTCATCTATCCAGCCCTAACGACATGAAAAAGTTTTTTTGTATCAAATGATACTACGTCATCCATATGAAAATTCAATAAACAAGAAATATGTGTGGAAAAATAATTACCCACTAACACATATTTTTCAATTGTCAGTAGATTAGTTATTTTTTGTTGATATATCTCACATTTATTAGATTTTGATACTGCTAACATGGTATTATTTGATACCAAATACCTTCTCCAACGACACTAACTCTCTTTCTTTGGTTCTTCCAAAAGTCCACCACCTTTTCCCCTCAATTTTCGGGAGCTGTAATTAATAAGGAGAGAGAGAGAGAGAGAGAGAGAGAGAGAGAGAGAGAGAGAGAGAGAGAGAGAGAGAGAGAGAGAGAGATTATAATATCAAATAGATTAATTGATTTAGCAAGCATTTTTTTTTAAGCAATGCTGACATGTTTCGTAGTGCTATTTTGACCATTAAATCTATTAGAAATTTATGGTCCAAAAAATATGTAACTTTTGTAAAGTTATATTATATGTAACTCTAACTAATATTACATCATCCAATAGCACGTTAAAGAATTCATATTTTGAAAATTTAACTGTTAAATTATATATTCTATATGTTCTTAACATTCATGTCAATTAGATATTATTTGTTATTCGATTGATAAACTCATCTTTTATGTATTATTTTAAACTACAAAAATGTGAATTTAAGCAATTGATTGATGATATGCCTATTAATCTTTAATCACTTTGAAATTTTGAAAGTATAGAAAATATATGAAGATAATGTAATCTAATGGTGGATTTGTCAAAATTTTCGCACCCAATTAAAAAATATTGAGTGGTGTAATATTGCTTGAATTTATATTAGGTGTAGCTTAAATACAACTTATATATATATATATATATATATATATATAGAGAGAGAGAGAGAGAGAGCATCTATCATGCTAAATAAGCAAATATGAGTATATATATTATGCGTGCAAACTTCAACAACAAAAATAAGAAAAAAAGAAAGAAAAAGAAAATACAATGATTCTATATGCATATCATTGTTCACAGGTGATCCAACAAAATATATACGCCAGTGATTTTGACAGTAAAATGCTAGCTTAAGTTAAAATTTGGAGTTTTTCTCTTAATAATTTAGGATAGTGATGGAGTGTTATTATATTATTATAAATCTGTGTACTATCTCACAATTTTTTTAAAAAAAAATTTAATTGGTAAGTACGAAAAGTCATAAAGTATTGAATTAAAAAATAAAAATGGCTATGAACAATAGAAAAAGCTAACTGGTATTTCAAATCTCCAAATAATTTTATTAAAATAAAATTCTATTTTTACATAGTACTGTTCATATAAATTGTAAAGTGTACATTTTAGTTAAAATTATTGTACATTTTTCTCCCAAAGTGGCAAATTAATATTAGCCACATTGAAAGAATGGTGTATTGAATGTGTACAATTTATATTATACTGTTCATGTAACCTATTATTATCCTAAATAAAATTTATAAATTAATAACTACTAGAAGGAGAAACAATTATACTTAGTAACTATGACTTTTAGTTTTTTTGTAACTATGACTGCTGGTTCCATTAAAATATATATATATAGGTCATCTGTCATCCTAAAAAATGTAAAGATGAAAAATTATGGCTCATCCGAATTTCTTGCTCCTACAAGATCGCGAGGGTGTCATTGTGTTTATGCCCAAGTAAAAGACAAAAGGGATAAAGCCAGAACTTAGAGTTAAGGGGCGGCTTTGCTACTATTTGTGTGTGACTCTATTGCTGCTAAGTCGTTGAGGGATTTTTTTTGTTTGTCTTTGATGTGTGCACTATTGGGTAAGAAAAAAAATTATTTTGTTTTAAATTTTTTAAAAGGGTTAGGTTGTTTGTTTTAGGTAAAATTGATTGACTAGACTTAATTATTTATTTTTTTAAGTTTTATTATTGATAATTTTTGTTGTTGAACTAATTTTTTTGGGCTTGTATATTTTTCTTTTAGATTTTAGATCAATAAAATTTTTTGATGGTCTTTAAAATGAGGAAAATGTTAAAGCTACAAAATGTTTTACAAATTGCTGATGTAATGAGTGATTATTGGTAAGTAAAAAAATAATATAAGTGATGGGCCCAAATGAGAACCAATAAGAATTTGCTACCTTAGTCGTTTGTAAAAATGTTGTAGAAAAATTTGTGACTATAGCAATACTTTGAAAAATGTTGTAGTAACCATATATATAATACTACTTTTTTTATTCATGGCAAAAAAAAATGTAAAGAGGAAAAACAATTAAAAAAAAACATTATTTTGAAAGACTTAGGTTGCGTTTGGCATTGGCTTAAAAAACCAACTTATTTTACTATTAGTTTATTTTTGTTATTATTCATAGACCCTAGTGCACTTTTTAGTATTGTTTATAGGTTCACTATACTATTTCAGCTAACTTTTACTTTTATCTACAATATTTACAAAAAACTTTCAGTTTCATACACTTACAAAAGACCTCTCATAGTTGAAGAGCCCAAAGAAATTTTTCTCTCTTCCCCTTACCAAGGACATATGTCTCCTATAAAAAATTCGATTACCAAAGGCTATAATCTCATATTCAAAGGTCATATCTTTAACCTAGTGGAGTTGGCTAAGTGGTTAGATACTTGGTCTCAAAATAGCTGTCTTAGGTTTGACTGGGAGCTCCCCAGTTCAAGTCTGGGCACTAGCATTTTGAAAAACCTCTCTAGGCCAGCGATTTATTCTATTATGGGCACATTAATCACGAACAGTGATTAGTCTCTGGTTGAAAGTTTTGAGGAAACATGATGGGAAACCAAAAAAAAAAAAAAAAAAAGGTCATATCTTTTTCCTTGCCCATATCTCGGAAAACTAAACGGAAATTTTACCTAATTTCCAAATGTAGATAAAACACAATGTAATAGTTGATAAGCAGACCCTTTCTTTGTGGAAAAAGTGTTTTGTATTAAAAGATACTATATTATCCATATCAAAACCTAATAAATAAGAGATACGTATATAAAAATAACTACCCACTAAAGCACTAAGATAAATTTTTCATTTGTTAGTGAGATAGTTATTTTTTACTGACATGTTTCATACTTATTAGATTTTGATACCATTGACATAGTATCATTTGATACCAAATAGTTTCTCCTCTTTGTGCCCCACGCCCCAACTCTCTTCTTTTAGGCTTGTGTTGTTTTACACTTTGGACATCATTTAAACTCTAAGGTTGTGTTTTACCAAAAAACCTAGGGTACAAAGTAGATTTCTTTGTAGGGTTTGGTAGAGATTTTCGTGTCTTATATGTGTGTGTGTGTTATTAGATAGTTACAGCAGAAGGGAGGATTAGAAAGTTTTAACTAATTGAGTTACAATATTCTAGGCTATTGATACAAGGCTGAATAAATAGGGAGGCACGTGAAGGCTGAATAGGGAGGCACGTGATTGAAGTTGCTGGCTGAATAAATATGGAGGCACGTGACTGAAGTTGCTGATGTAGTTAGACAGTTACATTACACAGTTACCATATACTGTTAGTTGCTCAGTTACCGTTAATCATTGATTAGTGCATTATAATCAAGCATTAGGGGATTAGTTACACCAATGATTCAGTATATAAAGAAGACTGAACTGTAATGTTGGCATATGAAATAAGAACTTTCCTTTGGTTCCTTCTGCTCTGTTTCCTCTTTCTCATCGTTTCCCTTTTCTCTCTATCTTTGGAGGCTGACTGTCCTTGAATTCAGTTAACCATTCTCAGGATCTTATCAATTGGTATCAGAGCAGGCTTATCCTGCGATTACAAGGGTTGTCATGGCTGAAACTTGATCTACTGCAATTCTCAACGAAACCCTAGCTTCCTTAAAAGCTACTACTGATCACCACAACAAGGAAATCCAAGAAATCCACACAATTACTAGCATCCATACTCGTACCTTGAATGAAATGAGCCAACAATTGGCTACGATTTTACAGAAGTTGACTGCGGCGGAAGAGAATTCGCACAATCCTGGAGATCGCAACTATCAACAATCTGTTTCAGGATTTTCCAGACCCGTGAGATTGGATTTTCCCAGATTTTTTGGTGAGGAACCAACTTCTTGGATCTACAAAGCTAATCAGTACTTCAAGTATTATAGGATTCCTGAATCAGAGAAATTGATGATGGCCTCTTTTCATATGGACGGAGAAGCTCTAGTTTGGTTTCAAGAAGGAGAAGATGCTGGTGTATTTAGTACGTGGGAGGCCTTGGTTCAAGCAATGTTAATTAGGTTTGGGTCTACAGCCTATGATGATCCAATGGAAGCTTTAACTAGGTTGAGACAAACTGCAACTGTGGCTTCATATAAAGGTGAATTTGAAGCTTTGGCTAATCGGATTAAGGGTTTGTCTCCACAGCATAAACTGAGTTGCTTTTTGAGTGGGTTAAAGGATGAGGTGAGGTTACCTGTTCGAATGTTGAATCCTCCCTCTCTCATTGCAGCATTTGGATTGGCTAAAATCCAAGAAGAATACTTATTGGGTTGTAAGAGAAGTTATAAGGTAACCCATGATCAAGCTAGACCTTCACTACTTGGTGTGCCTAGACCTTCATTGCTGGGTGCTGCCCCGGTTGATAACAGGACCACCAAGATTCCTGTTAAGAAGATCACTGCTGCTCAAATGGAAGAAAGAAAGAAGAAAGGGCTATGTTATAATTGTGATGACAAGTGGGCACCCGGGCATAAGTGCAAGCAAGCTACTCTGTTTTTATTAGAAGGGGTGGAAGTGACTTCGGATTCTAGCTGCAATGATCTGGTTGTGGAGTTGGTCAATGGGGGTTGCATGGAGAAAAGACAAGATGAGGAGGCAGAACCAGAAATCACCTTATATGCCCTAGTTGGCAGTCCTAACCCAGGAACAATGAGAGTCAATGGTAAGGTTAATTCTGTCTCGTTAGTAATTTTGGTAGATTCTGGTAGCACCCATAATTTCATTGATGCAGCTGTAATTTCTGTCCTCCATATTCATGTGGATAAATCTCAAATTCTGGAGGTTAAGGTTGCTAATGGTGATGTTATTAAGACCCAAGGCTTGTGCAAGGATGTGCCTGTGTGTTTACATGGGGAGGTTTTCTTAGTTCAATTACATGTGCTACCTTTAGGAGGTTGTGATTTGGTTTTTGGCACTCAGTGGCTCAGCACTTTAGGGATTATTAATTGGGATTTCAAGAATCTTTCAATGGGGTTCATTCATGGAGGTAGACAGGTGCTGTTACAGGGCCTTAATACTTCAAGGGGTTTTGAGGTGCAAAATGAGGATCAGTTCTTCAAAGAACCTACTAGGAGGGGTTTAATTTTACAAATTACCATGGGTAGTGATAGGTTATTTAGACCCCTTAAACAACCAGATTGCGTAGCCTAGATTAATTAGCCAAGTTGTTACTTAGTCAAATTAAGCAATTCTAGGTTAAAACAATCAAATAATCATATCATGTATATAAAACAAATAAAGCAGCGGAAATAATAAAGAACACAAGATATGATCACCCAGGAAATCACACGGTAAAAACCTGGGGAGGATTTGACCCACCAATCCTCAAGGCAAACAAGAATTCACTATGAAAGAATTGAAGTTCTTACAGAAGGACTACAAGCTCCCCGCTCGACTTCCTAATGCTACCCACCAGTACGAACTTCCTGACACGACCACGCGCAGGCTCCGAATCCACGGACTACTTCTTTCTTGAATTCTTCAATCAGCTACAAGCTCCCCGCTTGCTTTTCTTTTAAGATCCAATGGTTGCAACTAAGTTGATCTTCCAGATGTTGAAATCATCTTTACCTTGAAAACCCTAAGCTTTGTGTAAAGGAAAGCTCCTCTAAGATCTCACAAGAGATTTACACAAAACAGAAAATATGAGCAACAATAACAATATGGACAACCTCAAAAACGTGGCTAGGGTTTTGTTTATATACCTAGGGTAAAAACATAAAACCCTAAACGTTTAATGAAGTAGGGCTGAGTTGGAAATTCTGCAGAAAATTCAACCTGTGCGATTTTCGATCGATCGAGTCTAATCTTCGATCGATCGAGCCAGGCCAAAAGTCCCAAGTACTTCTGCAGCCACTCGATTCCAACTGTACAATAATAAACCAACTTTGAGCAAGCCTAAACAAGACTAAATACAATGTTTTGATCATGGTTTGCCAACATTACAAATTAGAGTTCTAAATACATAAAATCCTAAGACCTTAGAACCTAACAAACTCCCCCTTTGGCAATCCGTGACAAAACCATAATTAAAAGCTCAAAGTTTTACAAGTAAAAGCCCTTTACAAAAGTAATGCTCATAAAATTAAATTCAGCCTAACTACTATCCATCAGTTGCAAGTGTAGACAGCAGCTTTAGTTGAATCAACCTGTATATTCCTGAAATACTCAACAAACGCATAAACGCATGTGTGACAGAAAAGAGTAAAACAACAGGTATAACATTCTTGTAAGATTCACACAACACAAAATAAAGACATATATGAATGATCAACTCATAAATATAAATCAATAAGCAGTGAATCATAAAGCAACAAGAATCAATGAATATAACATGTATATCAATCAATGTTACTCCCCCTAACATGAATATCCCCAAAAAATGATATACAAAGTGAAGCACCTAGATACAATCTAAAAACTCCACAAGCTCCTCAAAACAAAAAGTCTCCCCCTAACTACAAAAACCCCTCTACAAGTCAAAATACCACTCCCCCTTTTTGTGACGGAATGCCAAAGAGCAATCACAAGTCGCCATCAAAAGGAGGTGGTGAGGGTGAATGAAGACGCGCCAAGTCAGCTCGTAGAGCACGAAACTCATCTAGCAAGTCCACCAAAATCTGTCCATGAGCCGCCTGAACGGTCATGACAGTCTCCAAAGTACGACGAACATCGAAGTCGGCCGAAGGAGGTGGAGGAACAGCAGCAGCAGCAGCATCATCACCAACTGGATCAGTAACATCCTCACCAGCAAGACCTGCAGAAGAAGAAGGAGGAGGTGCGCTACTAGAGGGCTCAGACCTAGGGTGTTTAGAACCAGCTCGAAGATGAGCAGCCCTTTGTCTAAGAAAAGACGCACCTATAGGAGCAATAACATGAACGGGCTCAGAGTAAGGGAAGCCACCAAGATCAAGATGAAGGAGTATCCTATGAATGAAAATAGGATGAACAAGAGCATGAGCAGATGATGAACTCCTATAAACATCGTTCAAAGAACGAAGAAAAAGATGGGGAAAACTAATAGGAGCATCAGTAACTAGAGCGTACAGAAATACACACCTCTCAAGAGGAATGGTGTGAACATGGTAAATGGGTCAGATAGA
Source organism: Quercus aquifolioides (assembly GCA_019022515.1). Classification (NCBI taxonomy): domain Eukaryota; kingdom Viridiplantae; phylum Streptophyta; class Magnoliopsida; order Fagales; family Fagaceae; genus Quercus; species Quercus aquifolioides. The sequence goes on along the minus strand of CM032334.1, from coordinate 55,739,902 downwards.
ATGACACGCTATCCTAAAGAAAAGATAGTGTAACCCAGAGAGCTCAGCAGAGGTGATCCGAGGATCAGAACCCCACTGGACAATAGTCCCAGTGATGTAAGACAAGACATCACTAATCTCGGGAGACACATCAATGGATAGACAGGATGTTGAACCAATGGTACCCCTAGAACATCAGCCACTACCGTAGGAGTAAGGGTGTACTCTACGCCTCGTATCCAACTCTTGACTAGAGTGTTGGAATCATAGATGCGGATAGAGATGTTCGAATAGAACTCTCTAATCAAGGCAGAAGGTGGAGGAGGATCAGAAACATCCACCAAGGGTAACCAGCCCCTACGCTCAAAGTTTGCCCTAATGGCAGGATCAAGTTCATCTAAGTGAACAGAACGCTCAGCCCAAATTTTTCTCCTAACATTCAGCTTCTCAAAAATCTCTTGGTTTTTCTCACTAGAAAACCTCTCACGATCATAGGATGGAGGGGGTGAAGGAGAAGGTGAGGGAACATTCCTACGGGCTCTAGTTTTCCTAGGCATAGTGCTAAGGAAAGGACAGAGACACAAAGTGAAAAACCAAAAAGAACAAGAGAAAACAGAACCAAGGGCAGACTGCAAATTAGCACAATAAAAAATATAGAACAAAAATCTATATGATGCATGAACATTAATAATGTTGTGATGCATGATCTAATGCAGTGAACAAATAAGTTCAATTGAGATTGAATTTGACAAAATTGGCTTGAACATGGAATTTTTATCAAAAATCCCAAAAATTGAAAACCACTTGTTGAAAAATTTTTAACCAAATTGATGAATTGAGCATTACAAAACACAGCACATAGATTATAATGCTTAATTTTACCAATACACAAGCCAATTTCAGCAAATTCTACTCAATTTAACAAAAGCCCCAATTCGGATTAAGAACAAACCCTATAATTTTCAATTTTTCACCAAACTCAAAATTGATCAAATTAAACTATTTAGATCATGTCAATAGCATGTCCCCACAAAAACCCAATGATCAATTGCATAAAATATGGCTTGAAACAAAAGAAAATCCCAAAATAGCAAAGTCCGAAAATTACCCTTAAAAACATGGATTTATGCATGAAATGATGAAAATAAAATCAAAAGGAAGGGTAAAAGGGTCTTACCGGCTTGAGGAAAGAGAGATTGTGCAAAAACTTCGGAAGAAAACGACAAAAATCCCTAAGGTGGAGCCGTGCCAACGCGGAGAGAGAGAAAAAGTTTGAAAAAGATTTTGAAAAGTATTTGAAAAAGTCAGATCTGATCTTTTAAAAAAGCTTTTTCACGATGTTCGATCGATCGAAAATCTGATTCGATTGATCGAAACACTCAGTCGTTTTGAAACAAACTAGAGCACTTTTTCGATTGATCGAAAAGCACATTCGATCGATCGAAACAAACAGTCATTTTGAGACAAATTACAACACTTTTTCGATTGATCGAAAATCAGGCTGGATCGATCGAAATGGGCAGAGGCTCACTAAATTTTGAGAAAAATCACAGTTTTGAAAGACAAACCAAATTTAAAAAAAAAACAACTCCTCAAAGCATTAAATTACAGAAATAAAATGCATGAGTATGAGATGGAATGATTTTTCAAAACCCAAAATTTTAAACCCCAATTTTCTCAAAAACAAGTTTCAATCATTCTTCCTTTGAATATTCTCAAACAACAAATATGTTGTACACAAATCTCAAGATAATTTCAAACTTGGTTGGTCAGACCAAAAACACACACACTAGCATGTACAGTGTTTAACAAAGAGTAACTTGTGTAGTGTGTGATACTAGCAAAAACTTGAGATACATGTGAGGTGATATGTGAATAGCAATCAAACACAAAGTCTACACAATTCATCACATAGAATTTAAAAGAGACTATCACCTAAAGAGTTACATCCTATAACTCCCACATCTCCTAGAACAAAAGCTTGCAATCATGTAAGTTTCTTGTATTTTTGCCCCATTATTTAGGTGAAATTTGGCATAAAGCCTAATAGTACACACCAGTTTTAAGCATTAAGCATTTAAGCAATTAAAGAGGCTACACCTTATGTTCTTTTTGTGCATGTGCTACACTTTCTCGAGCACCAAATCTTATGATATGCACTAAGGTGTTCATGATTGACTAGTGAACAGTGGTGAGATGGTTATTTATGCCTTTCTCAAAAAGATCAAGTCCGACAGTCAAATAACATGTGACTTCAAGATCAAGACAAAGTGATTAATAACCACAAACATCTTTCCCACACAACATGCACTACAAAACTTTAACTAGTCAAGTGCAATATTTAAGCTCATCAAAGTTAAACAAGGTACACAGAACATGACATGTGTCAAAAGATAGACCAACCTTGTTTTTCAAAAACCAAGAAAAGTAGTGTCTAACATAATTTTTGCTTTCACTTTTTCCTTTTTTTTTTTTTTTTTTTTTAAATGGAAAGCAAATAAATCCTAGAATGAAATGCATGAATGTAATGCAATGCAACTCCTAGAACAAAAACAACAAAAAGACACAAACCAAAGAACAATGGTCACCAAAGAAAAGAGCAATTAAGCACAAGGACCATGTCAGAAAGACTCAGTTAGTTTGAGTCTTTTGCATCCAAAACTTTTTAGATGCACCACGAGTATTGGAGTTCTTATTCACATTAGAGTGATTCCCAACTCCAGGATTGGAATAAAGGTTTAACACCTTTACCAATTCACCAATTAGTGCCATAGGATCATGTGCTTGAGGCACAGGCACTTTTGGTTTAGTTGCTCTCTTATCAGCTTGAAGCTTGTAACAGTTAGGACGGATATGTCCAGACTTACCACAATAATGACAAACCCAAGCAAGTTTACCATGCATCTTGTCCTTAGATTTGGTAGGCTCCTTAGGTTTAGATTCTCTTAAGTCTACCCTAATCTTCTTAGGTGGTGAAACTTCTACGGGTTTAACTATCTCACTCACAGGTGGTTTGACAGTTTCACTCACAACCTCACTCACAGAAGGTTCAGAAGAAGAGGAAGGAACAAAAGTAGTGGAATGTGGTCCAGAATCAAAAATGCTTTCAACATATCCTAACCCAGTTTTATCAGCAGGAGACTTTTGAACATTCAGCATGTGATCAAGTTTAGAACTAGCAGATCTAGCAACAGATAAATCATGTTCCAAAGTTCTAACTTTATCAAGCAAAAGCATGTTCTCAGATTTAACATTATTCAAAAGCTCATTAGCATCAAACAGTTTAACAAGCAAATTTCTCTTTTCAAGCTCAAGAGAATCAATTTTCTTTAGGCCAAGTTCAACTTTCATAGCATCCTTTGCAGCAATTTTGCAAAGTTTGTTATAGGCCTCTTGAAGATCTGCATCTTCAGAGAGTTCCCCATCAGAAGGGTTCTCCTCAGCAGATATGCTTTCATTGACTATAGCAGTAGCCGTGAAAGCAATGAAGTTTCCATCCTCGTCCCCACCGGACTCATCATCAGAAACCTCATTATCACTAAGGGTTACAGCCATAGCTTTACCCTTATTCCTCAAGAATGTAGGACATTCAGATTTCACATGACCATACCCTTGACAGCCAAAACACTGAGGACCCAAAGAGTTATTAGAAGATTGACCAAAATTTTCTCTAGGTTTTTCAAAATTGTTAACCTTAATGGGATCATTCTTTCTAAAATTTCTAGGTTCAGCAGTGTAAGTCCATCTTGCCTTTCTATTTGTATTCCTCAGAAAGTTCTTAAAGTTTTTGGCAAGATAGGCAATCTCTATAGCAGAGAGCTCATCATCAAATCCAACACCCTCAACATCATCAACAGACTTAAGAGCCATTGATTTGGATTTGTTTACTTTAGGTAGGTCAGACTCATAGGATTGAAGAGATCCTACAAGCTCATCAACATGGATGGAGTCCACATCCTTGCTTTTAGTGATGGCAGTCACTTTGGGTCTAAAATCTTCAGTTAAAGATCTAAGAATCTTCCTAACAATTTTAGGTTGATCATAGATTTCACCCAAATTAAAAGCAGAATTGACAATATCATTTAATTTAGCATAGAATTCATCAAAAGATTCATCATCAGACATTCTAATGCTTTCGAATCTAGAAGTCAATTGTTGCAATTTATTAATCTTAACTGCCTTTGTGCCTTCATGCACAGTTTGGAGGATTTTCCATGCAACATGAGCAACCTCAACATTAGAGATCCTCTTAAATTCTTCCATAGAAACAGCATTAAAGATAGCATTCATAGCTTTGCTATTGAAACTTGCTGCTTCTTTTTCAGAAGTTTGCCACTCACTCACAGGAGTAGCGGGTTTCACCCATCCGTATTCAACGGAATTCCAAACCCTTTCATCAATGGATTTCAGGAATGCTTTCATCCTTACTTTCCAATAAGCATAGTTGTTCCCATCAAAATGAGGAGGAACAAACAAAGAGTGTCCATGCTCCATGACAACAGGGGTCAAGGATCAGCTCAGAGATTAAAAATCTCAAACACAAAGAGCTACCCGCTCTGATACCACTTGATAGGTTATTTAGACCCCTTAAACAACCAGATTGCGTAGCCTAGATTAATTAGCCAAGTTGTTACTTAGTCAAATTAAGCAATTCTAGGTTAAAACAATCAAATAATCATATCATGTATATAAAACAAATAAAGCAGCGGAAATAATAAAGAACACAAGATATGATCACCCAGGAAACCACACGGTAAAAACCTGGGGAGGATTTGACCCACCGATCCTCAAGGCAAACAAGAATTCACTATGAAAGAATTGAAGTTCTTACAGAAGGACTACAAGCTCCCCGCTCGACTTCCTAATGCTACCCACCAGTACGAACTTCCTGACACGACCACGCGCAGGCTTCGAATCCACGGACTACTTCTTTCTTGAATTCTTCAATCAGCTACAAGCTCCCCGCTTGCTTTTCTTTTAAGATCCAATGGTTGCAACTAAGTTGATCTTCAAGATGTTGAAATCATCTTTACCTTGAAAACCCTAAGCTTTGTGTAAAGGAAAGCTCCTCTAAGATCTCACAAGAGATTTACACAAAACAGAAAATATGAGCAACAATAACAATATGGAAAACCTCAAAAACGTGGCTAGGGTTTTGTTTATATACCTAGGGTAAAAACATAAAACCCTAAACGTTTAATGAAGTAGGGCTGAGTTGGAAATTCTGCAGAAAATTCAACCTGTGCGATTTTCGATCGATCGAGTCTAATCTTCGATCGATCGAGCCAGGCCAAAAGTCCCAAGTACTTCTGCAGCCACTCGATTCCAACTGTACAATAATAAACCAACTTTGAGCAAGCCTAAACAAGACTAAATACAATGTTTTGATCATGGTTTGCCAACATTACAAATTAGAGTTCTAAATACATAAAATCCTAAGACCTTAGAACCTAACAGGTAGTACAACTGAAAGGCAGTCTTCTCTTCCTCCTGAAGTCACAGCTTTGTTGCAGGAGTTTAAGGGTGTATTTACCACTCCAATGGGCCTACCACTAGTGAGAGGTCATGAACACCAAATCAACCTTAAGGAAGACACTCAACCTATTTGTCAAAGACCATACATGTATCCTTATTACCAGAAAAATGAAATTGAGAAAATTGTGAAGGAATTATTGGAAGTAGGATTTATACAGAATAGTCAAAGTCCTTTTGCATCACCTGTTCTGTTGGTTAGAAAATCTGATGGGTCATGGCGTATGTGTATAGATTATAGAGCATTAAACCAAGCCACTATTAAAGATAAATACCCTATCCCTATTATAGATGAACTTTTAGATGAATTACATGGAGCCTGCATTTTTTCTAAGCTAGACTTGAGGTCTGGATACCACCAAATCAGGATGAGGAAGGAAGATATTCCAAAAACAGCTTTTAGAACTCATGAAGGACACTATGAATTCCTTGTCATGCCCTTTGGGTTGACAAATGCCCCTTCCACCTTTCAATCATTAATGAACCAAGTTTTCAAGCCTTTCCTTAGGAGGTTTATATTGGTTTTCTTTGATGATATTCTTGTTTATAGCAGAAACATGCCTGACCATATTAAACATCTCAGAATTGTTTTAGGAGTGTTGGCTGCAAACCAATTGTATGCTAAGTTGTCTAAGTGTGTGTTTGCTTGCTTGGAGGTGGAATACTTAGGTCATATCATTTCTGGGGAAGGTGTAAAAACTGACCCCAAGAAAATCTTAGCTATGCAAGAATGGCCTGTACCTAAGAATGTGAAGTCATTGAGGGGGTTTCTAGGCTTGACTGGTTATTACAGAAAATTTGTCAGGGGTTATGGTCATATTGCAGCTCCATTGACTGCCCTTTTGAGGAAGAATTCTTTTTCTTGGGGTGCTGAAGCTGAAGCAGCCTTTAATCAGTTGAAATTAGCTATATCTAGCCCCCCTGTTTTGGCCTTACCTGATTTTACTAAGATTTTCACAGTCGAGTGTGATGCTTCTGGCAGTGGCATTGGTGCTGTTTTGATGCAGGAGCACCAACCCATTGCCTTTCACAGCCAAGTCCTTAAGGGCAGTGCTCTAGCAATGTCTACTTATGAAAAAGAATTTCTTGCCTTAATTTCTGCAGTAAAGAAATGGAGGCCTTATCTTGTGGGGAGACCTTTTGTCATCAAAACAGATCAACAAAGTCTGAAGTATTTGCTGCAACAAAGGATTGGTACTCCACTTCAACAGAAATGGCTGTCCAAATTGTTGGGATATGCATTTGTGGTTGAATATAAAAAGGGTTCTGAGAATGTAGTGGCAGATGGCTTGTCTAGACGAGGAGAGGGGTCTGAGCATGAGGTTCACAACTGTCAAAATGTACTTGAAGGTACTGCTATTTTAAATTTGATGGGTGCTGATCAAATTAATGAAGGGTTGGACAAGGTTGTTGCTGTGTTGCCTTCTTTATCTGGTACCTTATATATAATTTCCTTTCCCACTCCAACCTGGGTGGCTGAGCTGAAGGCAAGTTATGAGACAGATTCAGCTATTCAAGCTATTTTGTCTACATTTAAGGAGAGTGGTAATCCACCTAAAGGTTTTTCTTTAGTGGACGGGTTGTTGTTCTTTAAAGGCAAGATCTATTTGGGTTCTAATAGTTCTTTAAAGTCATCCATTTTACACCATGTTCACAATGGGCCCTTGGGTGGTCATTCGGGATATGTGAAGACCTTGCACAGGGTTAAACAAGATTTTTATTGGCCTGGTATGAAGAAGGACTTAAAGCAATATATCAAGGAGTGTGATGTGTGTCAAAGGGTCAAGCATGAGAATTGTAAGCCAGCTGGTTTACTCCAGCCCCTACCTATTCCTTCCAAGCCATGGTTATCTGTGAGTATGGATTTCATTGAGGGACTGCCTAAATCTCAATTGAAGTCTGTAATACTTGTGGTGGTAGATAGGTTGACTAAGTGTGTTCACTTCATTGCTTTATCCCACCCTTACACTGCATCCAAGGTTGCTTCTGTTTACATGCAATTTGTGTTTAAACTTCATGGTATGCCTGCGTCTGTAGTAAGTGACAGGGATCCCATCTTTACTTCTCGTTTTTGGAAGGAAATAATGAAGATTCAAGGGGTCGACTTAGCTATGTCATCAGCTTACCATCCCCAAACAGATGGCCAAACTGAAGTGGTCAATAGAAGCCTAGAGTAGTATTTGAGAGCCTTTGCAGCATCTAAACCTACTGCTTGGGTAGAGTGGCTGCCCTTGGCTGAGTTCTGGTTTAACACCAACTTCCATTCCTCAACCAAAATGACTCCCTTTGAAGCATTATATGGATATCCCCCTCCTAGGCTCTTAGATTACATTCCTGGCACCACTTTGGTAGAAGCTGTGGATGATCATTTGCAAAGTAGGCAGCAGGTCATATCCTTACTTAAACAAAACTTATTACTGGCTCAAGAGAGAATGAAGATTCAAGCTGATAAGCACCGGGTAGAGAGGAGTTTTTCAGAAGGTGATTGGGTTTATTTGAAATTGCAACCTCACAGGCAGAGGTCTTTGAAGCCTACTGCTCTTGGTAAGCTTTCTCCAAAGTTTTATGGGCCCTTCCAGGTGGTGCACAAGGTTGGGGAAGTTGCTTACAAGCTAGCCTTACCAGCTAAGTCCTTAATTCACCCTGTTTTCCATGTCTCCTGTCTTAAGGCTAAGATAGGACAACATATCACTCCTATTTCTCAATTGCCATCTGTCTCACCTGAAGGTATTCCTGTGCTTGAACCTGAGGCAGTCTTGAAGAGCAGGTCAATTCAGCTGAGAAGTAGGACCATCACTCAGGTTCTCATTAAATGGCAAGGCTGTACTACTGATGATGCCACTTGGGAAGATTTATATCAGCTCCAACAGAAATTTCCTCACCTTGTGGGCAAGGTGCTTTAAGGGGGGAAGTATTGATACAAGGCTGAATAAATAGGGAGGCACGTGAAGGCTGAATAGGGAGGCACGTGACTGAAGTTGCTGATGTAGTTAGACAGTTACATTACACAGTTACCATATACTGTTAGTTGCTCAGTTACCGTTAATCATTGATTAGTGCATTATAATCAAGCATTAGGGGATTAGTTACACCAATGATTCAGTATATAAAGAAGACTGAACTGTAATGTTGGCATATGAAATAAGAACTTTCCTTTGGTTCCTTCTGCTCTGTTTCCTCTTTCTCATTGTTTCCCTTTTCTCTCTATCTTTGGAGGCTGACTGTCCTTGAATTCAGTTAACCATTCTCAGGATCTTATCAGCTTAATGGGTTTATTTATAGGCTTATGACTTATTGACCTACTGAAGTAAATGAGCTAACTAATCAAAATTGTGGTCAATCTCTTATGATAAATGAGGTCTACTACTCTTAATGGTGCAACCTACTGATAGTCATTACTTGACCAAATCACGAGTTCTAGAGAGAGCTATAATGGTTCATTTTCACAATTTTTTTTTTTTAAATATAGAATTTCAATTTATGGCGTCTGCTCCTAATAATAACTCTTTATTATCAAACCAAGATATTAATCGGTTTTTGGTGTAAGTGGGGATTGAATCCCAAAATTTTGATTCAACAATCAGAGACTTTACTAATTGAGCTAATTGGAACTCACCATTTTTCACAGAACTGAAGTCTCATATCTCCACCTCTATGCCTCTCCCTCCATGGGTAAAACACATTTCCAGCATACAACTAAGCCCATAAGTTCATCAATTATAGATTTTCTCTTTATAAATATAGGAATTTATTTAAAAAGCAAACTGTTTACTCTCCATTGGGACCTCATTAACACATGAATTTCCCCCTTTTAAAGCATTCACATTAGTCTTATTGATTTAATATTTTTGCGAAAATTTATCCAAACTCGACCAAAACAAGCGTGCATTAGCCTCACTAAATTGACTAAAGTTTTTAAAGATGATAATCTCATCTCTACATATAGTGAGTCTCTATTCTCGCTATATTAAATTTTAATGTTGATAAAGTATTGAAACTGATGTATGTGTATGAAAATAATAGATAACTAAACTAGCAAAGTAGAGTTTTTTAGATTAATTTATCTAAATATTTAATAAGACTGATGTGAATGCTCTTATATACAATTAATATAATTATTATCAAGATATATAGTCCAATTAATCTTTTATTCATGTAAAATGCGTTGACACTTAATTCTTTTTTCATGTAGGTAATAAACCTTAACATCTACAATCCTAATGCGTCTTCAACCAGTGAAAATGTTCCTTGCAACAGCGCCTTGTGCACACAATATCAGTGCGCTTCAGGAAGTACTAATTGTGCTTATAGTATACACTATGGTATTTCCTTTACAAATAGTTCATCGTCTGCTGGGATCTTGGTAGAAGATGTTTTGCATTTAATTACAGATGACGATAAATCAAAAGTTGTTGACTCTAAAATACCTTTTGGGTAGGTTGTTATTTTTCATTACTTTGCTACAAAAATTGTGTGCGTGTGTGATATATATAATACTGATTTTATATCTCAAGATATCAATTTTTCAAAAATGGGGTTAAGATTGTTAGTTATAGTGAAAAAAATCTGGAATAACTAGTATTTTGTCAAATGTAGATAATTTTGACGATGATTTTGGAGTGACTTATTTTCCTCCACAAGAATAATCAAATCTATTTGTTATGATGGAAAATGTTATGTGAAGAATTTGAAGATAATTTTTCGTGTTTTTTAGTTTTTGGTAGCATTGGAAAAAAAAAAAGTCAAAGAAAAAATATATTTGGTCAATATAAAAAGTATAACTTATTCTTTTAGAGATATTGTTTTCACTAAAGTTTTTGGAAAATAATTATATTTCATGATAAGCTAAATAAGGGAAGTTAAAAGATTATTTTTCAACTCATTTAAGGTTATTACTAAACATGAGATAGTTTTATAGAAAACGTCTTTTAAAACATGATTCATTTTCTATAAAACATTAACGTTAAAACAAACAGAGTTAGTACTATGTCAACTTATCAATAGAAGGGAGAAAAATAAAAAAGAAGAATAAGAGGAGGTTATTTCTCTTATGCAAGAAGAGAAAAGGTGAAAAAAATAATTCTCTTCCGAAAGCAAGGTAGGTCATGCTTGGGAGATCTTGATATCATAAATCTTTAGACCTGTTGTGAAATATTACAAAAAATAAAAATTCTTTATATGAATAAAAATTCTATGTCTCATTTTTTTGTTTTTTTATTTTATACTCCACCAATTACAATAATACAATAATATTATTTCTATCCGTTTATAAAATAATCAAAGTTATTTATTTATTTTTAAAGTTTGACTCATAGCATACCGCAATTAGTAGAGAATTAAAAATTTGGAATACAAATAATGGGAAAGGAGATTACTATTCCTTTAACCTAGGATCATCATTTTTATTTTGCGCAATCACGAATGGGCTAGCATTAGTTTTTCTTTTTTCTTTTTTTTTAAAATAATTTTTTTATTCATTAATTGAAGCTGCTACTTGTTTTTAACCGGTGGTAAGATCTGTTCAACAAATTTTCATATATTTATCTATGACCCTTGAGAACAAATCATGTCATTTGTTGCAGTTGTGGTCAACATCTGAATCCCGGTTTCCCTGCAAATTTACCACCAAATGGTATGCTTGGACTCGGTATTAATGATTTATCCGTTCCTAGCATCTTAGCAAGCAATGGGCTAGTTTCAAATTCTTTTTCCATGTGTTTTGGAGCTGATGATCTTGGGAGAATAACTTTTGGAGATACTGGCAGCTCAGACCAAAAAGAAGCGCCTTTCACCATTGAGCAATCAAAGTAAGTTATCACTTTCTCGACTTTGAAAATACTGACCGAAAAGTTATTTATTAGTTTAACAGGAAGACTATCTTTAACCTGAGTCTCATCGTACTTGCACTAATTTTGTACTTGAAAACTTGTTATCAGTTTTTATAATATCAACATCTCTCAAATCACTGTGGAAAGCAATGTTTCTCAGTTAGACTTCAGTGCAATCTTTGACTCTGGTACAACGTTTACGTCGCTGAAGGACCCAGCTTATACAATTATTTCTATGAGTGTAAGAAATTTAAATTACGTGTTTAATGGTATCGTTGGAATTACATTTAATACAAATGGAAATGACTTGTACTCCTATTATTTTGTAGTTCGATTCCCAAGTCAAAGAATACCGATCCGATAATCAGAGCGCCTACTTTGAATACTGTTATAGCTCAAGGTCATCTATATATCTGGAGAAATCTATTCATAATCGTATTTGTTCTCTCTTTTCAACATGATCTGAAGCACTGACTTCTACTTTCTTTCCAATGCAAATCTACCAGTATTTTCCCTGAAATCAGTTTGACATTGAAAGGTGGAGACGAATATGTTGTCACTAATCCAGTAGTACTGGTTAATGATCGGGTATGCACTCACTTTCTAGTGCTTTATATCCGATTCCAGCTTGAGTTATGCTAAAACTGGATGTTCTGGTCTCCAGGGTATATATTGCTTGGCTATTCGCAAAATTGATGGAGATTCCGAAAATAACATCATAGGACGTGAGTATTTATTTATCAAAAAATATCTCTATTTCAAAACCTATTAGTAAAGTTGCATTTTCATGTTTTTCTATCAATTTTGGAATTTTAGGCTATGTGTTCTTCTCGTTATAAGGAGATTATCATAAAACAATATGTTTGTGGAAATTCCCTGTAAGGCCGTAACCTGCACTGGTTGTGATTTTTTTTTTAGATAATGAACTCTCAAGTTAACAAAAAGCAGAGAACTGTTAGAATAATATTTATATCATATCTCATAGTACACTTCTATATTTAGAACATCACTTTAGAAAATGCCAAATTCATTTGGCATTTAACACAGCTCATGAAGGTGATTTTTTATGTTTGGTGTGTTAAATGCTAAAAAATTAGCATTTAACACACCTAATACTAGTGCTTTTTTTTTTTTGAGACCTAATGCTAGTGCTTCCAATATATCACTAATGCTAATGTTTCCTACCATGTTTAAATTGAGAAATTGCCACTTATAAATAATGAATTTGTTTAATTATTTTCATGCAGAAAACTTTATGACTGGTTATCACATAGTTTTCAATGGTGAGAAGAATGTCATAGGGTGGAAGGCATCCGACTGTGAGTATATATAATTCAACCTTTTTCTTTAGGTTAAATTTCAATGTTCTATTTTTTTACTTCTCTTTGTAAATTCTTTTAAGTGTCTATAATGAGACTTGGTTTACACAGGTGGATACAGCCCGTCACAGTCTCCTCCGACACCTGATGGTAATTCGAGCTCTCCACCTACCAACCCATCACAGTCTTTTACTTACGCCCTCACGATGCTTCTATTTTCTTTTTTTTTTGCCATTGTTTGATTCTCTTTTTATTTGGTGAGGCTTACTGATCATTCCAATCATTCACCCAAACTGGACTCATTCGTGGCTTCTTTGTTTTTTATTTGTGTTGGGTTCGGATAACTGTTTGAATAAGTATTGTTCGAAAATTGTCATGGTTTCAATAATTGCTAATGTGAAGGTTGGAGTGTTCAGTAACTTTGATTAAAAGAATTGTGTTCTATTTGGCTGAAATTTGTTTCAATAGCAAATTCCCAAAAATGACATAACTACTATATAATTTTTTTTTTCTCTCATTAATTTACATGAACTAAATAAAAGAAGAGTGAGTTTCAGTTAACTCAACTGGTAAAGTTTCTGATGGTTGTATAAGAGATCTGAGATTTAATCTCCGTCTACATTAAAAACTGATTATTGTTTTAGTCTGATGATAAAGAATTATTATTAGGAGTGTATTAGGACATATGTGTTTCACATGTTAGGAGTATATGTCACTATTTTATGTAATTGACTAATCCTTTGACAAAATACATTTTACTTGTATTTGGGTAAATCTAGGATGTGTTTAATACTTCAAGAAACTTTATTTCAAGTTTAATATTGAAACCATGCAAATCTGTTCAAAAAATAAGTGAAGAAGTGCTGATTTTTTAAAGTTCAATAGCTGCTCGACACCTTTAGACAGCTAGGCTATCTATTGAACTCTTCAGTTGCTTTTTATCGCAATCTCGACAGCTCTCGATAGCTAGGTCGATCGATCGAGCAACTTTCTGTCCCCTCGATAGCTCCTTGATAGCTCGCAACAGATAAGCTCGACACCTCTCGATCAATCGAGAATTACAAAATTCAGATTTTCATATCTGATTTTCGACCCCTACTTATGTATTTGTGTAGGTTTTCTTTTCTCACAACTCTAGACATATATAAGGCCTACTTTAGAGGCCGTCACATAAGAGAATACAAGGAGAACATATGCAAAAGGTGACCGATGCCTTATTCTCTCTGAAAGAAGCTACTACGTTTTTGCGCCTTAGGGTTTTGTAACCAAGTGCTTCTTGATCTTCATTGTTGATGAAGTGAAGAACTTTGCAGTCAATATCTTCTTCAAGTTAGTGTGTTAGTCACGTATTAAGAGTCGTGCATCTTTTGGTTAGTTTCGTACTGAGATTTGTGCAAAAAGGGTGGTGGTCATATATTGAAGAGTTCAAAGGTTCTGAAGTGGTAGAAAGTTTCTGCTCTAAGTTCATCTACAGGGATTGTAGAGTTTAGGGACAAAAGTTTTGTATTAGATCTGAAACTTCTCTTTACTATAGTGGATTACTTTTCTGGAAGGTTTCCTTAGGTTTTTTTACTGTGAAACTAGTTTGTTTTATTGGTTTTTCTTGGGTTATCATATCTTGTCTTATTTATTTTTCTGCTGCACGATTTTGATATGATATTGATGTTTGTTTGTTTTAATAAGTTTTATTCATAATAAATATAATTAACAACTTAGATTTAAAACTTGTTAATTCTATCAACTGGGGTCTAAATTTCCCAACAGAGTGGACGCCATATATTAAAACCCTCTAAAAAAAACTAAATAAAAGAAAAAAAGAAAAAACAATATCAACTATTTATATATTGAGTATTAACCCAACCCCTTCAAATTATGTTCTCAATCAGGAACCACATCTCTTAAAAATAAGGTTACTCCTTGCTAGTTCAAAAATTGTTAAAGCAATTGCATCAATAGATGCAAAATAGAAAAAAGTGGTAAGTTTTACACAATTTTATACAAAATTACCCACATCAGTCTTTGTATATAACTATATATATTCATTTTTGCTATAATAATCGCACATATTTATATAGTTACTACAGCTTTAGTTAAATTGTAGCTTTTAAAATAATTGATAAATTAAGAAAAAATTTCAACAAAAAATACATCAAATAAATTCACCAAAAAAGATGAAAAAAGAAATCAAATTATGATATGAGCTTTTTCTTGGGGGGTTGCAAGTCTAAAACAACATCAAATAAGCCTTGGTCAGATGCTTTTGATAGAGGCAAGTTACCTTACTCTGTGTCACAGTATACATCATTTAGATTACGTTCTCTGATATGGGAGGTGGAAAAACCTTAATTTAGTGTTCCAAGTTCCAACAAACCTTGTTTTTCAATGCAATGATGGATTTGACCAGCTCAGTACATGTGCATGCGCCTATAAAATATACTACTTCGTATTACACGGCAGAATCATAGTAACCTGAATTATAAATTAAATTAAACTGGTCATATGTTTTTTATTATGTAACTTGGAAAGTCATTTGCAATTGCATATTTTAGGTGATTTTTCTTTCAAAACAAGACACGAATATAAAACATAGAGGTATGAGTTGACTTCTAAAACATTTGAAGTTTGAACTCTACCTAAAGCAAATAGACAATCCAGTTTAGGACGGGGAAAGAGTAATGCTATATACATTAAATTTACAAGCTTTTACTAGTTTTTATTTGAACTTATTACTAACATTATTTTTTTACATACTATTAACAATCTGCTGCTATATCAATAAAAACAAATAAAAAGGGACATTTATACAAGGGTTTTCTAACGTATGCCCTTAGGACATACGTTAGTAAACTATTTTAGAAAATTTTTTATCGAAAATTGAGAAATCTCCAAAAATTTTGAACAGTTTTTTCAATATATTCTTTTATTTTTTTTTTCTAAAATAGATTATTAATGTATGTTTTAAGGGTATACATCAACTAGACCTTTTATATAATTACATGTTTCCAACTCTGATTAGGATGGTGTAAGAACTTACAAGCATTAGCGGCAAGGAATTGCATGGTGGGGTCAACAAGGGAAGAAAAGAAATTCCATTGGGCTCGATGGTCCATGCTATGTGACCCACCAAAGGAGCTAGGCAGTATGGGGTTAGAGAAGGATGACCATTTGTATTCACGTGCATTGAGTTCATGTTTTGTCAACTCATAAATATTTCACTACATAAGTTGACATGAGCAAGACACATTTTTTAATTGTGTTAAGATTCCTAAGCCCCAACAGGACACGTTTATTACATGACACAATTTGCATAAAATATTTAATGAATAGGTCCTGTTAAGGCTGACACAAGTTGACACGACCCATTTGGTTAAAATACGTTAGACTAACATGTATACCAAATACAAAATAACCTGTTTATAACAATTTTTATAACTTATAACATTTATACAATACAACTAGAGAT
This sequence comes from Quercus aquifolioides, assembly GCA_019022515.1. Lineage (NCBI taxonomy): Eukaryota > Viridiplantae > Streptophyta > Magnoliopsida > Fagales > Fagaceae > Quercus > Quercus aquifolioides. Next base: position 55,723,781 of record CM032334.1, on the reverse strand, counting down.
TACAACGTACATTGAAGATTATATAACTGGACAAAACTTAAGTACAGTACTTTAAGTGTTGTTCCTTAAGTTCCCTACTTAAGATTCAGCTAAGTGGCTAGTTAACTAAAAAATATACTTTCATCTCATGAGAAAAAATCCATATAGCAGAATCTTAAAATGAAAACCTAAAGAATAACACTTAAATATTGTACCTAAGTTTTGTCCAATATAATTTTACCTAAGGTTGTGATCATATTTTAATTTAAAACATTTTGTTTTCTGCATCAGGAGACTACAACGTACATTTTGTGGGATTATCCATTTGCTAGAAGCGTGTGGGCTTTATTTTGAGGCATATTACAGAAGTTACATGTACAAATGAAGAAGATTTTCTTCAGTCTAACATGCAATAGGTGTAATGGAGTCTTTGAGTTGCAGCGAAATAATGGAATGGGCAATAATGGTGTCATGGCTCATTTGGAGGGCAAGAAATAAGTTGTAATATGAAGGATTCAAGTTACATCAGTCTCAGATCCAATCTTCGTGGCTCTAATGATATACCTTAAATTGAAATCTTTTGTGTTAACTGGGGTCAACATTTTGAAAAAGCTTCTGCATATGTTGCTGTGTTTGTGGACGGCATCATCGTTGTTGTCTGATGAACTGCGGGTTTTCCATGGAGATTGCTTGAAGGTGGTTGGGAAAGTTGAGTGATGACCAGCTCCTGCGCACTGCACACACGGGTAGACCAACCCCACCAAGTGTTTGGATATAAATTTTAAGCCTTTTTTGCATAACTCGCCACGTGGGTAATTTATGACAAAAGTTGTGTGATTTGTTGTGGCCTCACATTATTCGGCTTTGGGCGATGACCAGTCCTGGTCATACGTGCATTTCAAATGTGCGCCTAGCAAAGCCCTCAGAAAAATACGTGAAATGGTGAACGAGCCCTTGACTTTCACCTATGAAGGAATCCCTCTTCTTCTTCTTCTTTACGGGTTAATTACTTCCTTACTAGCTAGTAGCTACTCATTCCCCTATAAATATCTTCACAAACCTCGTTCAATTCTAATAAACTTTTTGAGACATGTCATTTTTCTCTCTGCAAAAACCTTCTAGCTAGGCTATGGCTTGGGCTTCTTCAACTTGTACTACTTGTTCATATTCATTCACCTCTGCATCACTCATGCTACTGCTATTGTTACTACTAGGTTTGAGTTCCCAGAGCTGTTACGGGTTGGAGACATTTGGGCTTGACATTCACCACCGGTTCTCGGATACGATTAAGGAAATTCTTGGCACTGATGGGCTTCCAGAGAAAGGAAGCGTAAAGTACTATGCTGCTATGGCCCGCCATGACCACATAATTCGAGGTCACCACCTTGCTGCCAATAACAACCAATCGCAACCCACTTTCGCCAATGGAAACGAGACCATGTTTTTGCCATTGTATGGGTATGATTAACAAATGCTGCATTTTTTATGAATAATTTTTATAAAAAAAGAGAAAAAATAATTAATGTTTTAATATATTTTTTTTAATTTTTCTTAAAAGTGGTATCAGATTTAAAAAAAATAAAAAATTTATTAATAATTGAGGCACCCATTAACATGACTATTTTTTTTTATTTTTATAATTCATTCATGTCTATTAGTCTTATTATTCAACCAAGACAAATATACAAAAATCATTGTTTTTTAATATATTAAGATACAATCATCTATCAATAAAAAAAAAAATACAAAATACTATTGTTTCTTAATACACAACATTATTGTTTCTGTCACTCGCCCAGTCTCACTACCAATACTATGAATTTATTATTCATTACCAATAAACATTTTTTCTAACTTTACCAATTTTAATCCTATTGAATTACTATTCCTCTTTCTGTCACCTGTACCTATTATTGCCCAACTACCTAATAGTCGCAGACTCAAAAAAAAAAAAAAAAAAAAAAAAAAAAAACACCACCAGCACAGATGCATATATTCTATCACCATCATCACTCATCAATAAAAACACAAACACCACAAGCACAGATTCTGAGATTCACAAACATTATATTAGGTTTTGAAGGATAGATTAAATACTTAATTGAGTGTGAAGTGTGAATTGTGAAGGCTGGAACAATGAAGTTGAGCTGGGCAAATCGATCAACCAGCAGCAGGATGGGTCTCGCATGGCAGCATTGGTGTGGCCGTTTGGGTCTACGTCAGGGCAGCGAGATGGGTTTCGCGTGGTGGTGGTGTGAGCAACGAGATGGGTCTTTGGTCTTGCATGGTGGCAGAGTGGGCAACGACAAGATAAGTCTTGCTGTCTTGGACTCTTGTTCTCTCTTGCCTCTCAGTTTCTCTCTGTATCGCCTACTCTCTACTCTATAGGTCTCTCTCGCCACTTTCTCTCTGTCTTGCCTCTCAATTTTTCTTTTCTTTTCTTTTTTTTTTTTATTCGTTTTTTTTTTTTTGTTTGGACTACTGGGTTTTTTGGATTTACATTTTTTTTAAAAGATTTATATGGATTGGGTTAATAATTCATGATTATGGAGGGGATCCAAGCTATAAAGTAAGGGAGGCCCAAGTCTTTTTTTTTTTTTTTTTTTTTAATCTGAAAATTAAGCTACTAAATTTTTTTTTGGGCTCGCTGGGGAGGGGGGGGGGGGCGACGTGCCCCCCCCCCCCCAAAGGTCCGTCCCTGGTTTTGAATGTCACAAAACTATATGCCTCTCCATATATTCCCTCTCAATTATTATGAATTCATGAGGCAAAATGACCAACGCATTAATTATATAAGTTTTAAATCCAACCCATATATGAAAAATTACTGAATATTTCAAGAGTACTATAAATGCATACTCCATTTTTTTTACATGAATTGTGGATCACACCATAAATTTAATTAGTGAGATCCACATTTATGTGAGATGAGTAAGTAAGCATTTATGGTACTCTGAAAGTACTCAATAATTACCTCCCTATATATGGGTTTTCATTGAATTTTTGGTTTTATTCACTCTTTGGCCTGAGATGCAAAAAAGGAAAGTGGCGGTGGTGACCGGAAGTTTCAGTTGAACCATCTCCAATTTCGTGACCAAAAGTGAACTATTCAACATAATAAACAATAAACTAAGACATTTCAAATAATCTAAGCCCGTGCAATTTTTTGACCACCTGTCTTGAATAGTCTACTAAATATTCAACTAATCTACATAGAATTATTTCTTCAACAACATATTTTTGAACTCTCTTGTGGTACTGTCGTAAAGTTATTTGTTTCTGCAACTTAGATTTTCAACACCTTGTAATAGGAAATTCAAGTTATTATATGCAAGAAACCAAAAAAAATTCTTTTACAAAATCTTTTTGCACAAGTAGCTAATATAAAATTTTAGAATTAGCATTTTCTTCAATGTAAGAACATTGTACAAAGAGTTAAATAAGTTATAAACAATTGACAAATCAAAGAATTAAATTAACTGATCGAGAAACTAAGAAATACATGGATTTTATTTTACAAACTCTTTTTGCACAAGTAGCTGATATATATAAAATTGGAGAATTAACATTTTTTTTTTCTATGTTCAAAGATTTTACAATGAATTAATCAAGTTATTATATAAACAATTATCAGATCAAAGAATTTGATTAATTACAAAATCCAGAACTAGAATAACTTGCTTGCAAATTCGTCTACACGGGAAGAAGCTGACTTTCTGGCAAGTTCTCTGAGTTGTGATAAGCTTCTTCCAAGTTTCATAGCCACCTTCATTTCAAACAGTTCCCCATTTTCTCTTTTCTCCAAATCTTTTTCCTCTAGTGTGGCTTCAATTGATTCTTGTAATAGCTGGAAAAAGCCACCACAGTTTCTGTACAACTCAATTACATTCCCAACTTGTACACCATGCTCAAAAGCATTAACTGTGCTAGCTAAAACCCCAGCAACCACTGCTACTATTGGTGCCCATGATCCATTACCAATAAAAGCTGAGCCAAAGGCTGCTATGCCCGTGAGTAATGGACCTGAGATAGCTAAAGTCTTGTTAATTTTCAACGCCAAGTTGCCCAGTCTTACATAGTCCTCTATGTCTTTTCTCTCCACCACCTTAATGATCTCTCGCATTTCCATTTCAAGTTCCTCACTCCATCCATTGTTACATTGTTTTCCTTCATGTGAAAAGTTTTTCTTTTGTAGTACTTGATTTTTAGGCCACCAAACAGCTGGCTCAAACTTTGCTGGGAATTTTTCAAGCATTGCACCAAGCAAGGGAAGTGGGTAGGCTTTGTCAAGAGCCAAAACCTTTTCCATCACCTCCTTCACATCTTCTTGAGTTGGAGTTCCAATGGCGAGCATGGTTTGGATTTGGCTTTGTAACTGCTTGAACAATCTTGTAGCATTGCGTTGCTCCTCGGCAAGTTGTGAAGGTTGAATTTTGTTCATTATAAGCAACATTCCTGTGGCTGCGGAATACAAAAGAGTAGACGATAATTTCAAAGCCAAAAGTGGCATTCCAATGCCACCAGTTGCAGCAACACCAGCCATTGTTGCAGCTGTGAGAATTATCATGTTGATGGAGTTTAGAAGAAGGGTGTTCCAGTTGTCACGTTGCTCTCCAATGTTGGCGTGCATCTCTACTCTATCAGCTACGGTCTCTAAGATGGCATAGAGTTGAATGGTAACATTAGTACTAGAGCTGTGTGATCTATCATCGATAACATTGAACTTTTCTACTGGGGTTGTGTTTATGAACCCGTCTCTTATATTCAGTTCCTCAACTAGATTTCTCTTTGGTATTTTTGGAACTGAGAAAGAGAGTTTTGGAAGTTTTGGGACTTGAATAGCAGCGTGGATTTTCCTTGAACAACAAGAAGAAGAGGACACAGAAGGTAAAAGGAGAGCTGAAGCCATTTGATTGAGAGGTTTTTTCTCTTTGGTTATTGTGTATTTGTTTTGCAGAAAGAATATTTTTGGATCTTGTGTATTTGTGTTGTAGGAAGAAAAGGTTTTGAATGAAGAGTGAGAGGCACATTGGGTCTTATTTATAGTGTTGGAAACAGAACTATAACACTGGGTCATACGGGAAAATGTTGAACTTGAATGGTTTTGACTGGCTTGACCAAGCCTGTTAGCTGACCATTTCATTTTATAATTTTTTGGGGGTTAATTCCATTGGCTGACCCGTTCTGTATTCATAATTTTCTAAGTTCAAAATTTTTTGAGTCATTGTCTTGGCTCCCTCGTGTACACGACGTAGCTATTGGCCTATTTGTATTATTACTACAAACTGATTGCTTTGTTCATATTTCATGTCATGCAGTTACAAATAGACAGCTCTAAGAGGTCAACATCTCCAAAAGCATGTGCTATGGCTTTTTCATAAACACACCAAGTCCAAAATCTTAGAATATCATAACTTTTGGGTAATAATTTTTGTCATAATTTTTTGGTGTTGAACAGTAAATAATAGAGAAAAATTAACGGGTCTATGTTCAAGTGATCATTTACAATTTACAATTATTGACACCAAGTCAAAAATCTTAGTATCCTAATTTTTGTATTATAATTTTTGTCATAATTAACTTTAAAGTGTTCGACTATAAATAATAGAGAAAAAAGTGACGGGTTTATATCAAAGTGATCATTTACAATTTATATGCAGTGTGTAATAGACATTGCCCAAATTATTATTATTATTATTATATGTGTGTGTGTGTCTTTTGTTTGGCTTTTGATATCGGATTTTGAAGATCTTGGCATAATTAATTGAAGTTAAAAGCTCAAATTAAGCAAATGGGTTTCCTGTGACACACAGCTAGGAAAATGGAGTCTATTCCCAATTTGAAGAAAAACAAGTAATATATGGAGTTAAGGTACTCGTAGAGGGTGGCGTTGCACGAAAAGGCTTTTGAAAATACTGATCTCACACAAGATTAACGTGAAAATTATTATGTACTTAAAGAAAGATCTAAAAATAAAAATAAAAATAATAGGAACCAAGAAAATATAAAGAAAAATAGACACAATCAAAAACAAGAAAATAACACTATGGGTTTACGCTGCTTGGCTTTAAAGCCTCTGTCCAAGGATAACTATAAAGAGAAAATTGCACTAACAAATATGGAGATTAAGGGTGCATTTGTTTCAATGAAAAATATTTTTCAACTATAAAATATTTTCAGCTAAAAACATTTTCAGGAAACAATTTGTTTTTGGTTATTTTATTACATTCCTAAAATGCTTTAGAAAACATTTAAAGGCATTTAGTTTGTATAGGTAAAAAAAATCCTAAAAATAATATAATCTCACAATGCACAAATCAACAATAAAATTTAACATGGCATAATCTTACAAAGGGTTCGTTTGGATAGAACTTATTTTGCTGAAACTGAAAATTGAAAACACTGTAGCGAAATATTTTTTAAATGTGTGAATAGTTCTGTGGGTCCCATTTTTAATGAAAAAGTTGCTAAAAAGTGTAATTTGTGGGACTCGTGAACAGTGCACGGGAACACTGTTCACAATTGACTTGTCAACAATTGTGGGTTGAACAAAAAAAGAAAAAAAAAGAAAAGGCAAAATGCGCTACAGTTCAAACGTGGACATGGGATAATCTCTATCCAAACCCACACAAAATCTGAACCAATTTGAAAATATTACAAGCAAGATACAATAGAAGTTCAAGATCTAGGAGATTAAATTTTTGAAAAAATTAAAAAAAAAAATGAAAAAACATAGATTCAAGCATAGGTGTTCTAGATCTAATAAATCTTGGACGGTGGGGAGGAGAATAGAGTCATCTCTATGCTACATATATAAAATATTTTTTCCAAAAAATATTTAACATAAAAATAAAACAGGTTAAAAGTAGTATATATTGTCACTTTCTTAAAACCCAAACCCAAAATACACCCAAAACATTTTTTTCAAGAGAAATTTAATTTTTTCTAGTTTGCGATACTCTCACAAGAAAACAAATAACCAAGGTCACAACATTATAATTTATATATAACACTAAATGATGTTATTTTATTGAAACTTAATAACTATATCAATCATGAAGAAAGAACTATTTAAAAAAAAAAACAAAAAATAAATTTTGGTAGACCAAAATAAAAAAATCTCAAACTTTAGGGAACAAAATGAAAATAACGCTAGACTTTATGGTCAAAAATTTAATTTGATGTTTTGATTTAAATCGGGATCTACCTCTCCTACTCTTGTTGGATCATAATATCCATAACATCTCATTATCGCATGTTGAAGTTGTTTCCAATCTTTATTTGAAATCTTTTAGGTTTGTTGCTTTCCAAAGCAATATACTCTTGTTGGATCATGATATCTATAACATCTCATTATCACATGTTGAGGTGTTTTTTCTATCAATTTCCTCTACATTAAATTTGGCATTAAAGAGTGTGATCATTACTAGATACCTAAAGTTTTGATGAGGATTCATCTTATATCTTTCTCTTGGAAAATTATTAGGTACCCAGAGTACCATAAATACGTACTCCCTCCTCTCACATGAATGATGAGTCTCATCATAAATTTAATTAGTGGGATCTATTATTTATGTGAGAGGAAAGAGTACGTATTTATGATACTCCGAGAGTACACAATAATTTCTCATTTCTCTCTAATACTCGAATCCATGAACGAATCAATAAATTCTTCAAATAGAATAATTCCAAATCCATAGGTTTCGAATTTGGCTTTAATACTAATTTTTTGTTTGGAAGCATTCCCATGCAACATTGATTATTAAAACTATTATAGATTTTGAAAAAGATCTCACAAACAAATAATATAAATAAAGAAAATAGCAAGAGAGTAGAAAGTAAAATGGACACAACCACGCACAAGAGAAGATAATCAAAGATTTACAAGGTTCAACTTTAGGTCTATGTCCACAACAATGAAATATGAGTGAAAATTCTCACTCACAAATAGGAAAAAAAATGTGAAAATTACATAAATAGTATGAAGTATTTTCATAAAATCCAAATATTGAATATACCAAAAAAAAAAAAAAAAAATCTCACGAAAGATGAAGAATAGAGACATTTTATTTCTAGAGTGGCGGCAGTCTCACATGAGGCAAATAAAAACCATGGGGAGGCAACATTATCTATATGTTTAACTTTAATGGTCGGCAAGCAATCCTTTTTGGGATGAAGAACTCCAAAACCGGAAAGAATATGAGAGCTTCCAGTTTCAATTTTTATAGATAGGAGAGACTAGAGAGCTTCCACTGGAAAAAAAATAAATGTCGCTAAAGAAAGGACAATACCTAACCGCATAAAACAAAGACCATAATATTTCATGGTAGCAATATAACAACAACTTCCTGAGAACTTCCTCGTCTTTTAGGTGTTGCATAGAATATCACATTAGTCATTTCTATTAGATAAGTACAACTACAACCCAGAAATTAAATAGTAAAAAAAAAAAACAAACGTACTCGCTAATATATAAAGTCAATACTTACTGCATCCCAGCTGTTGTGGCTTGAATGATTGCACAAATTGCATATGAAATAGCTCCATTTGGGATTCCACTACCCCACTTTTTAATGATAAAATAAAAATAATCCTTTGTTCTTTTATGAGAGAGAAATAACCATTTGGGATTCTACTACCCCACTTTTGAATTCACGTATTGCACCATAAACTATGATATTTGTTACACTTTACATTCCAACATCAAGTTTAATGTTAACTTGGATGGAAATTTAAAGTTTAGGGTACAAAGTGTAATAAGAAATATAGTTTAGGATGATAAAATATAATTTTTCTTTTATTTTGACGTTAGAGTATAGAGTGTAACAAAAGTCATAGTTTATGGTATAAAACATACATTTGAAAAGTTTAAGATGCAAAGTATAATTAGAGATTGTGGGGCCTGTGGGCCTGGATGCCTCGGCCCACCTTCAGGCTGGCCCAAGGCCCATGCCGAGGAGGGACAGTTGTCCCAGGCTGTTGTTTAGAGATTCTTTAGCCCTTTTTGGATCTATGCCGAGGACACACCTTTCCTCGGCATACCTATTCTAGTTCCAGGAGGGGGGACAAACCCAGAACAGGTGGTCACATCCGCACTTAATGCATCCCACCAAAACCTCCTAGCTGCATTTATGTGGAGAAGACTCCTGAACGGCGCGACCTTGGGTGCTGCAACTCACAGTAGGAGTGGGAACGTGGTTGATGGGACAGGTTCTCAGGCGATGGCCTGAATGATCGACAGTTGTAAGGCCAGGATGACCCGAAGGGGGTATATAATGTGAGGAGCCCCTCTTGAAGAAGGGGGGCCTCCTCGGACAAGGGCTAAGGAACAACCTCAAGCAAAAGAACAGAAGCGTTAGACAGAACCAAGACCTTGCATGGTCCTCGAACTCAAGCCTATGGGGAAACTAACCACACAATCATACATGGACACTAGACAGAACCAAGGTATTGCATGGTCCAAAGACCCAAACCTATAGGGAAACTAGATGCTTACAGAAGAACAGAAGCGTTAGACAGAACCAAGGCCTTGCATGGTCTTCGGACTCAAGCCTATGGGGAAACTAACCACGCAATCATACCTGGGCACTAGACAGAACCAAGGTATTGCATGGTCCAAAGACCCAAACCTATGGGGAAACTAGATGCTTACAGAAGAACAGAAGCGTTAGACAGAACCAAGGTATTGCATGGTCCAAAGACCCAAACCTATGGGGAAACTAAATGCTTACAGAAGAACAGAAGCGTTAGACAGAACCAAGGCCTTGCATGGTCCTCGGACTCAAGCCTATGGGGAAACTAACCACGCAATCATACCTGGGCACTAGACAGAACCAAGGTATTGCATGGTCCAAAGACCCAAACCTATGGGGAAACTAGATGCTTACAGAAGAACAGAAGCGTTAGACAGAACCAAGACCTTGCATGGTCCTCGGACTCAAGCCTATGGGGAAACTAACCACGCAATCATACCTGGGCACTAGACAGAACCAAAGTATTGCATGGTCCAAAGACCCAAACTTATGGGGAAACTAGATGCTTACAGAAGAACAGAAGCGTTAGACAGAACCAAGGCCTTGCATGGTCCTCGGACTCAAGCCTATGGGGAAACTAACCACGCAATCATACCTGGGCACTAGACAGAACCAAGGTATTGCATAGTCCAAAGACCCAAACCTATGGGGAAACTAGATGCTTACAGAGGAACAGAAGCGTTAGACAGAACCAAGGCCTTGTATGGTCCTCGGACTCAAGCCTATGGAAAACTAGCCACTTACTGAATAATTGAAACGTCAAACTAACTATCTGGGGAAGAACCAGCTAGCGGAAGGCCCTCCGGAACATGAGGGCCGTGGATATCAAAACCCTCCTCCCCGTCCAAGGGAACGTGCAGCAGGGCTTTGAGGGGCTATTGTGGGGCCCGTGGGCCTGGATGCCTCGGCCCACCTTCAGGTTGGCCCAAGGCCCATGCCGAGGAGGGACAGTTGTCCCAGGCTGTTGTTTAGAGATTCTTTAGCCCTTTTTGGATCCATGTCGAGGACACACCCTTCCTCGGTATACCTATTCTAGTTCCAGGAAGGAGGACAAACCCAGAACAGGTGGTCACATCCGTACTTAATGCATCCCACCAAACCTCCTAGCTGCATTTATGTGGAGAAGACTCCTGAACGGCGCGACCTTGGGTGCTGCAACTCACAGTAGGAGTGGGAACGTGGTTGATGGGACAGGTTCTCAGGCGATGGCCTGAATGATCGACAGTTGTAAGGCCAGGATGACCCGAGGGGGGTATATAATGCGAGGAGCCCCTCTTGAAGGAGGGGGGCTTACTCGGATAGGGGCCGAGGAACAACCTCAAGCAAAGAAGAATTGGGATCGATTCCCTCTCTAAGGGGGAAAGGTGCCCGAGGACCCGTTGTAAGTCTGTTAGCGTCTAGCCCTACGTCCCATTCTCTAAGAAATGTATTGTTGGGGATCCTTCACAAATGGAGTCCCTACAGAGATATATAATTTAAGATGGTAAAACGTAATTTCTCCCAAAATGTTTCAAGGAACATATATAAGTTCATGGCTTCTTGGCCTTTTATCTTTCCCCGTCCCCTATTGGTTCTTGCAAACTAGCTTGAGTAGACATGGCAAATGAGTGGGTCGGGTCGGGTTCGGGTCGAGTCAATCGGGTTGCGGGTCAAATGGGTCACGAGTCAAAAATAGGTCATTTTAAGCGGGTTAAAAACGAGTTTGGGTCAATCGGGTTGTGGGTCAGGTTGGGTTGACCTGTATTTTTCACATGAAATTTTATTTTTTATTTTTTATTTTTATAAAGAAAATAATATGTATTTGACATTTGGAAAGTTATGCAACATATTACTTGATATAAAATGCATTATTTTGAATTCACTACTTATATAAAGAATGAACTCAGTTAAACTTATTAATACTTATTCAATAATTTTAAAATTATACAAATCCTAACATTACTATCTAAAACAAAATAACACAAAGATAAGTAAAACAAATACACAAGTTTTATTTCTATACAATATCAACATTCCAAAATATAAAACAAAATTACAAATGACTTATTGGATAACTCATTTGATAAAGAATAAAAACATATAAGAAAGCTACAATATTGAAAATTAATTTTATAATCTATTATCAATTGTGGTTGACACTCTATTTCAATTTGAGACATACATTAAAGTTTGATTGCGTACTTATTTATACATGGTCTCTTTAATGAAGATCATATCATTGTTAAGCAGCACACACTCTAGGAAATATCATAATTTATTTTGAAAAGCCGTTTATTTTGAACATAAATTGTTAAAAAATAAGTCTAAACATTCATAATTTATGCTAATTTGATACTTTGGCTTTACTATTTTCACACTTGTGAATGTGTCTCACACATGTCTACAATTTTAAATTTGTTTTTAACTCTACTGTAACCAGATTATCTTGGCATGTACTTTGCTATTTGATATCTAAAAATCTTTACTCATTATAGAATGCTCAACTATTTATCTTTCAATTAATTTGCATGCAGTTATATAAATGTATCAATTGTTTCCTTAAAGCTCACAATAAACAATTAAACTAATATTGTCTTAATTTCACTATTTTTTTTACCCAAAAAAAAAAAGTTTTAAAAAAATGGTTCGGGTTCAGGTCAGGTCGCGGGTCGGGTCGGGTCGGGTTGACTCACGAAAAACATGAGTCGGGTCATGGGTCAACCCATTTTACTTCGGCAAAAAAATCAAGTTCGGATCAAGTATTTTTCAGGTCGGATCAAAAAATTCTGACCCGTTTTGCCATGTTTAAGCTTGAGATTAATTAGGCGAGTACTGGATAAATGAAGCTATTTGTGGAATTGATTCACTAGATTGAGTGACTTACAACCTCTAATTACTATATATGTGGGAATTGGATTCAGTTCCAATAAGTACTATACATATGGCATGGCACACATGCATTTGGTTCTTTTAAGAGAGACCTGCCTGAAGATCAATCCCTCAAGCAGGGTTTCAGTATTTGGGCATGCATGTAGTCTGAAGAATAGTCTATCATCATAAAACCCAGTTGTGACTTTTGAGGTGGATGACTCCCAACCTATTGGCTGACTATTTTATTTTTTTCCTTTCTTTCTCTTTGGCTTAGGTCCATTGGCTGACCCATTCATTAATTCATAACATTCAAATTCAAAATCTTCCCCCCTTGTCTTGGGTCTCTCATGCGACGTAGTAAAACTTGTAAGCTATTAATTACTAAAACCCTTGGTTGCTTAACTTCTTCTATTACGTATAATACAATCTGGCTCTACTAAGTCTACTATAAGGGGTCAACATCTCCGAGTCGAAAGCATGTCTTACTGCTATATACGGCTTTTTCATACTACATTTCCACTCCGCCAAATCATAGTTTACTTGCATTCCAAATAGGCGAAAAGCACATTTTAGTCTCTACATTTTCACGCGATTCTCACTTTGGTCCCTAACCTTTTTTTTTTTACCCATTTTAGTCTCTATCTTGGAAAACGCGTCTCATTTTAGTCCCTGACGTTACATCAGAGACGAAAATTGCACAACTGGCAAACGGAAAAATTTAAAAATATTAAAATAATACCCACTATGTCCACGTGGCTTTCCACGTTAGCCTCTAAATAAAAAAGAAATTAACTAAATATAAAAATTAAAAAAAAAAAAATCAAACCCAGCAAGAACATGATGAGCAAAACACAAACCCAGCAAGAACAAGATCAACAAAACACAAACCCAGCAACTTTAAAACTCAAAAAATTAAATTCAAACCCATATTTCAAACCCCCACACCACCAAAACATCAAACACAAAAATCAAATCCAGATTTTTGGCCCCAAACTCAAAACTCAAAACCTAAATTTTCTTATACTTTCTGAGAAACCAAACACAAACCTCAGATCCAAACCATAGAGTTGAAACCAAACCACCTCCAACCTCAGATTCAAAACTATCAAACCCAAACGAAATCAACCTCACCTGACAACAAAACCATCTCCTCTCTTAGCCGATGCTGCTTTCCAAAAGCAAAAGCAATTACCAAATTGACATTCCAAACCCTAGCAATTACCAAAATCAGCTCAGCTCAAATATCCAAAGCAATCTCACATTTCGCCCTAATAGCAATCGAAATTGAAGAAAAAATTGACTAACCAATTGCAGCCGAGGACCTCCTTGGTGCAATAGCTGGTGACCAATTCGAAGACGGTGTTGACGTAGATGATAGGTTGGTCGGGCTTGAGAGCGTTGGTGACAACGAACCCACACAGGGCCATTTGGAGGAGGTTCCCAACCGGAAAAGGTAGTGGGCCCCCATCGTTAAGCTTGAAGAACCCGACCTCGTCTTCTTCGTCTCCGCTTAGATCCGATGAGTGGTGGGCAATGTTTTGTGTTTGGCAATGAGTTTTTTTTTTTATGAGTCGGGTTGGGTGTGGCAGTGGTGTATGGGTTTGAATTTAATGGGTTTGAATTTAATTTTTTGGGTTTTAAAGTTGTTGGGTTTGTGTTTTGTTGATCATGTTTTTGCTGGGTTTGTGTTTTGTTCATCTTGATTTTTACTTATGTTTTTAATTTTTTTATTTAGTTAAATTTTTTTTAATTTAGAGGCTGACGTGGAAAGCCACGTGGACACAGTGGGTATTATCTTAATACTTTTAAATTTTTCCGTTTGCCAGTTGTGCAATTTTCGTCTCTGATATAACGTCAGGGACTAAAACGAGACGCGTTTTCCAGGATAGAGACTAAAATCGGTGAAAAAAAAAAGTTAGGGACCAAAGTGAGAATCGCATGAAAATGTAGGGACTAAAATGTGCTTTTCGCCTTCGAAATATCATAGATAATACCCTTTGCCTTCAGATTAATTTCTTGCCAAGTATTGATGATTACATGGGAACTGTCATTGACTAGAACATTACTTTTAATTGAATTTAATCAGTTAAGAGTTATGTCCCCATCTCTATAGGAGACTGGTTTGATCCAAGTTTTATATATGTTTTTTGCTAAGTCCTAGTTTTATAATTCTTGACATAGTCTTTCCTTGCATTAGTATATTTATTATGGTCACAATAGAAAAATTTGTGAAAGGACTCTTAACGTTTGTGTTTCTGTCATATTTTAGAACTTAGAAGTCCACAACACCTTATCTAGACTTGAAAAACAGGACATATCGTAGGATTTGGGTTCAATATTCCAATTAAATTCAGATAAAAAATGGAACGTCCTGAATGGATGGTAAAACCTATGACTCCAATATGATCTTTTGGAAGATCGGGTCAACTTAATATGACCCATATTTTTTTACATGCAATTTTTTTTTTTGGATATATATATATATATATATATATATTATCTTTTATCTTCTTTTCAATAAAAATAAGAGAACCAAAAAAAAAAAAAAAATTCATAAATAAAAGTTAAATAATACATAAATTCTTAAATTTATACCGTCTAAAGTTCACTAAATTGAAGCCTTCAAGCCTCGACCTTGTTAAGAAATAATCTCTGAATATTTGTGAGAAGAAAACAACATAGAAAGAAAGGAAATAAATAAGAGCAAAACATTTATTTTTTTCTCTAAGTTAGAAAGCCAAAAAATGGTAAGAAGAAATGATAAAAAATTTATCTTTGAAAAAAAAAAAGGATTCAACTTGTGTGACTAGTAGGTTGACTGATCAAGTTAACATTTTAATGGGTTGGGTTCAAATCAACACTTTTTTTCATGGATTCAAAAAAATCCCTACCTATTCCAATATTTTTTCCTTTTAGATTTGGACATGTAATTAGGTTGGTACCTCATAATATTTCCATCGGAACTATCTAAGTTTAAATCCTTTCTCTTGGGCCTGGCTCCTATACTATATTTTTAGTTTTACATAACCTGTTTAACAAGTTATATAACTTATTTAAATGATATGTGTAGATATTTTTATGAGTCAATACATAATAAGTTTAAAAGAGGTTGACAAGTTAGAAACTTAGAATTATTTTCATGACAACAATGACACTATTTGAAATTTTGAATGACGCCAAAATTAATACAATATGTAAATAGTTATGAAAAAAATATCAGGAAAATTTGTATGCGCGTAGTACGTAGAAAGTGGAAATTGTACCAACTAGTTTCTTTTGACTTTTCCACTTCAACCAAAACGGGCTTTCAAAATAGACTTGGAAAGGTATTATGACTTATGATTTGAGGGCCATCTTACAATCTACAAATAGGTTGGGTTTGACTTTCAAATGTCTCGCCAATGGCGAAACCCATTCAACAAACTCCACTGCAACTCAGTCCTCAAACCCCAACCCTATTTTATTAAGCACTAGAATTAGTAAAAGAGTTCTACAAAATAATAATAATAGTAACAAGTATTTTTAGAGCATTTGTTAATAAATCATTTTAAAAAAGGAACAAAATTCAGTTACAAAATTAGTTGTAGTTTAAGGCTACAAACTCACTCAATAAAATATATATTACTACATATTTTGAAAATCTAACTGTTGAATTGCATGTTTTTTACGCTCTTAATACACATGTCAAATTTTGTGTCAATAAGATATTATTTATTATACGATCTATAAACTAATATTTTATGCATAATTTTAAATTACGAAAACTTGTAATTTAAAAATTTTATTGATGATATAACTAGTGATCTTTAATTTTTTTGAAATTTTGCAAGCATAGAGGATATAAAAAGAAGATATAATTCAATTAATGGTGGATTTTTCAAAATTCACCTTGGCTACAACCAATTTTGTAATTAAACTTTGTTCTTAAGAAAGTTTTGATATCATTTTAATGAAAAACTAGCCTCATCACATGCGCTTCGACCATGTGATAAAGCTTTTTTAATTATTTATTTTTTATAGTGTCATAATTTTTCATTCATTCCAATTTGAGGTTTACACGTTTTCTTATTATATTACGCATTTAGAACTACTAATGCAACCAGGAGTGTCATGAGGTTAGCTTAAAAAAATGAACAAATATTACACGTTTATTTTGTAACCCAAAAAAAAAAAAAAAAACTGTGTTTTTATTTTATATATAATTTTTATTTTGAGAATATAATTTATAAGTGAATAAAGTAATTTGAAAATCAACAAGAGAGTGACCCTATTTTTTAGACAATGTTTTAGTGGGATTTAGAGTTGTATTTTTACTGGATTGTCTTTTAGTTTTGTCTCTACTTAAACATAGGGGGTAAAGGCATTTTTGAACAAAAAAAATGAGGATCCCAAATAGAAGAAACTCCTTAAATAGTAGTATAGATATAGATATATAAAACTGTAAAAAAAATTCATTTTTTAATTATAAAATTTTTTTAAAAATATTTCAAAAAAACCAATATCCTCCTTTACAATTCTCTAAGTGTTTAAATTTAAACCCATTCATGCCTGTAGTTCTCGGACCAGATGATTTGGGTTAGTTAACACTTCGTTACAATTCTCTAAGTGTTTAAACTTAAATCCATTCATACCTGTAGTCCTCGAACCGGATGATTTGAGTTAGTTAACACTTCTTTACAATTCTCTAAGTGTTTAAACTTAAACCCATTCATGTCTGCAGTCCTCGGACCAGAAGATTTGGGTTAGTTAACACTCCGTTACAATTCTCTAAGTGTTTAAACTTAAACCCATTCATGCCTGTAGTCCTCCGACCAGATGATTTGGGTTAGTTAACATTCCGTTACAATTCTCTAAGTGTTTAAACTTAAATCCATTCATGCCTGTAGTCCTCGGACCAGATGATTTGGGTTAGTTAACACTCCGTTGCAATTCTCTAAGTGTTTAAACTTAAACCCATTCATGCCTGTAGTCCTCGGACCAGATGATTTGGGTTAGTTAACACTCCGTAGATGATTTGGGTTAGTTAACACTCCATTACAATTCTCTAAGTGTTTAAACTTAAACCCATTCATGCCTGTAGTCTTCGGACCAGATGATTTGGGTTAGTTAACACTTCATTACAATTCTCTAAGTGTTTAAACTTAAATCCATTCATGCCTGTAGTCCTCGGACCAGATGATTTGGGTTAGTTAACACCCCCCATACAATTATTATTATTGAAATATGACTTTATAATGAGCCACGCTTGAAATTATTGAATGTATTTAAATTAACTCTAACTTATGTTGGCCTTTTTTTTGTGCATGTTTGAAAAGACCTTTGAAACTTTTATAACACTCGTTGCATTTATTATTTAGTAGTAGTTCTTATACAAACTGCTCTTTTTAGTGCCAATCTTAGTTACATGTATTATTAGCATGATATGGTGATTAGGTTTACCTACATTCCCATAATTACAAGGTACAATTGTTTGTAGCAAAAGTAAGTCATATGATATGCAACAAGGACACCAAAGGTAAAAGAGAATCTGTTTCATTGATTAAAAGAGGATAGTTTACAATCCCTTACATAAAATTAAAAAAAAAAATAATAATAATAATAATAATCCTAAGTATCTATGCTTTTGCTTGAGGGACCACAGGGTCGGCAGCCTGGCCTGTCCGAGTAGCAGCAACTTCTTGGGCTTGGTCCTTGGGCTCTGAAGAGGTTTTCTCTTTTTCCAAGCCCTCGCCCTTATCCTTGGGTGGCTCAGCTGGTGTGCTCTGACCACCTAGCTGACCAGATTCCTTGGAGGCCTCAAGGGTGGTTGGAGGAACTTGGCTGACCAAGGATTGTTCTGAAGCCTCTGGGCATTGTGTTGGAGGAGAGGGATTAGACCCTGGGAGCTCTCGGATGTCAAGGTTGTACTATATGCTCCCAGGCAGCCTCAGTTCTGAGTCAGCAGGCACCCTAGCAGCATCCATAGCCTTGCCCCATGTTATATCGCAGTATTCTCGGCTGACCGAGGCAAACTGCTCAGTTAAACCTTTTTCGGTCACCTCCACTCCCAGTTGGTATGCTACTTTCTTTTCAGTCTCGGTCGCCTTTTTGGCTAGCTGAGCATCCCTCTGGGCTAGCTTGGCAGTGTCCTTAGCCTTTTGGAGTTCGGCGCGAAGTGCCTTCACAAGCGCTTTCTCAGCTGTCAAATTGGTTTGAGCCTCATTTAGCAACTTGTGTTGGGCTTCGACTTGGCTCTCAGCATTTTGCAGGCCAGCATTGAGGTTATTCCTTTCGTTGGTTACCTCTTTGAGCTGCCCGAAAATTTGAGAAAACTGTTCTTTCAAGCTGCCCAAGGCTTTCTCTGCCTCAAACCGAGAGTGGGCCTCTGTTTGGGCTTCGAGGTATGCATTTTTACTCCACTCTTCGGCCACGAAGATTTGCTGGATAATCTGCATAATAAAGTAAAAGAGTTAGCATAAAACAAGCGAAAAATTAACATGCCAAACTGAAGAGCTGGATTAACTTACTTACCATGGCCAGGTCCCTCTTCAGGGACATGTAGAGTTCATACTGGTTATAGCTCCTGTATGACTCCATGTCTCGGGGGAGGAGCAATGGTTGCTCCAAAGCTTCAGCCACTAGCCCTGTTTTTCCCCCATCGTAGTTTCTGAGGGAAGTATTCCAAGAAATAGGAGTGCCGTCTAGCTTCAACTTGGGAGACCATGTGCGTGGCCCTCGGCGCACATCAGCAACAGGAGGCTCATCCCGGCTTTCAATGGATGAGGCCCTTTTGCTCCGGTGGTCTCTCGCCACCTTCTATTGCTTGGTTGTCTTTGGTGGCACTACCACCTCCCTCTCCTCAGTTTCGAGGGGCCTTTTCTTCTTCGGGTCCGGTAAGGGCTTTAAGCCGAGGTCAAGAACCTGAGGTGGCGATGGAGGCAAATTCACCACTGGTTGAGAAGTCCCAGTGCCTTTCAGCTCGGCTTTCTTGCCCCTGTTCCTCATTAATGCCTTCAGGTTCGACATATTTTCCTCTTCCGAAGAGCCTTCCAGAAGAGTAGTTATCAGAATAGGAGGATGGACATTGGATTGCATATCAATCCCCTCCTCGGAATCTGGGGATGGTATCACTTGGACCCCTTTTGAAGCTTCTCCCCCGAACTTGAATTTATCTATCTGCTCTTCTAGTGAGGAGATCGAAGAGCCAACCCTTTCGCCTACAACCACTGGTTCAAGGGGGACTTGTGCAACCGGCTAGACGAGCAGTGCTACCCTATGGATTAGGGTGTGGCACGGGTGCAAGATCGTACGGCGCTAAAAAGCCTTTCTGAGCAATGTCTATGCGATTGAGACGATAATCTCCCTGTGTTATCGCGTTGCTGATCGACTGAAAATCCTTTGGTTTTGTTGTGTACCTAAGAATAAGGGGAACCGACCGGAGTTGCCTGTCTTCACTTACAAAGATTTTTTATCTTAATAGATAGTTAAGTAGTGTTTGTGAGGCTGAGCCGAGGAGAAACGTGGTCTTTATCTGTTGAAAATCACAGCAGAACTTAGTCAGAGACTTGAAAATAGTAATACAAAGAGAATTAAAAAGTGTTAAAAGACGGAGATCCTAAGCCTACTGTTAGTGAACCTAAGTCTAGCATGTCCCACCTGGCTCTCCTGGCTTGGTTGGGCAATGAGTACCGTCATGCCATGCGCCCATGACGATCACATAGTCGTCTTTCATCCCTTTGTTGGATTTGGGAAGGCAGGAGACGAGCCTAACAACGTCGGACCGGGATTTTAGATAATATCCCGCCCCTTGTTAGTTATGACACTCGTACATGTGTACCACGTCGAGCCAGGTGAGCCCCAATCCTAGGTGACGGTTAAGATCCTCAACTGCTCCTAAGATCCTAAAGACATTAGGTGCACACTGTTCAGGACTATGCCTATGGTTTCGGAGGTAATTACTGGTGATGGGGCCCATGGGTATTGTCATCCCCCCTTCTAGAAAAGCGATGATGGGGATTACAACTTCGCCCATTTTTCGATCTGTTAGTATTTTTTCTGGAGGGCAATACCTCACACCCGCATTTGGGGGTATGCGATATGTGGCCCTAAATTCCTCCAACTGGGCAGGACTATCCACCATATACTGGAATTTATCCATCGCAATTGAACAAGAAAGATGGAAGTACTAAACATAGCAACTAGGGAGTGACTGTTTGAAAGACAAGAAAGCTAGCCGAAGAGAAGACTAAAGGATCGAATAGATGAGAACTTACAGGAACTAAATCGGAGAACGATCTTCGAACTCGCAGAAGGATTCTTAAAGACTCTGGGAAAGACTGGGATTGGTGATTGGAAAAGCTTGGTGGAGTCGTGTGCTTGTTCTTGCTGGGCTGTCTAAGAGTTTGCAAAGTAAGGAAGAAGTAACTTCTTCTGAGATTTTATACGAGGTCAAACGAAGGGGCAGAAGTTATCTTGCCCAAATCCCGGGGAAGAACCACGCCCATTAGATCAACAACCCATCGTTAGATACAAAAGACAAGGCGTCGCCTGGAGTAATTAATACAGCGCTTTGGGAATACGAAAACAAACAGCGGCAATGATGAAGCGCTTATATCTATGCCTACACACGTGCAAGTTCAGATATTTGTCTATTATCAAGCTTTTTACTCCGTGACAAGTCAAAATCCTATTTTTTCTCTCTTCAGATGCGAGGCAAAAATTAAGATTTTGAGGGGCTATTGTGGAGGGGGGGGTAAAAGCCCAGACCTACCTATTGGGCCTGGGGCCCTGTTTTGAAGATTACTGTATGTCCGAAGAGGAATAACTGGTTGGGGTAGAGTTCATCTGGAGGGAAGAAATCCGGAAAGGGAGGAAGAGTACAATCCGAAGAGGTCACCTTTTGTCCGAAGAGGTTTTACTCCTCAGATACGAATAGTCTTGATCAAACAGGCGTATGGAAGGTCCGAATGACCTTCCTAGCAATCCCAATGACAAAGATAAG
Source organism: Quercus aquifolioides (assembly GCA_019022515.1). Lineage (NCBI taxonomy): Eukaryota > Viridiplantae > Streptophyta > Magnoliopsida > Fagales > Fagaceae > Quercus > Quercus aquifolioides. The sequence continues at coordinate 55,702,439 of CM032334.1, read as the reverse complement.
CTCTGAGCATATCTGGGGATGATAAGGACAAAGAAATATCTCAAGAAAAAGCTGCTACCACCGTATTTAATGCACTGCAGTAACTTTTCTGATTGCATTTATGTGGAGAAGACCCCTGAATAGTGCAACCTCAACTACCGCTACTCACAAAAAGCTAGAGAAGATGCTTGATGTGACCTATACTCAAGTATGTACGCAGATGAAGGACAAGTGGACGACGGGGATGATAAGGAATGAGGCTATATAAAGAAGCAGGGCTCCTGATAAAAGGGAGGAGGAAAAAAGGAGGGGAAGAAGAGAAAAAATAGATTTACTGTAGCTCTGAGTGTTGTAATCACTTCTCATTCAATAAAGCATCTCTTCGGACGTTCATTCATTCAGTTTTTCAAGCACTATCTCATGTTACTTCATTCTTAAGTGCCACAGCTAACTATTGTTTAATTCACAACCATCCCAGCCCTTTCACCTACTCTCTACAAATTCATTGTTTTGGGTTTGTTGGGCTCACCATTCGAATCTTTTAGGCTTGGGCTACAAAAACTGACCCTACAGTTACCAAACACCGGAAAATGAAATAGTTTTCCAGAAAATGCTCTTTAGAAAGTAAATTATGTTCTAGAAATCGTTAATGTTGAAACAAACAGAGTGTAAAAATTTACATGTAAATCAACAAATTAACATGATTTTCATTTAGTCATTACATCATTAAAAAAACCACTATTGACAAGTTAGATTTTAGGAAAAACTTGGAAAATACTAGTTGTTTAACGATATTTAAATTGAGAGATTGCCATCACTAAACAACCACCATCCCCCGGGTTTCTTAGCCTACTATATCATTGAAAGCCATTATGTATCCTAACTTCTTCTTCTTTTTCCTTCTTTTTTTTTTTTTTTTGAAGAACGTATCCTAACATGTTTAAATTGAGAAATTGCCACTTATAAATTATGAATTTGTTCATTGTCATACAGTAAACTTCATGATTGATTATCACATAGTTTTCAATCGTGAGAAGTACGTAATAGGTTGGAAGGCATCTAATTGTGAGTATAAACAATTCAACTCTCCAGATTGAATTTTAATATTCAATTTTTATTTCTCTAGCTATGTTGATTCTTTAAGTGACTATAATTAATGACTAATGAGACTTGGTTCTCCCAGGTGGCTATGGCCCATCATAATCTCCTCCTGCACCCGATGGAAACTCAAAGTCTCCACCTACCAGCCCATAACAGTCTCCTCCTTACGCCCTCGTGATGCTTCTTATTTCTTTCTTTGCCATTAATGTTTGATTCTCTTTTTGTTTGGTGAGGTTTTCTGATCATTCCAATCATTCACCCAAACTGGACGCATTGGTGGCGTTTTTTTTTCTTTTTTTGGGCAAGGCTTGTGTCCAGTGAAAATTTTCACTGGACATGGCGGGATTTGGACACGTATCCAAGAGTGGACATGTGTCCAAGATCCAATGTGTCCAGTGAAAACTTTCACTGGACACAAGCCGGACCCTTTTTTTTTTCTTTCTTTCTTGGTGTTGGGGACTGGATAACTGTTTGAATAAGCGTTATTTCAAGGAAAATACATGGTTTCAATAATCGATAATATGATGGTTGGAGTGGTCAGTAACTGCGATTAATAAATTGTGTTCTATTTGGCGGATATTTGTTTAGCAAATTCCCAAAATGACATAACTACCATGTAATTGTTTTTTTTATTAATATCCATGAACTAAATAATAGCATAAAAAACAATATCAACAACTTATATATTTATTACCACCGCACAAATATAAGTAATTGTGGGGTGTGGGGGGCAAGGGCCGGGGTTCAAATCTTCAGGAGGGAGTTTCGCACACATATATACTTAGATTAGGTTAGAGTAGAATTTCTATCTTGTAAAAAAAAAAAAAAAAAAAACTTATATATTTATTACTTTCTCCATCCCACTTTTTTTGTCATTTATTATATTTTGAGATGTCCTAAAATATTGTTATGTTTTTAAAAATAAAAGTCATTAATTTACTAACGTTCCTATTATACCCCTAATAATTTACTAATTCAATTTTTTGATAAATTTTTTTAAGTGTAGTTTTGGAAACTTATACATTTTTAAAAGGTAGACAAGACAATAAATGATGTTCTCTTAAAAAGTTTGACTTTTCAAACAGGACAAAAAAAGTAAAACGAAGGGAGTATTAACTTGATCCCTTCCATGTTTGCAAAAAATCAAGGTGACCAAACAATAGTAACTACCTAATCCTAAAATATTTAAATTTCAAGTTTTTTCAACTTCAAAAATTATATATAAAATGTAAGTTTGTGTATGAGATAGTAAATATATATATATATATATATATAGGCAAAAATGCAAAATTGACCCCCTCAAACTTTCACTCTTTTTTATTTCAATCCTCTGTTCATTCAAAATCACAAGAGCAATTTTTTTTTTTTTTTTTTAATTCATTTTCATTTTCATTATGGTAATGCAATGTGATGAATTGATCGATTCATCGGATCCTAGGTCGGGACTGATGGGGCTCGAACCCGCAGCGTGCAAAGTCGATCGTGCACCTGTCGTGTGACCCGTTGGTCCTAAGCAATGTCTTGCAAGAAGCGAAAAGATATCTTTTTATTTATTTATTTATTTTTTATTGTTCCCAGGGATTTTTTGGGTAATCCGCTCCCATGCTGCAAATAGTCGAATCTAAACTAAACCTTGTCGCTCTTCTTTCTTTCCTCGCGGGTAGGAAGCACACCAGCAGCGTGCGTTGCGTGATTCTACTGTGTTTTTTGCACTTGACTGGGTGGACAGGGACTTACTTCTCATCCTAGGAGTTAGCAGGTATGTGAGAGTCCCCTCTCTGTCTGTCTCTCGATGATTGTTGACTCAACATTGATTTCGTGCTTGAGTTGGAGGGCCCCCCTCCATCCATCGAGTCAAGTAATTCGCTATCGGAAAAATTTCCGCCGCGTATCTCATGCCATGCTTCTTGTTATGTGGAAACCAGTACAAATATAAGCTCGGCTGCGGGCTAGTTGGACTAGCCCTTGTCCGCTAGGGGCTGTTGGCAAGCCCTATATGTTCCTTCGCTTCGCTTGTCAGTCTATCGCTTCGCTTGTTTAACTGCCTTGAAAGACCATGTGAGACAAGACTTTGCTTAACACATGCTTTTTCAAGGGTTCCTATTGCCTAGACCTTACTGATGCTTTCTTCGCCTGTCAAGGGCTGGTTCTTTCATATCCGAAAGAGGTTGATCCTAAAAAGTAAAAAAAAAAAAGAGACTGAGGCGACCATAGAAAGGTTCGATAGGACCTAGGCTTTCCCTCTACTAACTCTATAGTTTTGCAAAGAAGTCAAGGAAGGAAGCTGCTTCTTTAAAAGCCGGGTTGAATAGGAGAGGAGGGCGGAGGCTTTTTGAAAAAGTCTTTTTTTTGTCTGGTAAATGCATTTTTTTTTTCTATTTAGAGAGAGGGGGCTTCAAGTTCTTCCCTTTCCTTTGTTATTCCCACTCTTTTTTGTGTTCATTCAATGCTTTGCTTGTGGATTGGAAATGTGGTAAGCTCTGCCCCTGTAACTTTAAAAAATTTGACTTTTCAAATAAGACAAAAACAGTGGGACGGAGGGAGTATTAACTTGATCCCTTTCATGTTTGCAAAAAATCAAGGTGACCAAAGAATAGTAACTACCTAATCCTAAAATATTTAAATTTCAAGTTTTTTCAACTTCAGAAATTATATATAAAATGTAAGTTTGTGTATGAGATAGTATATATATATATATATATATAGGCAAAAATGCAAAATTGACCCCCTCAAACTTTCACTCTTTTTTATTTCAATCCTCTAACTTTCAATTTTTGTCAATGCAGGATTCCGTTAAACCCCCAGTTATGGGCTGCCATTAACTTTCAGTTTTTTTTTTTTTTTTTAATTTTTAAAAATTTTTTTATTATAATTTTGGAATTAAAAGAAAAATCTGTAAAAAAAAAAAAAAAAACATTTTCTCTCTGTTGCTACAATCTAGTGGGATCTACAATTTGATGAACCCACCTCCCCAACAGCAAAAGTAATAAAGATGCTAAAAAAAAAATTCAAAAATGTGTTCCCCTTCTGAAAACCGAGTAATTCCTAGGTTTTGATTTCAGGTAAGGGGTCGTTCCCCTTAAAAAAAAAATATATATATATATATATATATTTCTTTTTTCTTTTAATTCTGAAATTAAAAAAAAAAAAAAAAGTTAACGGTAGCCCATAATTGGGGTTTAATAGAATCCTACATTGACAAAAATTAAAAATTAGAGGACTGAAATGAAAAAAGTGAAAGTTAGAAAATCAATTTTGTATTTTTGCCATATATATATATATATATATATAATTAACACGAAATTTGGTGGGGTCAAAATTTCAAAATGTTAATCCTATAAATTAAAACTTACGGATTAATATAACATTAAAATGGGCTGCATCAGTTTAGTTCCTAGGCCGGCACGTTAGGAATCACAAAGGCCCTCATCATTGATCTGGACCTGCCTTGATCTTTCCTCCAATCGTGCTAACCTCACATCAATGTCTACATCACGGGACATTTTATTTTATTTTTTTTTGAGAAACGCATGAGACATATTTTAGGTACAGATGATCAAATTAAATACTTTACAATAGGTCTAATTCTGTTTTATTAGTAAGTTTATACAACTTGAATCCTTGGTAAGATCGGACTACATACCAGATCTCCTTGGTAAGATCACCAAAATCCTCAATCTTCACTCCCTTCTTTCTTTTTTATTGCCATTGTCCCAATTTATTTGCTAATGAAAAATTTGTGGTTTTTGTTTTCATGGTTTTTGAACATTTTTGTTCTCAATGACGTTTTAAATATATATATATATATATATACACACACATATATTATGCGAAACAGTGAGTAAATACTGAAATTTAAAGGGCAAAATAAAAAGGCACAAATGCCTGTGTTTTTAAATGTATACATGACATAAATTTATACAACCATATGGCGCAATAAGAATGGTTAATAAAAAGTCAAATTTTTCGCTTTTATATTATAATATATACTCTCCATAATTCTATGTAAAGTTATACTAATACCACTATTTTTTTTGCCAAAAATAATATTTTGATGAATCAAATATCATAATACATTATCTTTTTATACCTTCCATACTTGCGAAAAATCAAGGTGACCAAAGATTAGTAACTACCTAGTAGTAAAATATTTAAATTTTAGGTTTCTTCAACTTTAAAAATTATATATAAAACATAAGTTTGTGTATGAGATAATAAATATATATATATATATATATATATATATCCAATTAACACGTAATTTGGCTTGGTCAAATTTTCAAAATTTTAATCCTATAAATTAGAAGTTATGGATTAGTGTAACATTAAAATGGGTTGCATCAAGTGTAGCTCGGTTCAAGTCAAATCTAGTATAACTCTTTACCATTGCATAATTTTTTTATATTATATTAATATTTTGAGAATTCAACCTTTAGATTATATATTATCTATGTTCTTAACATAAATGTCAAATGTTGTGTTAAGCAAATGATATTTACTGGTTTGCATAAAATTTAAAATTAGAAAGACTTCAAATTTAAATATTTTATGATGAGATAGTTATTAATCTCCTCACATTTTGACATTTTACAAGAATGAACTATGAAGTAAGTCAATGTAACATTCCAAAATTTGATTAAAATACTTGTAAGGACTCAATTTGGAAAGGCTCTCGAAAATCAAAAGGAAAATGATCCAATAAGCCCAAACAATAAATTTTTAGAGAGTGGGCTCAAGAACTAGGCCCTAACAAACAGACAACGCTCAATACAGGATTCACACCCGTTGAAGGCTGGTGCGCCAAAGTTACCCCTCAAGGTCGCTCCTCGGCACTGGTCCGAGGAGCTTGACAGTGGTCCCTTTTTCTCCTTTATTTCCCCCTCCCCCTTCAACTGTGCTGTTGGTTCCTCTTATATAGTCCTCTTCTCGCCATCTCTCTCTTTCACCTGTTGATCATCCACACACTTTCCTTCTGACCGTCCGTCCCATCAGCTACATTATTAGTACTCATGTGATTTGCAATGACCAAGGTTGTCCTGTCCAGGAGTCACATCTCCATTAGTGCGGCTAGAGGGTTAGATGAGCGCATTTAGTGTGGAGGTGACAACTTGTCCTGGGCTTGTTCCCCCACATAGGGTTGATCTCAATCCTTCTAGAACAGGTTCATCCTCGACAAGGATCCTTGCAACCCAGACCTTCATACCTTGTCCTCGGACGATCCTTCTTCCTCAGCATGGGCCCTGGGCAGAATGTAAAGTGGGTCGAGGCTACCAGGCTCTCAGGCCCCACAATAGCCCCTCAAAATCCTACTATCCGTACCCTCAGACGGGGAGGAGGGTTTTGATATCCTCTGGCCTTCTATACGATTCACCCAACTTCAGTCTACGTCAGCATTGGAGTCTTTTTGCCTGCCCAATGCACGTTTCTGGCGCTTCGATACTCGGTGTGTGCTCGCATTAAATTTTGGCAACGGTGTGATGGCAATCACTCGGTGGGGATTTCCTGCCTTTATGGGCGGGAAGTTCCGCCTGGTTAATTTTGATTGGGGATATAAATATTCGTTTGAACCGCTTGACCTCCTTATTTGTACACTTAAAAACTTCGGCGAACATACTGTGAATCTTGTCCAATCTCCACACCAACCAACGCTTCTTTCCAGCATAAAAAGCCTGCTCGAGGAGAATCTCCCCATTTCTATAAGTCTTCTTCCCTCTATAGCACAAAATTTTCTTTGATTCCTTTCTTTCCTTCCCTTTCTCGGGTCCTTTAGTTGTTGCTAGGGATAGGTAAATTTAAGAAGTTAGTTGAGTCTGAAAAGATGATGGAGAAGTTCATTGCTGATTATGGGATACCTCGTAATGTGGGCTTAAGGTATTGCGAGGAAGGAGAGTGGTACATTAAGAGGAAAGAGGGTGAAGTTGTGATCCCCATAATCGCCTTCGTAGAGGAAGGCATGAGAATCCCTATGGGGCCAGTGACGAGCGGTTACCTTAGGCATTTTCAGTTGGCTCCTACTCAGTGCGCCGTTAATGTGTTTAGGATACTAGGGTGAGTAGACGCCTTGAATGAGAAGATGGGGTTGAGGTTAACCCACTATGATGTAAACTAGTGCTACAATCTTCAGCACCTGAAGGGAAAGTCATACTATATGAAGACGAGGGACGATAGGGTTCGGCTTATCCTGTGCCTCCCCGATTCGAGTAAGGGGTTGACTCAAGACTTTCTCATTGTGTCAGGGGAATGGCACGACGGTCTCCACTGCCCGATAGTAGAGGGAGAGCCAGGTAGGGTACTCGAAGTAGGAGGTGGTCTAGCTTCTTTTATTTTTTCTTTGTCGTATATCTTCTTTGGTTGATTGATCATAGGAGTTTTGTTTCTCTTTCTACAGATCCGCACGCCTTTGCGCGTCATTTTCACCTAGTCAACAAGGAGGACTTGGAAACCGTTCTTAGGGCGGAGCTCTTTCTGAACGAGGCCGATAACCAGGTTAGAGCCGCCCATAAGATCCTCAGATGTGATCCGGCCCAGAAGTCGTTCCCGGTCCCAAAGCATGTTATCAGGGCTCATGATCCCCAGCTTAGGCAAATCACTGTGGTAGAGGACAGTTTTACATTTTTCGAAGGACCCTCTATTCCGGAGGGCATCCCGTTGGCAGGTTCTTCTTCGTCCCATCAAGCAGTAAAGGCCGAGGAAGGGAGTTCAGAGAAGGGGGGAGAGGTGGTCGAACTAAGCTCGTCTGAGGACGAATTTGGTGCGTTTGACTAAGCTGATCAGCCCGAGGATCCCTCTGGTGACTTGGGAGACCCCCATTTGTCCAAAGTCGACCTTCAGCTCCCAAGGGTTGGTACTTAGGCTGAAATGGGTGCCAAGAGACAGCCCTAAACCAGCCTTCTTGACCTGCTTGAGGGCAAGTCTAGGAAAAGGGAGTCACAGCCTAAACCTCCTCCATCCGGACCTAAGCTTTTGCCTGCGCAGACCAGGTAGTCCTCCATCCTTCCAATCTCGGACTCTCGGCTTGAGTCCTCTGATTCAAAGAGGAAGAGGCCTTCCAAGGGCAAAGACCCAGTGGATGGGGGCAGATCCCATTCTTCTCCAAAGGAAGATGAAGCCCGCCGCCCTTCAAAACAACTGAAGCTTGGTGGTTAGCGTAAAGGAAAAGAAGTCGTCCAGCAGTCTGAGCCTCAGGCCTGGCTGCCCGCTACCATGCTCCATGGAAAACCTTTGATGGATGACGCTAATCTCCGGGATTTTCGAGGAGGCGAGGGGGCTCGCGTAGCCGATGCCCAGGAGAGGTCCCTTCTCCTCCCCGCCGACATGGCTGAGCTTGAGAGCATGAGGGGGCCAGAGGTTGCCCGCAACCTCAAGAGATACCTGGGCATGGTAGGACCTCTTGTACTTGTTTATTTTGTTTGAATTTTATTGCTTAGCACCTCCCCTTCCCTTTACGGCTTAATTGTTTTGGTTGGCAGGCCATCTAGGCTGTTTTTAGGCTGGACGAGGAGGCCAACAGCCAGAGTAAAGCTCTAGGGCAGGAGCGCGACAAGTTCCTGAAGGCTGCAAGTACCTTTAAGAGATCTAAGGCAGATCTCAAGAAGGTGATTGAAAATCTGGAGGAGATGACAAGGGCTAGAGATAGCGCAACCTCTAACCTAGCCGGTGCTACGAAACAGGCCGAGGATCAGATGAAGCGCTTGCAGGATGTCGAGGGACAACTACGGGCTGCCAAAGAGGACATCGCCGACTTGAAGCAAAAGTTGGCCGAGGCAGTGGGGGTGAAAGGTATTGCCGAGTACGCTAGGGACGAGGTCGTGAGGGCCAAAGAAGAAGCCGAGTTTGCGAGAATAGATGTTGAGCGTTCCGTAGAACAAGCGAAGGAAGAGGCCTTTGCTGAGAGGGTGGCTAAGGCTGAAGCTACCCTCAAGGCTCAAGTTCTTGAAATGTGTAGGTGCTTCTGTTCCCAGACCTGGAATGAAGCCCTCAACCAAGCGGGGGTTGATGCCTCGTTTGACCTTAGGAGGGCGGAGAGAGTATATTACCCCCCCCCCCCGAAATTCGCGAGGTTATCCCCGTTACTTCCGAGGTGGAGTCTGCTTTACCAGCGACAGGTGAAAGTCAGACCAAAACTGCCAAGGACACATCTTCAACTGACAAACCTTTTGAGGATGCTGAGCTCCATGAAGCATTGGATGGGGCAGGAACTGATAGTTAAGGAGTGCCTCAAGTTGTGGTAGAGCTTCCTGCTGACCCCCAAGCCACACTTGTCCCCCAGATCCTTCCTGCCGAGGAAGGGTCCTTTGAAGTAGCCCCTTCGAACCAGAGCCCTAAGGTGTCAGCCGAAGCCTTCCAACAGGCTTCTCAAGACAAGCTGTCCACCGAGTTGGGGAAGTAAGCCATCTTGTTAGGCTGCCCATTTTGATGGCATGGGACGCCCTGATTTGTTTTTTTTTTCATTTCATTTCACTTTTTGCCTTGGCGACATTGTAATGAAACTACATACTTTCTATTTGAAATATATGTTCAATAGTTCGCTTTTAGTTCTTTGATTGGTGCTTCCTTTTACTTGTTATACTTTTAATGTTTTGCTCAATACCTTGGTTCTGTTCTGGACTTAGTCTTGTGAGGCAATTAGCTTTCCCTCAAGTTTGAATCCGAGGACCATACCACAACTCAATTCTATTTAACGCTTTTGTTCTTCTACAAATAGTTAGCTTTCCTATAGGTTTGAGTCCGAGGACCATACAAGACCTTGGTTCAGTCTAACACTTCTGTTCTTCTGTAAGTAGCTAGTTTCCCCATAGGTTTGAGTCTGAGGACCATACAAGACCTTAGTTTAGTCTAGTACCCAGGTGTATTTGAGTGGTCAGTTTTCCCATAGGCTTGAGTTTGAGGACCATGCAAGACCTTGGTTCAGTCTAACACTTCTGTTCTTTTGTAAATAGCTAGTTTCCCCATAGGTTTGAGTCCGAGGACCATACAAGACCTTGGTTCAGTCTAGTACCCAGGTGTATTTGAGTGGTTAATTTTCCCATAAGCTTGAGTCCGAGGACAATGCAAGACCTTGGTTTAGTCTAACACTTCTGTTCTTCTGTAAGTAGCTAGTTTCTCCATAGGTTTGAGTCCGAGGACCATACAAAACCTTGGTTCAGTTTAGTACCCAGGTGTATTTGAGTGGTTAGTTTTCCCATAGACTTGAGTTCGAGGACCATGCAAGACCTTGGTTTAGTCTAACACTTCTGTTCTTCTGTAAGTAGCTAGTTTTCCCATAGGTTTGAGTCCGAGGACCATACAAGACCTTGGTTCAGTCTAGTACCCAGGTGTATTTGAGTGGTTAGTTTTCCCATAGACTTGAGTCCGAGGACCATGCAAGACCTTGGTTCAGTCTAACACTTCTGTTCTTCTGTATGGGGTGAAGAACTTTGTCCTCAGCAATGGGAATCTTACTTTTGGAGTGATAACGGCCTCGGCCTTGCTTTGTCGAAAATGGGCCATCCCTCGGACCGAATCCTTGACGCCGCGGTGCCCTGGGCAGGGGTGGTTTGGACTTCTGACCTTACGCGTGGCAGTAACCCCGCCTTCAGTTCAAGTTTCCGCCCTCCTCAGTTACGAGGCGTCTTCTGACTGTTCGCATTCCGTGCTTGACGTTTTGACGCGTGAGGCGCGCTCTCATTAATATCCTTGTGGATTGATGCAGATCCAGCGGTCGATCGCCTCCTTGGAATTTGGTCAGGATTAATGTCGCTGATAATCCTTCTTTCGAATTCTGTGTGAATCAATTCCCACCAACCTTCATCCTCTATATAAGGCTCTCTGAGGGGAAACGTCTTTCTACACTCCATGAACCCTCTAACAAAACAGGAAACATGTCCCCTCGACTTTCCGAGCCCTTTCACTAACCCTGCCAGGATTGTGATAAGAGTTTGGAGAAATGGGAGGGCCTTAGATGGGAGTAAAGACGCACAAGCCAAAGATCCTCCTCCCTCGACCGAGAGCCATTGCAGCTGTAGCCCACGTTAGACTTCCGACGCGGCAAGGTTTGGACGTCATCCTGATGGTGTCGTGCATGGCGATCAGGAGGGAGGTCCTTGAAGTACATAACGCTCTTCTCCAGGGCGCATCCATGCCTGCCCTTCAGACTGGCAGTGATTCGTGCCTGGCCTACCCGCCGGTGGAGGCTTGCAAGATTACGTCATGCCTGGTATCCGGGTGTTACCGTCTCCAACGGTCAATCATCGTGGGGTTGGGAGAAAATTAAGGGAACATCATGGGGAGGGGCCGTCAGGCGCCCTTGCATCTGCTCTTCTCTTCTCGCCAGCACCATCCGCACCGGCCCGGGGGTTGTTAGTAGCCTTAAAACAAGCTTGCCTCAGCCCCCTCACCTAGAGTTAGTTTTAAAACAGGCCCGTCTGGGCCTCTGTTTATAGAATTAGCTTTAAAACAAGCCTGTCTGAGCCTCTGTTTGTACCTTGTATTTATTTTTTGATTAATAAAATGTTGCAATGTTTGTTTCCTTTTCCTACTCTCTGAATCTTTTACATTCCTGCAACGATCATATCTTGTGCAAAAGCATTATTGTTGGTTGTTACTTCCTTTTTTTTTTTTTTTTTTTTTTTTTTTGGAGTCAGGGTTAGTGTCGCCAGTGGTGACGAAAAACTACCCAATCTTGCGCAAGCCCTCGACGGGGGAACCGTTAGCCGTTGAGCTTGCTAACTCCCTAGTTCTTCCCACAGATGGCGCCAATTGTAAGGACTCAATTTGGAAAGGCTCTCGAAAATCAAAAGGAAAATGATCCAATAAACCCAAATAATAAATTTTTAGAGAGTGGGTTCTAGAACTAGGCCCTAACAAATGGACAACGCCCAATACAGGATTCACACCCGTTGAAGGCCAGCGCGCCAAAGTTACCCCTCAAGGTCGCTCCTAGGCACTAATCCGAGGAGCTTGACAGTGGTCCCTTTTTCTCCTCTATTTCCCCCTCCCCCTTCAACTGTGCTATTGGTTCCTCTTATATAGTCCTCTTCTCACCATCTCTCTCTTCCACCTGTTGATCATTCACACACTTTCCTTCTAACCGTCTGTCCCATCAGCTGCATTATCAGTACTTATGTGATTTGCAGTGACCAAGGTTGCCCTGTCCAGGAGTCACATCTCCATTAGTGTAGCCAGAGGTTTAGGTGAGCGCATTTAGTGTGGAGGTGACAACTTGTCTTGGGCTTGTTCCCCCACGTAGTGTTGATCTCGATCCTTCTAGAACAGGTTCATCCTCGACGGGGATCCTTGCAACCCAGACCTTCATACCTCGTCCTCAAATGATCCTTCTTCCTCGGCATGGGCCATGGGCCAAATGTAAAGTGGGCCGAGGCTACCAGGCTCTCAAGCCCCACAATACTTATTCAATAAGTATCATGACATAACATTGCAGTGAATTATACTAAATTTAACTTCAACCTATCTCTCTCTCTCTCTCTCTCCAAGTGATTTAGATATGTAATTAAGGGTACATGCCAATGCAGCAGAGTTTTTTGCATCGTGAGATGAAAAAAAAAAAAAAAAAAAAAAAAAAAACTCTTGACCTTTATTCACAGCACTAGGAATATATATATAGCACATAATTCTATGTAAAGTTATACTAATACCACTATTTTTTTTCACCAAAAATAATATTTTGATGAATCAAATATCATAATACATTATCTTTTTATACTTTCCATACTTGCGAAAAATCAAGGTGACCAAAGATTAGTAACTACCTAGTAGTAAAATATTTAAATTTCAGGTTTTTTCAACTTTAAAAATTATATATAAAACATAAGTTTGTGTATGAGATAACAAATATATATATATATATATATATATATCCAATTAACACGTAATTTGGCGTGGTCAAATTTTCAAAATTTTAATCCTATAAATTAGAAGTTATGGATTAGTATAACATTAAAATGGGTTGCATCAAGTGTAGCTTGGTTCAAGTCAAATCTAGTATAGCTCTTTACAATTGCATAAATTTTTATATTATATTAATAATTTGAGAATTCAACCTTTAGATTATATATTATCTATGTTCTTAACATAAATGTCAAATGTTGTGTTAAGCAAATGATATTTACTGGTTTGCATAAAATTTAAAATTAGAAAGACTTCAAATTTAAATATTTTATGATGAGATAGTTATTAATCTCCTCACATTTTGATATTTTACAAGAATGAACTATGAAGTAAGTCAATGTAACATTCCAAAATTTGATTAAAATACTTATTCAATAAGTATCATGACATAACATTGCAATGAATTATACTAAATTTAACTTCAACCTCTCTCTCTCTCTCTCTCTCTCTCTCTCTCTCTCTCTCTCTCTCTCTCTCTCTCTCTCTCTCTCTCTCTCTCTCTCTCTCTCTCTCTCCAAGTGATTTAGATTTGTAATTAAGGGTACATGCCAATGCAGCAAAGTTTTTTGCACGTGAGATGAAAAAAAAAAAAAAACTCTTGACCTTTATTCACAACACTAGGAATATATATATAGCACATAATTCTATGTAAAGTTATACTTATACAACTCTATTTTTTTTCATCAAAAATAATATTTTGACAAATCAACTATCAAAATACATTATATTTTTATACCTTTCATATTTGCAAAAAATCAAGGTGACCAAAGATTGGTAGCTACCTAATCGTAATATATTTAAATTTCAAAAATTCTTTTTTGGGCTAAGAAAAAAAATAGGTAGAGGGGGGTGACTTGAGCCAGTGTCTTTCATCTGGGTATGACCATAGTGACATTTTACCTGCAAGGCCCGAGTTTACAGAAGCAAGGGATCCATGAGCTATTGCTATGCATCCAGCCCCATCAAGTATACTAGTAAGCATGAGTTGAGAGAATGGAGTTATTTTCTAGGTGCTTTCCATTGGAGGATTCAAACTCGAGATCCCTACCTTCCAAACCTGTAGGAGTGAGCCAATGACCACTAGAATAACCACCCCAATGGTAATTTCAAGTTTTTTTCAACTTTAATAATTATATATAAACCATAAGTTTGTGAGATAGTAAATACATATATTTGATTAACACAAAATTTGGCGGGGTTAAAATTTCAAAATGTTAATCCTTTGAGTTTTTACCATTGTCAAAATTTCAAGTCAAACCTAGTATAAGTCTATACCATTGCATAAATTTTTATATTATATTAATGCTTTGAGAATTCTATCTTTAGATTATATATTATCTTTGTTCTTCACATACGTGCCAAATATTGTGTTAAGCAAATGATATTTACTATTTAATCCATTAACACACATTTTGCATATTTTATCATGAGATAGTTAATATTAATCTTCAATTATTTTGATATTTTAGAGTATGAACTATGAAGTAAGGCAAGGTAATATTCCAACGGTTGATTAACATACTTATTCAATAAAGTATCATGACATATAATTGCATTGAATTATACTAAATACCTCTCTCTCCCTTTCTCTCTTATCTCTCTCACTCAACGACTATATCTATGCCATCTTCTTGGTTTTGTTCTGATGAGAACGTGTCAACTTTCTGTCCCTACATAAATTAAAGCTCTTCATAGTACTCGATCATTCATGCTTTAGCTTTATTAATAGACCAAACTAGTCTGGTTTTCTCTCTGAAAAGACTTCTAGCTAAGCAATGGCTTTGGCTTGGACCAGTGCAACTTGTTCATATTCATTGACTTCCGGATCATACATACTACTGGTATTGTTACTACTGGGATTAAATTCCGGGATCTGTCACGGGTTGGGATCATTTGGATTCGACATTCACCACCGGTTCTCCGATCCGGTTATGCAAATTCTGGGTTTTGAGGGGCTTCCAGAGAAAGGGAGTGTAAAGTACTATGTTGCTATGACTCAGACTCACCGAGACAGCATAATCCGGGGCCGTCACCTCGCCGCCAGTAACAACCAGTCACCGGCGCCGCTGACTTTCGCAAATGGAAACGACACCTTCTACCTCAACAATTTGGGAAGGTTTGATCCTTAAAAGTCACTCCTTTTTCTTTTTTTTCTTTGTTTTTCCTTAATTGGAGTTCTTCCTGTTCCTTTTATATATACCAACTTTTTTGTTTCTTCTTTCTAAATGGTGTTGATATTTCAGTTTGTATTATGCTAATGTTTCTGTGGGGACACCAAGTGTATCATATTTGGTAGCATTAGACACTGGCAGTGATTTGTTCTGGCTACCATGCGATTGTAACAATAGTACTTGCGTAACCAGCTTACCAACATCATCTGGACAGGTATGTTATTGTAACAACAGGTATGCTAATGTTTCCTGTTCCTTTTATTTATTATCTGTAACTATTTCTAATCTTTGAATCTCCTATCTGGAATCATTTATTGTGTCATATATATATATATATATATATATATATATATATATTGCATTACAACGGATGACAACCAAAGAAGTTAAAAAATAAATAAATAACATACAGGACAAAAAGAAAAATCCAATATTTCTTAATATAAAAAGTTTAAGATATCAAGAAATAGTAGTTTAGTGGCAAAAGTTGCTCTCTTTAAATAGAAGAATCAAATTAAGTTTAAAATCTCCACTTCCCCATATATTGTACTATGAAATTAAGAAAGGAAAAAAAAAAAAAAAAGGTCTAAGGTATTGGCTTTAAATGTAACAGTTTGTTGAGATTTTTAATATTGTTATTAGGCTTCTAAGTTATAAGGTATTGGCTTTATTAAATCTGGTTAGAATTATTGGTAAAAATATAAGACATTAGTCGTTTTAAAATTAGAAAAGTCAATGAGAAGATTTAATCCATATGCAGTCGTAAAAATCAAAAACCAATAACACAGACCTTCTCTTCAACTTCTCTCCTCCAAGGTATAACAACCTAATTGTTTGACAAAGCCTAATCATCATACCTCGTCCTCTTTGTGTACCTAGGGGTGGCTTGGCGCATTTAGAGGCCTAAGGCGAAAATTGATTATCTTGTTTTATATGCAAAATTATTACTAATTAACATGAATTATGTAGAATTTTTTTCTTTTCTTAGAAATTTTATAGACACAAAAAATTTGACAAAACTTTTCACACTTATTCTTATTGTAGAAATTTTATAGATGCAAAAAATTTAACAAAACTTTTCACACTTGTTGATGTGGCTGATTGATAGTGGTAAGTAAAAAAATAGTGTTAATGGTAGACCTAGATAAAAACTAGTAAAATTTTGCTAACTCAACTCTTATTATTACTTTATTTTTTTAGAAATACAACATTAACAATAATTTTCACAACAAATCCTAAGTTTTAAGTTGCTTCTTGTTTTGCACCCTAAAAAAAAAGGTTCTTCTTGTTTTCTATTTAAAAACACTAGTATAATTATTTTTGTCATCAATAACAGGCTGTAACAATTTGCTATTTAGCATTTGTTGTAAAAGTATTGTAAAAAATATTGTAGACGTAGCATTTTTTTTTTTTTTTTCATTTGATAAAAAAATATTATCTTATTTATTAAAATTTGGGGGCCTTTTTTTTTTAACTCGGGACTTTAGGCAACCGCATCTATTGCTTCTACCATTCAGTTGGCCTTGCATGTACCTGGAATTGACCCATTTCTTGTAGTCCTATAACACCATCAATTATAGAAAAGCGTAAATTGTCTATTTGGTCCTTAACATTTTAGGTTATGTATCAATTTGGTCCTTAATCTTTTAAATATATTAATTTAATATCTAAAATTTTGGTATTGTGTCAAAATAATCCAAACCGATAATTAATGAATGAAAAATATTGATGTAACTAACTGTCAAAATACATAATTATTTTCATTCCACATGGACTATATCATGTACTACTGTGTCAACATAGGAAAATTTTCTCATACGCTACGCACATGAGACCTGCCTCTCATAGGTAGGTGGGCCTCATAGGGCCCCACATGTGTGGGGTCCACCTGCTTGTGAGAGGCTAGTCTCATGCTCCTAGCGCATGAGATAATAGCTTGTCAACATAAACTTTAGTAATATTTAAAAAAAATTACACATCAAATATGGTTAAAAAATTCATCAAAACATTTTTTTAAATTAAATATGAAAAAAAGAAACCAGTTTGGCGCCGCCCCTCTCTCTCTCTTCTCTCTCCGCTCATATTTGATGACAACCACCCACCCATGTCCATGTCGATCTCCATACCTCTTGAGTCTTCCAAGCCCGACAAAGATCT
The DNA here is from genome assembly GCA_019022515.1 of Quercus aquifolioides. Classification (NCBI taxonomy): domain Eukaryota; kingdom Viridiplantae; phylum Streptophyta; class Magnoliopsida; order Fagales; family Fagaceae; genus Quercus; species Quercus aquifolioides. The sequence goes on along the minus strand of CM032334.1, from coordinate 55,685,145 downwards.
TCGCTGTCAAAGCAAGCCAATCTTTTTTTCAGTTGGTGCGCTCCACAACCATTTCTTCTTGAAATTCAATAGTGGGTTGAGTTCTATGGCAGTTTGAAGCGAATCAAACTCCACCATGTAAAATACCATTTCTTGAGAATACGGCTAAGATTGGATTTGGTGGCTAGGGAGTGGCCAAGATGGACCTTGAAAAGAAACTTTAAAAAATATATATATATATATATATATAAGAAAATTAAAATAAATAAATAAATAAAAACTCCCTTTTTTGTTCTTCATCCAAGTCTTCATTGTTATTGTTGATCTGGTTTTTTTTTTTTTTTTTTTTTTTTTTTTTTTTTTTAAGATTGGAAACTCTAAATGGGATAAAGATTGGATTTCTTTTTATAGTTACCCATTTGAATTTAAGAAATTGATGGACGATTCATTATCCAGAAATTTAATTTTAATTTTGGCTAAAATGCAAATTCATTTTCTAAGTTTCACCATTTTTCATTTCAGCTCCTATAAGTTTAAGTTTTTTCATTTCAGTCTTTTAAGTTTCGTTCCTTCCCAATTAAGTCCTCTGTTAAGGTGTCATTAGTTTCTGCTGTTAAATTTTTTTTTTTTTTTTTTTTCTTAATTCTAGAGAAAACGTGAATTAAAAAAAAAAAAAAAAACAGAATGAGAAATGTAATTTTAATTTTTAATGACCTTTGTCCTAAAAGAAGAAGCTGCTTGCATTTCTGAGATTATATTTGAGAGTTTTTGTAAAGTTTTCTTGTTCTTTTGATTAATGAAATTTATTTACGGCTTCTCAATAAAAGAACTAAAAAAAAGGTGTCTTTGTGTGTTAGATTTTGATCATCACGTGCTGAGTAATATAATTTGTTTGTTTGTTTGTGTTTTTTTTTTTTTTTTTTTGGTTTAATTTTAATGTAATATGACATGGCAGTATAGGTGTTAGTTGACTTGGCAAAAAAAAATCATATTCTATTTGAGTTGTTAACCATATTAACATTTTTAATCCAAAACTTAATGGTGGGGACCAAATTGATACAATTGAAAAGTTAGGAATCAAATTGACATATGATGTAAAGGATAGGGACCAGTTTTCTAGTTTAACCTAAATTAAATTAGATTCTTTCCTAATTAATACGGGGAATAGGTTATTTATCGAAACAATAACTTCCCACTAGAATTTCATGAACTCGTGAAACTCATACATTTTTTAATTCAATCAACTAGTAAAATTTTCGATGGTTGAATAAGAAGTTTAGGGTTCATTCTTGCCTACGCCAAAAATTAATTGATATCTTGGTCTAACGAAAAGAGTTATTATCAGGAGCGAACACCATATGTTGAAACTCTCTCAACAAAATTTTTACCAAAATCAAAATTTCAATTATTCATTTTAATATCAAAATGCAACAACAATTAATCTTTTTGCCAATGCAAGCAGGGAGTAAACTTCAACATCTACAGTCCTAATGCATCATCAACAAGCAAAAATGTTTTCTGCAATAGCAGTAACTTATGCGATCCAAATCAGTGTCCTTCAACTAATAGTGACTGCATATACATATCCATATCTTTCAAACAACACGTCAACATCTGGGATCTTGGTACAGGATGTTTTGCGCTTAATTACAGATGATGATCAATCAAAAGTTGTTAACGCTCCAATCACTTTTGGGTAGGTTATTTTTTATTGCTTTTCTAGCTACCAAAACCTTTGGAAGAAATATTGTTTTAAGTGAACATCATACTAATTATATATCGTAAGCAATATCATTTAAAAAAAAAAAAAAAACTAGATATTAAATAATTGTTATTTAAAATGACAAAATTATGGAACAGGTAATATTTCAGTAAATATCAATCATTTGGATGATAAATTTAGAGTTTGGTATGGCGCATTTTCTCTTCAAATAGGTCTAATCATTGGTGAGGGGATTATCAAAGTGTTTTATTGCCTCAGGCTTACTGAAACGTCTTAAGAAGGTATTTGGTTCGCCGCGATGTGCCCTTGATGTGAGGCACATTACTTTAACGTCACATTAAGGTGTTTGGTTCATTTAATTTTTTTTAACATTACTATAATCTAAAATTACAAAATATATCTTATCACCTTCTTAATTAAATAGAGGTGATCTTACATTACTTATACTTATGGCACACACCTTAATGTAAGATTAAGGTAATGTGCATCACATCAATGACACAACATGGGCATGTTACAGCAAATCAAAAGCCCTTAAGGGAGGCAGGTTATGCTTGGGATTATCGTGATTTCAAAATTCAAACACCTTTGAGGGCTGGTGATGTTACTAGGAAAAATTAATGTTTTTAGTATGGTCATTAAAAAAAATCATCATTAGTGGGCCAACATTACTTTTTCTTTGATAATTTGATAATTAGGGTTGAGGGGATCCAATCATTGAAGTTGCTTCTTGTTAATACCTCCTGGTCAGATCATTTTAGCAAATTTTCATTAATTTGTGTGTGACCCTTGTGATCTAACCCTTTCAGTTTGTTTCAGTTGTGGTAAAAATGAGACTGGTATTTTATTGAATGGAATTGCACCCAACGGTCTACTTGGGCTTGGTCTTGATGATATATCTGTTCCTAGCACCATAGCAAGAAAAAAGCTAGGTCCAAATTCTTTTTCCATGTGTTTTGGATCTGATGGGATTGGGAGAATAAATTTTGGAGATAATGGCACCTCGGAACAAAAAGAAACACCTTTCATTGTCACGCCCTCATTGTAAGTTGTCACTTCTTAATATTGTAAATGCCAATGCAAGATTATTTACTTTAGCAAGAAGACTATCTTTGACTAGAACCTGACAATGAAAGGTGGAGACCAATATTTTCTCACTAATTCAACAGAAATAATTTTCACTGCAGAGGTGTGTGGTCGCACAACTTATTAGCCCTTTAAGATCTTATTTCTGCCTGTGTTATGCTGAAAGTTAATGTTGTGGTCTCCAGAGTGTCTATTGTCTAGCTCTCCAGGTGTGTGGTCGCACCACTTATATGTCTATTGTCTAGCTCTTCTCAAAAGTACAGATATAAACATCATAGGACGTAAGTATATATTTATCAATGACTATCCTTATTATAAACCTGTTTGTCTCGATAAAAGTTTCATTTTTATGTTTATTTGTCGTTTTGAAATTTTGACTTTGTGCATTCATTCCTTTATAAGGAGACAATAAGGTACTGAGAAAACAATTAAAGTTGATAAAGTGCAATTAAGTATTTGGATTTTATTTTTCTTTTTTGGGAGAACAACATTACATAATTTCACAATTATTTTTAGAAAGTTTCACGATCTATAACGTCCGCTTCTTATAATAACTCTTTATCATTAGACTAAAATATCAATCAGTTTTTGGTATAGGTGAGAATTGAACTCCAAATCTTTTATTCAACCATCAAAGATTTTACCTTTTGAACTAACTGGAACTCACACATAATTTCACAATTAAAGTTGATAAAAAGCAATAAAGTATTTGAATTTTATTTTTCATTTTTGGGAGAACAATATTACATAATTTCTAGATTGATGAATGTGATTTCTAGGGGTGGGTAAATTGCAACTTTTTAGTGAATATGTCAGATCTACAAATTTCAATCATCTTATGTCCAATTAAAATTAAAATTAATTTCTAAATCATTACTATATTAACCCTTCTAGTTAATTTATCTCAACCTTGTTAAACCAACATTTCCACAATATGGTTAAAAAACATTATGCCAAGAATTCTATTTGTCACAACCCAAATCCATGAAACATGAATTTAGATGTATGACTAACTTGCTAATCTTACAAAACTCAAAAAAACATAAATATCCAAAATAAATTAAAACTACAAAGAAACAATACTCTAAAAAAAAACCTCTTACATAAATCTAAACTCCACAAATTGGAAATAATCTCCACTATATAAAACATGAATTACAAAATAAAGATAACTAAAATTTTTTAAGTCTTCAAGTAATACTGAAGTCGCCTACAACTTCCACGCTCTACCTTGCCCCTTACAAAGCGATCCAAAGGTTCTATATTCCCAACTACACTTTAATCTAAAAGCAGTAATTGATGGGGTGAGCCACACATTCAGTAAGTAATTATACAGAATACACAACAGAATAGAGTCAAGCAAAGCATGAGTATTTTGATTTTTCACAAACTCATTCAAAGGTATCAAAAATAATTATTCCAAAACATATAATGAATCACTTAATACATATGTAATCACATCTTAAAATCATTAGAAAACACATACATATAATTGATCAGAGCACATTGTCACATATACACATCACATATTCTCACATACAATCCTATGAGCGAATACCAACATCTAACCCTTGCTGGTGAGAGATCAACACATATTCTCACATACAATTATGTGAGCGGATTTACACATATATCTGATCAATTCTAAAAACACTCATTTTGAGTCACATATCACAAAACAAAATATATACAAAATAGAAAAAATTTCTTAATATTAACAATTATTCCAGATATAGAGACATATCAATTATCACAATATTGAATTGAAACCGAATCAAAGGATGCTTGACTCTCTTAGGGAATGAATAAGAACTGAAGAGTTTATATAAATATTTTTACAATTCTTGAGTAAGTTTGAAAACCCAATTTGCTAAAAGAAACGTCTTAAATACCATTTGAAAAATAAGAATATGACTTTGAAATCACTTGGTTTTAAACAAACTTAAAGAACAAAAACCTTTATAGAAAACTTACTTTGAAACTCAATTATTTTCTAAAAATAGTTTAGTTTAGAAATCATCTTTTAAATGAGATTTAGATGTTCAAAACTTCATTTAAAATCCAAAGTTTCTCTTTAAAACATTGTTTAAAAGTTGAAGTTTCTCTTTCAATGACAAAAAAAAAAAAAGAAAAAAAAAAGAAAAAAAAAAAAAAGAGGCTTTCGATCAACTTTAGAAAATGTAAGCTTAAAAACATAACTTTTGAAAACTTTGGATTTCTAAGAACCTAAAGAACAAACTTGTGCATATTATGCATAATTACTTATAGCACTTGAATTACTCTGAAAGTCCAGCTGAAACAACCTCCAAAAACACTCAAAACACTCATAAATAGGACCTATAATCAATCATGGAAATATGCTTAATATCCTCTACAAAATATAAAGCTTATAGAACTATACAAATGGACTCACTAGGATTATACTTTGCTGAACTAATAACACTTTTAACACTAAATTAAAGTTTCTCTAACCAATGATATTCTAACCAAAGAAAATGTTAATCCAACCTAATATATATAATCAAAGAAAATGTGGCAGATCTAATAGGACTTAATATATACATATCCGAAGGAAATTTGATGGCAAAAAATCACTTGTTCTAGGGATGCACAATGGGCAACGTGCAAACTGAATGTTCAAATAGCATATAAAACACTATGAACGTTTAGACCCCCAAATACAAAATTACCAATTCAAGCTTAATGTCAAACAATATATGTGCGAAAAATGAACATAAGCTAATAACAGAATTAATAAAAAATCTAAACCAATTAAAATCACATCCACAGCAGAAATTAAATGGCAAAGATTAAGGGAAGAGAGATGCAAACAGAAGGACAACACAATGATGTGTTATCGAAGAGGAAACCGAAGCCCTCAGCAAAAAACCTCTCCGCCGCCCTCCAAGCGGTCAATAATCCACTAGAAAATGTAGTTAGGATACATGAACAACAATAGACCTTCCAAGCCTAATCTACCCAGTATACCTAAGTCTTCTAAGCTTCTTGCTCCAATGAGGTTACGTCGAACCTTTTTCTTTTCTAGCTTACCGGATTCCACTATAGCTCATAACATCAACCAATAACCATTGGTCCCTTCCTAACTACTTCCCAAAGCACCAAAAGCCTTCTCACAAATGTGGGTATGGTGAGAAACGGATTTGGCCAAGAACCTCTCAAGGATGTAACAATGGAGAGGGTGAAAGTAGAAGAATTTGAAGAGTCCCTATGTAAAGATTGTGGATGAGTCAATCTTGTTTTTCTCTAGGGTTTCTCTCTCAAAATTCTCTTTGAAAGCTTTCTACATTTCGTGGGTATAAGGGGTATTTATACTAGGATGAGAAAGGAATGCGAAGAGTTAGTTTTTCTAAACAAAGCTGGTTAGCGACTTGGCCTCGCGACTTGACTGAGTCGCGAGTTCAAGCCATGAGCTAACTGAATGGCCAGTTTGGACTTTTTGACCTATAGTGCAACAGCTGGTATGATGATTCAGCTTCTTTGCATGCTTCGCTCGTGTGCATCATCTAATGGCTTACCAATCGCAAGTCACCCGCGAGATCCAGTCGCGAGTCCCTGCTTCACTGTACATTCTTGAGCATTTCTTTACACTTTCTCACACACTACCCTTACAAGATTCTCACCTAAATACAGGGTTTCTAAGTGCTGAATTACAAGCAAATTAACACGGAATAAAGCTAACAAGATGGTTGATTAAGTTCAACCTTACAGAAGCCATATACATAGAAGCCAATTATGGTTCCTTGCATTGGGTCAAATCTCATATTACTATTAAGGAAGCAGCAGCCAAAATACCCTAGACCTTAAATTAATATTCCCATTGAAAACATAAGGATACAGGGCCACCTCTAGGATTTAAGGTTATAATCACAGAATCTATATTCAAATGAAATCTGTAGGCAATTCAATGAAATCGTGTACTCACTTTTAGGAATTAATCTAATATATATAATCCTCTGTTAGACCTAAGGTCCTCAATTTCAACGGGTAATCAATATAAATTACAAAAGTTCCATTACTTAAGAGTATTACAATCGGATCTTTACATGAATAACGCTCATATATATAAACATCTTTGCATTGTAATTGATTAGTCAAATAGTAGACATAACTGAATCTTATCATGTTGCCAAAATCGTAAATATATCTCAAGATTTATAAATTGTATAGAAATATTGAGATGGGGTTCTCACCTTGATTTCGTAGCCAAATCTTATGCCCCTAAACAATCTTTGCTCTTCAATTGTATGTGTTTTAACTTCTAAACTCCAAGGGAAAAACACACTTCCTAGCCTCCTTAGTGATGAAACCTTGCTTATGAAAACTTTAATTTATCTTTTCCTCCGCCTTTTATTTTAACGCATTAGAGATGTGGGCTTGGTGGGGTAGTAAGTTGGAGTTGAAAACCCACTTGAGCTTACCTCTTTAGTCCCCAAGAAGCCCATAAAACAGCTTCCTCTTTTATTTATTTATTTATTATTTTAATTGCCTCACTAAATTGTATGCACTAAAACTTTAATTTTCTCACCTATTTGTAGCACCACAGAATTGTTTACTCCCATCTTACTATGCAAACACATATATTACCTCATGTCTATATTAAAATGGACAAGGCACGGTGATAATCATAAAACCAAAATTATGGTATTACACTATTAGCTGTCTCTAACTTAAAAATTATAAAGTTCATATAGTAAGACATTATCAATAGGAGGTTTAAACCATGGTTGGCTCCACTCTATGTTTTAAATAAGACTTTAACACGTGAAGAAGAAACTACAAACATGGCATTCTTTTTTTCTTTTCTTTTTTTTGAAATGAAACTTGAAACTTTCCATTAAATTTGAGATTGAAGTACAACAAGGCAGAAAAACAAAGCCAACACTAGCACTTTGATCTATCAAATATTAGTAAATTATGAAGCCAAGGGAGCTTGGAACCTATCCAGGTCTAAGACATCTCCGCCTTTCTAGCAAACTGAGCTAGCATATGTGCCATGTTGTTGTAGTCCCTTTTCAGATGTAGTACTTTCCCACTCCTAAACTGATTAAGCAAATTAAGAGCACCATGGATAACAGGGCCCATAGTTCCATGGCAAGATCCAGAGTTCACCGCTTGGATAGCAATAAGGGAGTCAGATTCTATAATTACTTTAGGAAGCTTTAAATCACTAGCCAAAAGAATCCCGGCCTCAATTGCAAGAGCTTCAGTAGTCTCCACATCATATAAAGCATTCAACAAAACGCTTCTAGCAGCAACCATTATACCTCTACATTCACGTATCACTACCCTGACACTAGACCGTCTGCCATCGTTAGCTGTAGCTCCATCAACATTTATCTTAAACGTGTTTGGAGATGGGGCTGCCCAGCCAACACCAGGGGGCTGCTGCCGAAAAAGGTTAGCTGTAATTGCGCCTTTATAGTCACACCGAAGCCTTTGGGCAAAATCCCAAACTTGAAAGGAAGTGAGGTAAGGCTGTTCGTGTACCACCTAGTTTCTATTGTACTAGATTGACCAAGCAGTGATGAAGAAAATCTCCATATCCATATTTGTCCCCTTTTCCATAATTCGCATAGCTAAATCTGTGATGTCCAAATTTCCTTCTCCTAAATTTATTGGACAGGTCTGCCAACTCCACCAAACCTCTCAGGCCTTCCTACAATGAACTAATGCGTGTTTGATGCTTTCTGGGCCCTTCTCACATAATGGGCATGAGCCTTCAATTCTAACCCCTCTGTTTTCCAAGTTTAGCCGAGTTGGCAGTCCATTCATACAGGTCCTCCAAGCGAAAACTTGGATTTTTGCATGTAGCATCAGTTGCCACATCTTCTTCCAAATGGGGGTCCTATAGTCCCCATTTGAGCTCTTAGCTTCCACGGATAGATCCACTAGTGCTAAAGCCACATAATACGCACTCTTGACAAAAAATACACCACGTTTGTTCCCAATCCAGCCAATGGAATCCTCAGGTAAGTTAAAGCTGAGAGGAATATTTAGTATAGTTTGGGCTTCAAAGGGTAGAAAGAGGGAATGGACAATATTAGCTTTCCAACGCCTTGTGTCCTCGTCAATGAGGGAAGAAACCATAGGAAAATCATCAAAAAGTCTTGGTGGATTGCATACTCTAGATGTAGTTAGGGTGGGGAGCCATCTGTCCTCCCAAATGTGTATAAGTTTCCCATTTTCAACTCTCCACCTAGAACCCCTCCAAATGACCTCCAAGCTGTTATATATGCTTCGCCAAGCGTACGAGGGATTGCTTCCAAGCTTCGCCCCTAATACATCTCCATAGGGGTAATATTTTGTTTTGTAGATGCGAGCCACCAAGGGAGTTATGTTCGTAAGAAGATGCCAACCTTGCTTTGCTAGCATAGCTAGGTTGAAGGCTTGGAGATTGCAAAAACCTATGCCCCCTTGTCTCTTAGCCTTGCACATCTTTTTCCAGTCAACCCAAGCCATTTTTGTTTCTTAGTTTTGCTAACCCCACCAAAAATTCCTCATCATCCCCTCCAAATCCTCATAGAGACCTTTAGGCAACAGAAAATAGCCCATAGTATAGGTGGGGACCGCTTGTGCTACTGCCTTGATAAGAATTTCTTTTCCCCCCATCGAAAGCGTCTTCTCCTTCCAACCCGAAAGTTTCTTCCCCACCTTTTCTTTAATTTCAGCAAAGACTTGGTTTTTGGACTTAGCTATTAGAGATGGGAGACCAAGATACTTATCGTGTCTTGTCCATCACTTCCTCCTTCATAGAATATGTTGTGTTATGGCTAAAGAACACTAAGGATTTATCCGTGTTCACTTGCTAACCTGAGGCTGCTTCATACTGCTTAAGGATCTCCACCATTTTGTTGCACTCCTGATTCTCTGCCTTACAGAAGAGTAGGCTATCATCGGCGAAGAACAGATGAGTTACTCTCGAACTACCTCTGCAAATGGAAATACCAGTGAGGGCATTGTTGTTGTTTGCTTCTTCAATTAGTGCTAAAAAGGCTTCCGTGCATAATAGGAAGAGGTAGGAAAAGAGTGGATCCCCCTGACGCAGCCCCCGAGAGGGTACTATGTTGCCATGTGCTTCCCCGTTGATAATGATGGAATATGAAACCGTGGTGATGCATCTCATAATCCACCCTATCCATCGCTCATGAAAACCCAATCTTCGCATTACTTCCTCAATAAACTTCCACTCCACTCTATCATAAGCCTTGCTCATGTCGAGCTTGATAGCCATAAACCCATTCCTTCCGTCTTTCTTATGATCCAAGTAGTGCATAAGTTCAAAAGCTACTAGAATATTATTTGTGATCAGCCTCTCAGGTAAGAAGGCACTCTGATTTTTTGAAATGAGCTATGGCAAAACTACTTTGAGACGCTGAGCAAGAACTTTGGAGATTAGCTTATAGGCAACATGATTAAGGCTAATGGGCTGGAACTGCTTCATTCTGGTAGGCTGTTTTACTTTCGACACAAGAGCGATATTAGTTTTATTTAATTCAATCATGGGGTTATCCAAATTAAGCACATTAAGCACCATACTAGTAACATCACAACCTACAATATTCCAGTATTTCTGATAAAAAATGACTGACATACCGTCGGGGCTGGGAGCTCGAGTTGGGTGCATTTGTTGAAGAGCGACTCTGACCTCTTCTGCAGTAAAGTTTTGAACCATGCTATCATTCATTTCTCTAGAGACTTTGGCCGGAATGAGGCTTACTACTTCATCAATTCGGGTTGGGTTTGTAGTAGTGTAGATGTTCTCGAAGTAGGAGATAGTCGTGGCTACAACACCTTCTTTGCTCTCACACCAGATTCCATTCTCATTCCATAACCCCAATAAAGTGTTCTTTCTTCACCTTTCTGATGCGCAATTGTGAAAGTATTTTGTATTGCGGTCACCTTCCCCTAACCATCGAACCCTTGATCTCTGCTGCCACCACACTTCTTCCCCATCAAGTAATTCATTTATTTCCTTTTTCAGCCTATTAATTTCAACTCCATTCAGCCCCTCCTTATCCTGCACAGTCAGTTTGTGTAGATTCTTCTTCTTTTCTTCAATCTTTTTCGGTATATGCCTAAAAATCCCATACTTCAACTACTTAAAGCACTAGAACATTACTTAAGCCCTGCAGCAAGACCACTCAGACTACTAAGGTTGGAGCCACTATTCCACACTTCATCAATGACTTCTTTGCAATCAGCCTTAGTCGTCCACAAAGCTTCAAAATGGAACCTGTGTTCTTTATTATGCCTAAGGGAGTAGCCTCAGTTAGTAGAAGGGGGCAATGGTCAGATGTGGTATCCAATAGGTGGTGAACTTTGAAATTACGAAAATTCTCAAGCCAATCCAATGTTGCGAAAGCGCGATCAAGCCTCAAATAGACCCTGTCCACACCTTCCTGTTGGTTGCATCAGGTGAAATCCACTCCACAATATCCCATGTCTTTAAACCCACATCTATTAACTACTCCTCGAAAACACTTCATTTGTTTTTGAGACCTTGGGACACCACCCATTTTTTCCTTGGACGAGAGAATCTCGTTAAAATCTCCAAGACACAACCAAGGCAGTTTGAACTGGCGGTTCAATGCATCAAGAAAGTTCCATGATTCCTTTCAACAATGGGTTTCAAGATGCCCATAAAAACCTATAATTCTCCATCGAAATCTAGCCCCTTCCTCTGTTATCACAGTATCAATATGATGCATTGAATAACTCTTAATCTCAAGGTTCACCTCTCTTCTCCAGAGCATTGCCAATCCGCCCCCTTTCCCCTCCTGTTTCACATAGAACCGGTTCTCAAAACCAATTTTCATCCTAGCTCTTGTCATACCTGCATTTTTCTTCTTTATCTTCGTTAAGAAGATCACCATGGGATCCCAGCGCTGCACTAACTCGCGCAATGCACCAACTGACTGGGGGGTCCCAAGTCCCCAACAGTTCCAACACAAGGCGATCATTGCTTGCCGTTTCCTTAGTTTGTTGCTCATCAGAAGGGAGAGCTTCACCACGGGTCTTCTTAGTCACTCTCTTTTCCTTAGTTTCTAAAGCTTCAATACCACTTACACATTTATTTCCAAGCCCAATCCTTTGGTCTACCATATTTGTATCACTATTTAAGCCCTGTTCTCTAGCTAATTTTTTCCATGCTTTAGTTTTGGGCTTACCTTCATTGCCGTTGTTGCTATCAAGATAGCCCACCACCTTCTCTACATTTGCATTCAGATTGGGCTTTATTGGGCTCGTTACTTTAGGCTCTTCTCTTCCTTTGGGCTTTTGTTGGCCCACAACTGAGCTCTTATCCATACTCACTTTTTCCTTTCCTTTTACTAATGCTGTGTGAGAGCTGTTGTGTGGGACGTCACCTTTCTTTACCTCAAGACGACCAACATCTGAGTTGTCCCATTGGATTGACTAACCGGCCACCTAACTCCTTGTCAACTTAGCCTTACCTAGCTCACCTATGCTGTCAGCATTTTCTAGCCCCTGATTCTATCTTAATCATTGATCTCCACCACTACTGTTAGCCGTTGGATCTTCCGTGCCATTCTTCCCCAGTGGTGATCCAGATCTTTCACTTTCATTCCTTGAAGGGTAGTTATCTGACTTATTGGATTTTTCTCTTCCTTGACTCCCTTTGTGAATCCCATTTGCCCGAATCCAGTCGCCATATTAGTGTTCAGTTGTTCGGTCACCTGGTGGTATTGCACAGTGTCTCTCATGATGGCCAACCTTGCCGCAACTATAACAGACAGTTGGGAGTCTTTCATATTTAAAAGTGACTCACGTTCTTTTCTTTTCTAGGTTTGTAATGTACCCACCTCTGCGAAGTGATTTTATGAGTTGGAGGGCTACTCAAACTCTCATAAATTTGGCCTGATCCATCTGCCATGATCTTCTATCAGTTTCAAGATAGGCGCCTATTCTACTCCCAATGTCCCTCCCTATTTCTTTAGCCATTAACTCAAAGGGAAGCTCCCATACTTGGACCCAAAAGGGTGAGTGCGTGAACACAATATTTGATGCAGAAATACCCTTTTTCCAGTGACACAGCAGGAGTAGATTATTGTCAAAATTCCATGGTCCATTTCTTTCAACCCATTCCATCTGATATTGTGAACTGAACTTGAACTGGAGTATACCATTACCCACTTCAACTATCCTCAGATCTGATCCCATCTTCCATATTGCCCTGAGTGTGCTCTTTAGAGCACATTGGTTTTGTTGTCTGTCTGACTGAAGCTTCCCAAAGAGACTGAGGGCACATTCTTCTAGGAGGTCTGCTCTATCTCGTATTGTGACTTGAATGTCCTCTTCTTCCTCCTTGGTAAGTTGTAGGTTTTGTAATCCATCAAGAATTGCTTGCTCCATACTAAACCATTGGATGAATCATACTCTTTTATAGGGTACAAATAATCTAAGAGAGAGCCCTATGCAAAAGCTAGGGGAGAGAAAAAACTCCTACCAGAGAAGAGGGAAAAAGACTCCTACAGGGGAGAGAAAAGTTTAACATGGCATTCATTTAATCATTGCATCTTAGAACAAGCCAATGTTGTCAACTTCTATTTTAGGAAAACCAACAACTGGAATTTCATGGTCCCTTATATCATTTAGCCATTATGCGTCCTAACATGTACAAACTGAGAAATTTCCACTTACAATATGGTTTTATTTATTTCATTCAGAAAACTTCATGACTGGTTATCACATAGTTTTTAATCGCAATAAGATGGTCTTGGGTTGGAAGCCATCTAATTGTGAGTTAGTTCAACTTTTTTTTTAGATTGAATTTCAATATGCTATTCAATTTTTTCTTCTCCTATTGAATGCTTTATGACCATAAAGAAACTTGGTGCCCACAGGTTACAATGATTCAAATGCCACAACACCATCTAATCATTCACTCAAATTGAAGGCTTTTACTTGCGCAGCCATGATGCTTTTTGTTTCATTCTTTGCCATTATTTGATTATCTTTTTATTTGGCAAGACTTTCTCGACCCTTTTATCATTATTTATATTGAATTTAAAAGTACAACTCAAATTAATAAATTGGAATTATTGCTCGCTAATTTTCGAACCATTGAATTGCATCGATAGGCTGCTAATTTTCTTGGTGTTTGAGTCTGTTTGGACTAAATGTTTGAAAAATATAAAGTTTCAACAATCATTTTTATGTATAAATTTTTAAGTGTGTCAATATATAGTATTGTTTAGTTTTGTTAATTAAGTGTGTTTTTGACATCAACCTATTTATCTTTTACTAATTACTTCTTGTTGAAAGTATGCTAAAACATACTTGTACTCGGAAAAAATTAGGTAGCATGGAATTTAGAAAAGGTTAGCAATTCGTGTTCACATGTTGAGTTCATATCTTGTCAATTCATGAGTATTTGACTACTAAGAAATAGGTTCCAATGGAGTACCCATATATTGATATATGCTGGTAGATGTCTGGCATGATAGATGACAGATTCACCATCAATTCAATTGGTTTGTGAATTGATTAATGTGGAACATTTAGGGTGCACAAAATGAATCGTTGGTAGAGCATTTATTTTAGGATTAAGCACCTGATGCAATAATTATGAATGATTGAGATTTAAAGTTGAAAAAAACAACTTTGAATTTCAAACATTGAATAAAAAAAGTATTAAAAAATAAAAGTTAAAATTAAAAAGTGAGAATGATGAATTAAAAAAAAATTGTGAAAGGGATGGGAAAAATTGTGCTGGGTGCAATCCATAGGGTATTTGTCACGACCCAAACTTGTACTTCAGAATTTAGAGCATAACTGACATATTAATATTAAGTTTACCTCAATACTAACACGAACCAACATAAACTGAAAGTGCTTATCAAGAATTGCTTCTTGTATTCCTACTTATTTTTTGCATTAAAGCCACAATATACAAAAATGATGAAAATCTTGAAAATTCATTTCATTTGAACTTGGAAAGATTGCCACTTGGCTAAAACTTTTAAATAATATATAGCTAAACTTTTAGCAAAACTCTTATTACAAACCTAATCCTAAAGACATACAACTAGGGTTTAAAACAAACTAAGGTTCTGAATTACATTTGTGCTCAAGGATCAAGTACATCTTGATTCCTCCTATACAACAAAAGAGCTAAACTACTATACAACAAAAAAACTACACATCTAACAAACGAAAATCACAGAATTCTTGACACCTCTAATACTTTCGCTGCTTCCAGGAAGAACCTGTGCACTGAAACATAATAAGGTGAGCTGCAAAACCCAGTAAGGTTTTAAGCTCTATGGGCCTTTACTAAGAATGCATGTAAATGAAATATTTTATGGATGTGCTAGCTTTGATAAAATAGCCTTCATACTATTCACGTTGTTCTTAAAATAACTTATGAACTTTCAGATAAAAATACTTTATTTTCCTTTCATATAATAATAAAAGGACATTAATAAAGAACTTAAACATAATTTAATAATATTATCTTCAAATAGACTATAAAATACTTAATCACAAACTTATCATCAGACTTATAACACATTTAACATACCTTTCTTATCATCGTATTTTTCTTATAATTTTCAAATAACTTAATAGCTCATTTATAATACATATTAGTTAATCTAATTGTAAATCTGTCACAACTTTGGGAGGCATCCAGTATTCCTCACAATGCTAGGTAATCTCAGAATTATATCATAATACATATCTTCAACCATGGGGGTAGGTTAACATTTTTCACAAGTTGGCTGTTACCAACAAGAGCGAGTATAGCAGAACTAATCCCACTTTTAATGGCCAATTAGAATTGTTAAGTTCTAAAGATTTAGGAATTTATGTATTTAGAACTCTAATGTGTAATGTTGGTAAATCATGATCAAAACAAGTTGTTTAGTCTTGTTTAGGCTTGCTCAAAGTTGTGTCATTTATGTAAAGTTGGAATCAAGCTGATGCAAAATTCACTATGCATTTCAACTTGGCTCAATTGTTCGAAACTTAGGCTCAATCAATCGAAAATCGAGTAGAATGCGTTTTTACTGCATAATTCCAACTCAACCCTAACTCCTAAAACGTTTAAGGTTTTATGTTTTTGCCCTAGGTATATAAGGCAAACCCTAGCCACATTTTAGAGGTTGCTCATATTGCTGTTTGTATGAATCTCTTGTGAGATTTGAAAGGAGCTTTCCTTTACACAAACTTAGTATTATCAAGGAGGAGATTTCTTCAAGAACTTGATGATCATTCAGTTGCTGCCATAAGAGTTTAAAGATACACAAGCGAGAGTGCTTGTACTTGCTGGAGAATTCAAGAAAGAAGGAGTCCGTGGTCTCGGAGCTTACACGTGGTTGTGTCAGTAAGTTTCTACTAGTGGGTAGCAATAGAATGTAAGTGGTCTAAATTCTATTGTAAAACTTCAATTCTTTCTATAGTGGATTTAAGTTTACCTTGAGGATAGCTAAGTTAAATCCTCCCCAAGTTTTTTACTAGTTTGGTTTTCCTAGGTAATCATATATTTGTGTTATTTATATTTCTGCTGTTATACA
Source organism: Quercus aquifolioides (assembly GCA_019022515.1). NCBI lineage: Eukaryota > Viridiplantae > Streptophyta > Magnoliopsida > Fagales > Fagaceae > Quercus > Quercus aquifolioides. The sequence continues at coordinate 55,668,801 of CM032334.1, read as the reverse complement.
TGATATGATTGTTTGATTGTGATAACCTAGATCTGGAATTTAGACTAAATAATAACTTGGTTAATTAACTAGGTTAATCCAGTTGTGTTTTAAGGGGTCTAAAAACATACAAGTGGTATTAGAGTGGGTTACTCTTTGTCTGTAAATCTTTTGATCTCTAAACTGATCCTTGACCCCTGTTGTCATAGAACATGGACACTCTCTAGTTATTCCTCCTCACTTTGATGGGAATAATTATGTTTATTGGAAAGTAAGGATGAAAGCATTCCTGAAATCTATTGATGAAAGAGTCTGGAACTCCATTGAGTATGAATGGGAGAAGCCCATTATTCCTATGAGTGGCAAATTTCTCAAAAAGAAGCAGCTGGGTTCAATAGCCAAGTTATGAATGCTATCTAACGCTGTTTCTATGGAGGAATTTAAGAGAAATTCTAATGTAGAGATGGCTCACACTGCTTGGAAAATCCCCCAAACTATGCATGAAGGCACAAAGGCTGTCAAAATAAATAAGTTGCAGCAATTAACTTCTAGGTTTAAGAGCATTAGGATGTCTGATGATGAATCATTTGATGAATTTTATGCTAAACTTAATGACATTGTTAATTCTGCATACAACTTGGGTGAAATCTATGATCAACCTAAAATTGTTAGGAAGATTCTTAGATTTTTAACTGAAGACTTTAGACCCAAAGTGACTGCCATAACTGAAAACAAGGATGTGGACTCCATCCTTGTTGATGAACTTGTAGGATTTCTTCAGTCCTATAAGTTGGACCTACCCAAAACTAGCAAATCCAAGTCAATAGCTCTTAAGTCAGCTGATGATGTTGAAGCTGGTGAATTTGATGATGAGCTCTCTACTACAGAGATTGCTTACCTTGCCAAGAACTTTAGAAACTTTCTTAGAAATAATAACAAAAGGGCAAGAGGTACAAACGCTGCTGAACCTAGAAACTTTAGGAAGAATGATCCCACTAAGGTTAACAATAATGAAAAACCAAGAAAAAAAGTGGGTCAATCTTCAAATAATTCTTTGGGTCCTCAGTGTTTTGGATGTCAAGGATATGGTCACATGAAATCTGAATGTCCTACATACTTGAGATCTAAGGGGAAGGCTATGGTTGTAACCCTTAATGATAATGAAGTTTATGATGATGAGTCTGGATGTGACAAAGATGGAAACTTCATTGTTTTCACTGCTACTGCTGTAGTCAATAAAAATGTGTTTATTGAAGAAAACCCTTTTGATGGGGAACTCTCTAAGAATGCAGATCTTCAAGAAACCTACAATAAACTTTGCAAAGTTGCTGCAAAGAATATCATGAATTTTGAATTAGACTTAAAGAAAATTGCATCTCTTGAGCTTGATAAGAAAAATTTGCTTATTAAACTGTTTAATACTAATGAACTTTTGAACAATGTGAAAACTAAGAATATACTTTTGCTTGATAAAGTTAAATCTTTGGAACTTGATTTATCTATTGCTAAATCTCTAAACTTAATCATATGCTGAGTGTTCGAAAGGCTCCTTTTGACAAATCTAAATCTGGATTAGGTTTTGTTGAAAGCATCTCTGTGTCTATACCAAATTCCACAAACTTTGTTCCTTCTTCTTCCTCTGAACCCCCTGTGAGTGAGGTTGTGAGTGAGACTACTAAACCTATAAAGGCCACACATCCTAGAAAGATTAGGGTTGATCAGAAAGAGTCTGAACCTAAGAAGTCTACCCTTCCTAAAGAGAAGATGCATGGTAAGCCTGTTTGGGTTTGTCATTTTTGTGGAAAGTTTAGACACATACATCCAAACTATTTCAAGCTGCAAGTAGCTAAGCAAGCAAATAAGTCGAAAGTGCATGTATCTCAAGCACAAGATCCTATGGCACTTGTTGGTGAATTGGTAAAGGCTCTAAACCTTTATTCCAATCCTAGAGTTGGAAATCACTCTAATGTGAATAAGAACTCCAATGCTCGTAGTGCATCTAAAAAGTTTTGAATGCAAAAAGCTCGATCTAATTGAGTCTTTTTGACATGGTCCTTGTGCTTCACTACTCTACCTTTTGTGACCATTGTTCTTTGGTTTCTATTGTTCTTTTTGTTTCTAAGATTTGCATTGCATAACATTCATGCATTTCATTCTAGGACTGTTTTTGTTTCCTTTAAAAAAAAAGAAAAAAAAAAGAATGGAAATGAAGCAAGTCGTGTTTTGTATTTATTCTCTTTGTTTTTGAAAAAAAGGTTGGTCAATTTATTTTCACATTACAAGTCTTTGTATCTTGTCTAACTTAGATGAGTTTATTTATTGCACTTTACTAGTTGAAACTTTGTAGTGCATGTTATGTGGGAAAGATATTTATAGTTTTTGATCACTTTGTCTTGATCTTAAAGTCACATGTCTTTGACTGTCGGACTTGAACCTTTTGAGAAAAGCATAAATAACCATCTCACCACTGTTTACTAGCCAATAATGAACACCTTAATGCATATCGTAAGATTTTGCGCTCGAGAAAGTGTAGAACATGCACAAAAAGAAAATAAGGTATAGCCTCGGTTAAATGGATAAAATTGGTGTGTACATTATTAGACTTAAAGCTAAATCAAATAATTAAAATTGGTGTGTACATTATCCCTGATAGGTCATAAACTGAATGACCCCTTGTGATTAAACCAATTAATTAATTAGCCAAGTTATTAATTAATCAATTTATCATGCAAACACGTGGAAGCACAAACAAATCACCAATGAACTAAATATGCAGCGGAAATTAAATGACACAGTGATTTGTTTATGAATGAGAAAAACCCTTACAGCAAAAACCCCACCGGGTGATTTTCAGGTCACCACTCCCGAAACTCCACTATTATCATATTATCAAATCAAGCAGTTACAAGTAAAGGAATCCCAAGTACCTTACCAACCTACAATTGAACTCTTACCCCAATACCCAATTGGACTTGATCCATAGTGACAATTTTCCTTTTGATGCACGGCTCCCAAGTACGTGACTAACCAATTTGATGCGCGGATCCCAGTATGTGACTAACTCCACAGCAACCCTTTGATTGTTGTAGTTCATTTGCGACAGCTTCACATAGAAACACCAATAAGATCTTCAATGCTGGTGCAAGAGACTTTGCTTGGTTATAAAACCCAAAGGCGTACAAGAAACTCAGCAAGAACTCTTTCTTCTGTAGGAGGAGACTAGGGTTTCAAAAAGAAAACCTTATGAAGCTCTCTAGGGTTAAGTTTTTCTTTTTCCACCTCCTTTAAATATGAGTTTTAATGGACTCTCGTATTCCAAATAGGTTTACACAAACCTTTGGCTTTCCTAGTCCAATAAGGATTATACAAACCCTTAAACAAATAGCCTTTTAGATTAAAAACGTTGTGGCTATAATCTGAAAACCCGTAAACTCGATCGATCAAGACGTCTATCGAGCTTTAATGAATCTCGACAGATCAAGATTCTATCGAGCAGGTATCGAGACCTGCAAATTGCACTTTTCTTGAGCAATTTTTGAGTAGTCTTCATGTCTTCAATTTAACCACTTGTAATGATCATCTTGCCCAAATACAAGTAAAATGCATTTTGTCAAAGGATATGCCAATTACATAAAAATATGTCCCCAACAATCCCGACTATTTTTAATAAGTTTCTGAACTACTAAAGTTGGTGTGTACAAGATAGGGCAAATTCAAGAAACTTACATGATTGCAAGCTTATGATCTAGGAGATGTGAGAGTTATATGATGTAACTCTTTAGGTGATAGTCTCTTTCAAATTTTATGTGATGAATTTTGCAGACTTTATGTTTGATTCTATTCACATATCACCTTACATGTATCTCAAGTTTTTGCTAGTTGCACACAATACACAAGTTACTCTTTGCTAAACTTTGTACATGTTATTGTGTGTGTTTTTGGTTTGTCTAACCAAGTTTGAAAATACTCTGAGTTTTATGCAAAACAGATTTGTCGCTTGAGAATTTAAAGGGAGAATGTTTGAAAAGCTTAATTTTGGGAAAACTGGGTTTAATTTTGTGTTTTTGAAAAGCATTCATCTCATACTCATGCTTTTTATACATAAAATCCAATGTTTTTGAGGAGAGTTTGCATCAATATCAATTGTTTTTCAAATTTTTTTTTTTTTTTTTACAATTTCGATCGATCGAACCTGTTCTTCGATCAATCCAAATTGCGATTGAAAATTTAAGTGAGCCTCTGTCTGTTTCAATCAATCGAAATTGATTTTTGATCAATCAAAAATCGTGAATCAGGTTTTTAAAAATCAGATCTTGACTTTTTCAACTTACCTTTTTCAAAAGTTTTCAAGCTTTTCTCTCTCTCTGTCCGATTCGGACTAGACTCCACATCAATTTTTTGTCATTCTCCTCCGAATTTTTTTGCAAGGTTTTCCTCTCCCAAGGCCCGTAAGTCCATTTTACCCTTCCTTTTGCATTTTATTTCATATTTTCATGCATAAATTCATGCATTTGTTTGGGATTTTCAAGCCTATCAAAAATTGGGGTTTTTGGTAATTCAAGCCATATTTTCTAAAATTGATCAATGGGTTTTTGTGCTAGGATGTTATAAACTTGATCTTGATGGGATAATTTGATCAATTTTGTGATTTGTGAGAAATTAGATTTTCTAGGGCTTGAATGTACCCAAATTGGGGATTTTGTTCACATTGAGTTTAATTGGTGAAATTGGCTTGTTGAATTAATGTAATTGAACATTATAATATGTATTCTAGCTTGTGAGATGATCAATTGGTCAAATTTTTTATAAAACAAACAAGTGGTTTTCAAATTTTTTTTGGGTTTTTGTTAGAAACTCTATGCTCAAGCCAATTTTGTGATTTTAAACTTAAATTGAACTTGGTTTCACTGCATTAGAGCATGCATCATGACATTTAACTATTCGTGCATTCATATAGATTTTTGTTCTATATTTTTTTTGGTGCTAACTTGCAGTCTGCCCTTGTTTTTTTTTTTTTTTTTTTTTTTGTTCTTTTTGGTTCTACTTTGTGTCTTTGTCCTTTCCTTAGCACCATGCATAAGAAGACTAGAGCCCATACGACTTCCTCCACTTCTTCTATGTCTGCCACTAAGAGTGAATGGTTTAAGGATGACAAAAGCAGAAAGGCCTTTGATAAGTTGAAAAGTAAGAGGAAATTTTGGACTGAGCGTTCTGTTGTGCTAGATGAGTTAGATTCTGCCATTAGGGCAAACTTTGAGAGTAAAGGCTGGTTGTCTTTGTTGGAGATAGATCATCCACCTCCGACCACTTTGATTAGAAAGTTCTATTCGAACCTCTCTTGCCACATCTATGATTCCAACACCCTTGTTAGGAGTTGGATATGAGGTGTTGAGTTCACCATTACCCTTAGGATAGTGGCTGATGCTCTTCGGTTGTTAGGCAGCCCCTCTATCCTTATGAGGAGTCTCCACCCTTAGATGACGTCATGTCATACATCACTGGGTCTTTTATCCAGTGGGGTTTTGATCTTCGAATCACGTCCACTGAGATTACTGAGACTATCTATCTTTTCCTTAGGATAGTGTGTCATTCTTTGTGGCCTATCTCTCATCTCCACACCATCCATATTGAGCGATGTGTGTTTTTATATGCCCTTGTTTCTGGTGCTTCTATTTCTTTCCCTCATCTGTTTCTTCGTTCTTTGAACAAGATTCATCGGAGTAGTGCTATTGGTCACGCTCTTGTTTATCCTATATTCATTCATAGGATTTTGTTGTTTTTAGGTTTAGATGGTTTCCCCGCGTCTGAGCCCGTACACATTACTGGTCCCATAGGTGCCACCTTCCTTCAACAGAGGGTTGCTCACTTGAGAGCTAGAGTTCAGTCTTCTGGTGTTGTACCCCCTCCTCCCTCTTCTATAGTTGATGCACAGGCTGAGTCGTCTGGTGCTGCTACTACTACTGATGTTCCTTCATTGACTACTTTGGATGTTTCTAACATTCGACATACATTGGATCATGTCTTGATCGTTCAGGCAGCTCAAGGACTGGTTTTGGTGAACTTGCTTGATGAGGTTCATGCTTTGCGTGCAGAGTTGGTGCATTTTAGACGGTCTCCTACGCCACCTCCTTTTGATGATGGGTTCTAATTGCCCTTTGGCATTCTGTCACAAAAAGGGGGAGTAGCTTTGTAGTAGCTTAGAGAGTTTTTGTTGATAGGGGAAGTCTTAGTTTTTGTTGATAGAGGGAGTTTTGATTGTTTGGAGCCTATGGTGATTAGATTGTATCTAGGAGCTGCACTTTGTATTTTTGTATTTTTGTATTTTTTTTTTTTTTTTTTTTTGCCTCTTGGTGTGTTTTTGTTGGGCTATTCATGTTAGGGGGAAATACATTTATTTTGTTTCTTGTTTCACTACATATTGACTTATATTTTTTGAGTTATTCATTGATATATGTCTTTATTTTGTGTTGTGTGAAATCAAGAGTTTATTTAGTTTACTTGTATTTTCCACACATGCGTTTATGCGTTTGTTGAGTATTTCAGGAAATATAAGTTGATTCAATTGTGCTGCTGTCTACACTTGCAACTGATGGATAGTAGTTAGGTTTGAATTTGTTGTTTAGTCTTGTTTTGGCTTGCTCAAAGTTGTGTTATTTATGTAAAGTTGGAATCGAGTTGATGCAGAATTCACTATGCATTTTAGCCTGGCTCAATTGATTGAAACTTAGGCTCAATCAATCGAAAATCGGGTATAATGTATTTTTATTGCATAATTACAACTCAGCCCTAACTCCTAAAACATTTAAGGTTTTATGTTTTTGCCCTAGGTATATAAGGCAAAACCTAGCTACATTTTAGAGGTTGCTCATATTATTGTTTGTGTGAATCTCTTGTGAGATTTGAGAGGAACTTTCCTTCACACAAGCTTAGGATTATCAAGGAGGAGATTTCTTCAAGAACTTGATGACCATTCAGTTGTTACCATAAGGACTTAAAGATACATAAGTAGAAGTGCTTGTACTTGCTGGAGAATCCAAGAAAGAAGGAGTCCGTAGTCTTGGAGCTTGCACGTGGTCGTGTCAGTAAGTTTCTACTGGTGGTTAGCAATAGAATGATAGTGGTCTAAATTCTATTGTAAAACTCTAATTCTTTCTATAGTGGATTCAAGTTAACCTCGAGAATAATTAGGTTAAATCCTCCCCAGGTTTTTTACCGGTTTGGTTCTCCTGAGTGATCATATCTTTGTATTATTTATATTTCCGCTACTATACATGATATGATTTTTTGATTGTGATAATTTAGATCTGGAATTTGGACTAAGTAATAACTTGGTTAATTAACTAGATTAATCCGGTTGTGTTTTAAAGGGTCTAAAAACATACAAGAATCTCCATAGAAATACCAATACTATAACTCCTATTAGCTGAGTTTAGATCATAACAATGGAATAACTGAAAACTATATTTTTCTGATAACTTTGCTTTTACATAAATGTTTCATAACAATAGCATATCCACTTCATTCTTAAATATTATGTTCGTGATATAAATAATAGTATAAATATGCTAAAATTATCATGTATATAAGATTAAACAACTCGCGAACATATATTTTACTTAAATCATGCTTATATGTAATATCTCTAATTAAAAGGTTTTAATGCATAATAGTTTTCTAAAAAATTTTAATACTTACGAAATGCACATGTCACATATCTCTTACCAGAAAACAGAAGACGCGGGAGATTGTACAAGAGGAACTCAAGTGTCCATGTTCTCGTTCTCGTTCTCATCACCTAAATGAAAGACCAAAACTTATTACTGACAAACTCTTCCTAAGTATTTAAACTTACACATTAATCATAACCTAACTCTCAAACTCAAGAAAATGTTAATTCCCATCACACAAGGTTCCTCAAAGCACATAATACATTCATCAAACACATTATATACCAAAACCATAGTGAAAACAAGGCATAAAAATCCATCTATGATCTAGACATACCAAAAGATAAGAATATTAAATTATAGCTCAAAACATTCACCCTAACTTCAAAATTAAATCTACAAATTCAGGTTTATCATATGTTGTTCACTGCTCCTTCAGCAGCATATGTCTCATTTGTAAAATACAAATGAGCTGTCCATACACATCCAAACATCATAAAATTTTACAGTACCACTCCTCTGGATGTCTAGTGTATACCATATAAATTTCAAAGTCAAAGAATAAAAACATGATTTATTAAAAATCATATAAGGCAGCATGCTCAAATCTGTCTTGACATAATTTCTTGCAACTTAAAAATTAAACCATTATTTTTATATTCATCCAAATGCTGTGAGACCACTTCGATAACAACCATGCGTGTCTTAGAATTCATAAAAACTACTCCTAGTATCCTAATTCATAGAAAATGATTTAATACAGATTTTTCTTGTTGTAGACATCAAATCTGTCACAGTGACAGTTTCAGCATATGTTCTTACAAAATCATCAACTAATAGCAATTGGCCTTCATTTCAATTGGGTATTTTTCGACCTATACTATATATGTCAAAATACGTTAATAAGCATCCAATAGACCATAATATCATTAATCTTTCAAATTACTAAAACAGAATCACAAGTTCAGCTTCTAAAATCATATTAGAGAACAAAGAAGGGGGAAAAAAAAAAAAAAAAAACAAAACAGTTATACTATCAAAATACCCAAAATCGGATGAGTTTAATTTACTTACCCACAAACTTTGAAGTTGAAACCTTAGTGTTAGGCTCTTAATTTCTTCTTAGAGAGAGATGTCTATGATTTTCGATGAGAGAGTGAGAGAGAGGCGCTGCCATGTAAGAGAAAAGGAAGAAGAAAGAAACAAGAACAAAGAAAAAGAAATATAGAAAGAAGAAAAGGAGATGAACTTTCTAGTGTAGCCAAGAGAACATAAGGGAAATGGACTTTGTGGTAGGGCACGTGTAATTAGGGGTGTCCATAGGAACTAAAAACCGACCCACCTGCCCAAATTGCATGGGCCAACCCGAAATCCGACTGACCTTATGCCTATGACGGTCGGAGATGGGTCTCCGCCACCAAAAACTGAAATAGAAAGGTCGGATGGCGGGTTTTCTTCTTCAAAACCCGATATACCCGATCCGACCGACGAAATCCATGAAAGAAGGCCGGAGATACGTAGATCCATTCAGATTCATCAATATTCCGATGAAGGTTTGGTAGTTTTCGGTTAGATCCGGTGAAGATCTAGGTTTTCTTCCTTAGATCCGGCAATGAGATGAAGATTTTGCTTAGATCTACGCTTGATTCGGCGGTGAGATAAAGATTGTGCTTCGATTTTCACTTAGACCCGGCGATAGAGATGAATTTTTCGCTCAAATCTGAGCTTGATGTGATGGTTTTTGCTTCGATTTTTGCTTAGATCCGATGATTTTCATTCAAATTTGGGCTTGATGTGGTGATTTTGAGCTTCGATCTAGCGAAGATTTGGTGCTTGTGCTTCAATTTTTACTTAGATCCGCTGACAAAGATGAATTTTTCGCTCAAATCTAAGCTTGATGTGATGTTTTTGCTTCGATTTTTGCTTAGATCCGGTGATTTTCGCTCAAATCTGGGCTTGATTTGGTGATTTTGAGCTTCGATCTAGCGAAATTCCGGTGATTGTAACTCAATACTAGGCCGACCGACTCGACTGTTGTTCGCTGGAGTCCGATCCAACTCGACTCGAAGTCGTCTGCGGTCGACGGCAGGTCGTTTAGCCGTCCACCCAATGTAAGCAAGTCGGTTCTGGGTTGGGCATAAACCTGACCCGTGGACACCTCTACGTGTAATGCTAAGGGAAAAGGTTTGGTGAGTCAACCTTTAACTTTTAAAAATTTACTTCTCCACCCTTATAAGCTTATGTTCTAGAAAGGCCCAAACAACAATATGACTTTACATATAAACCCTTACCTTTATAAATTCCTTTCCATAACATTAAAAAGACTATATATGTTTTATAATATCACAATATCAAAGTTTTATGCTCTTAAAGTAATTAAGATACAAGCATATAAACCCATAAAATTAATTTTACGATTAGGTTGGGGTGTTACAATATTGCATCCGATCCAAATTCTTTATTTTATGGACCGAGACCAAATCAGCATGATTCACAGTGAAGTCTACTTACAAATTATGTGCTAGAGGAGATAACTTTGCAGCTGGAGAAGGAAATTCCAATAATATATAGATAGAATCGGGTAATGTCGAAAAGAATCTGGAACCTTAAAATTCCTAATATATCTAACACAAATGAAAGAAGATTTTTTTTCCAGTCTCTAACAATAGGAGAAATGGAGTTTTTGACTTGCAGCGAAATAATGGAATGGGCAATAATGGTGTCATGATTCATTTAGACGGCAAGAAATTAATAAGTTGTATTATTAAGGATTAATTCCAGTTGCATCAGTCTCAGATCCAATTTGCGCGGCTCTAACTAATATTCTTAATAGTTACCAGGAAGTCTACAAGGTTAGACTTTTGGCACAACTTGCAGGTCAAGGAACCCAGTAAACAACTAGGGTTGAAGATTATGCTTTGTTTATCTTTGGATTAAGTTTAATTATATATGTTGTTTAATTAATTGGAACACATGCAATTTAAGATTTGCTGGCAAGTTTGTCATGATACAATTTTATACTTCTATTTAATTAGGGGTTTGTCTTACTTTTAGTACTTTTTTAATTATATATGTTGTTTATCTGGCACACATGCAATTTAAGATGTGTTGGTAAGTTTGTCATGATGCAATTGTATAACCCTATTTAATTAAGGGTTTGGCTTATAACTAGAATATTCTTTTATTTTAATGAAAAATGATTCTATCAATCACTAACTAAATAAAACATGGAAATTAAAACTCACTACCATTTGTTATTGTATATTTAAAACAAAATGAGACATTCAGTTAAAAAAATACTGGAGGTAAGTCAAAATCTTTAATTAACAAATTTTTCTAACATTCAAAGTCAAAAATTAAGGGGAAAAAAAATTCATTGGTGGACCATTGATAGATATCAATTTCATAGTTTTAAAAGTCCATATATGTTGAACAAAATACTGACTTTGTATGTGAAATCTATGTACACAAAATTTTGGCATTGTAAATGACTGGCTACATTCATTCGAATTTGATTTGTGTGGTCAATTAAATAAGACGACCTCCTACCTAATCTATACATGCATGCATACGAGCAACCAATAAGCAAATAGAGAAATCAACTACTTTAGCATTATCTCTCTAATTTTTCAAGTACAGGTTCCGGCTTCGATTCTTTGGTTTAATAATATGTGTGTGTATATATATATATATTTCAACTATACTCCACATAATCCTATGTGATGTTATACTTATTTTTTCATCAAAAATAATATTTTGACTAATCAATTATTAGAATATATTATTTTCTTATACCTTTTATATTTGCAAAAGATCAAGGCGACTGAAGATTAGTAACTACTTTAAAAATTATATGTAAAACTTAAGTTTGTGTATAAAATAGTAAATATATAATACCTGATTAACACAAAATTTGAAGTAGTCCAATTTTTAAAATGTTAATTCTATAAATTAAAAGTTATGAATTAGTATGATATTGGAATGGGTTGCATCAATTGTAATTTAATTCAAGTCAAAGCTAGTATAACTTTTTACCTACATAAATTTTTAAATTATTTTAATATTTTGAAAATTCAACCTGGAATGGGTTCCATCGATGTAATTCAACAGTTGATTAAAATACTTATTCTATAAAAAAAATCATGAAATAACATTGCAATAATTATGATTATATATCCCGATTATAATTTTCATATCCATAGTATCATTTATTTCATGCCAAATTATTTTTTTGGCAAGGAATCTAATCTTTTGAAGAAACTTCCCACGTACAAGTGATTTAGATTTGTAAGGATAAAATACTTGATCTTCATTTACAGCACTAGAAAATCCAATAAAAAGGGTATACATCTGTTGGGAATTTAACCAAAATTCCAACCTGTGAGAAACAATAAAAAATAGAGAAAACACACGCCAAAGAAAAATAATCACACGCACAAGACAGTATTTACGTGGTTCGGCAATTTGCCTACGTCCACGGAGTTGCAGGGATTTCACTATTATCAGGGAAAAAATACAAAGTGCGGCTACAGTGTTTTTCCTCTCTCTCTAAAAACACAACAACAATTGTGATCAGTCACAAACCCTAATTATAAAAGCGGCTTTTATATCCTACTTACAGGGTTATAATGGGCTAGGCCAAAAACAGGCCCAAAAATAAACTAGGCTCCACAAAGCCTAACAAATCTCCCACTTGGAGACTAGTTCAATCATCAACATCAGCCGCTATCCTCCAAAAGCAATCCCTCATCCCTGCAACTCATCCTCCTGTCCTTAAGCTAGAAGGCCAACTGAAGCTGCACACAGCTTCAGCTTCTCAATAGTGACACCCTTAGTCAACATGTCTGCCGGGTTCTTAGATCCACATATCTTCTCAAGTATTACCAGTTTATCTCCAACAAGGTACCGGATAAAGTGGTATTTTGTCTGTATATGTTTCGACTTTGAATGAAAAGCCGAATTTTTAGCAAGAAAAATTGCACTCTGACTGTCACTGTGTAGAATGCCCATCTCTTGCTTCTTACCCAATTCATCTAAGAAACCATGTAGCCAAATCATCTCCTTTCCAGCTTCAGTTGCTGCAACATACTCAGCTTCTGTAGTAGACAAAGTAACAATCTTTTGCAGATTTGAAGCCCATGATATAGCTGTACCACCCAGAGTAAATACAAACCCAGTAGTACTCTTTCTACTATCAACATCACCAGCAAAATCAGCATCTACATAACCTTGCAGCTTCAAACTTGCACCTGTGAAACAAAGACATGTATCTGATGAACCCTTCAGATATCTCAGAATCCACTTGACTGCCTCCCAATGCTGCTTTCCAGGCCTACTCATGAATCTACTCACAACTCCCACTGCATGTGCAATGTCTGGCCTTGTACACACCATAGCATACATCAAGCTGCTAATAGCTGAGGCATAAGGCACCTTGCTCATATGGTCCCTTTCTTCTTCTGTCTTCAGTGACTGTTCTTTGCTCAGTTTGAAATGACTACCCAAGGGTGTGCTCACTAGTTTAGATTCATTCATGTTGAACCTGCTGAGAACTTTCTTCACATATTCTGACTGTGAAAGCTTCAATGCACCATTAGCCTTGTCTCTAATGATTCTCATACCAAGGATTTGCTTTGCAGCTCCCAAATCCTTCATTGCAAACTGTTTTGACAATTGCTTCTTCAGATTATTAATCTCCTCAATGCTAGACCCTGCAATGAGCATATCATCCACGTACAATAGTAAAATGATATAAGAATTGTCAAAGAATTTAACATAGCAACAATGATCAGCTTCACATCTCTTGAACCCAATTTTATGCATAAAATTGTCAAATTTCTTGTACCACTGTCTAGGAGCTTGTTTTAGGCCATACAAGCTCTTTCTCAATTTGCAGACTAGATTCTCTTGTCCCTGAATAATAAACCCTTCTGGCTGAATCATGTAAAGGTCTTCCTCCAAATCACCATGAAGGAATGCCGTCTTCACATCTAACTGCTCAAGATGTAAGTTTTCTGCAGCCACCATTCCCAACACCAGTCTAATTGTTGACATCTTCACAATTGGAGAAAATATCTCTGTATAGTCAATGCCTTCCTTCTGCTGGAACCCTTTAACAACTAATCTGGTCTTATAACGTTTACTACCATCATGCTCATTCTTTATTCTGTATACCCACTTGTTGTGCAAAGCCTTCTTTCCTACTGGCAATTCAGTCAATTCCCATGTCTGATTCCCCAACAAGGAATCCATCTCATCCTTCATGGCTAACTCCCACTTGCTTGAATTTTCATCTTGCAAGGCTTCATCATAACACTCTGGCTCACCACCATCAGTCAATAGTAGATAATTTAAAGCGGGTGAATAACGCTGTGGAGGTCTAATGTTCCTGGAAGATCTGCGGACTTCAGCTACAGGTGTACTCTGATCTACCTGTGAATCTACATTCTCCTTATTTTCTTCACCCCCCTTTTGGACAGTACTTTCAGTCAATCCATCTAAGTTGACAAACTCAGATTTCTTTTGATCTATCTCTGCAATATCTGAGACTACAGATGACCTGTCTTTGTACATAACCTGTTCATTAAATATCACATTTCTACTCCTGATGATTTTCCTGTTTTGTTCATCCCAAAACCTATAGCCAAATTTCTCATCACCATAGCCAATGAAAAAACATATTTTAGACTTAGCATCAAGTTTACTACGAGCATCAGAATCTATATGAACATAAGAAACACAACCAAAAACTTTTAAATGGGAAAACTTTACCTCTTTACCGCTCCAAACCTCCTCAGGAAGTTTGAACTCCATGGGAACTGATGGCCCTTGGTTTATCAGGTAAGCTGCAGTGCTAACAGCATCAGCCCAGAAAGTTTTTGGTAGTCCAGCATGCAACCTCATACTCCTAGCACGCTCATTAAGAGTTCTGTTCATGCGCTCAGCCACACCATTCTGCTGTGGTGTCCCAGGAATGGTCTTTTCCATCCTAATTCCCTGTGCAGCACAATACTCACTGAACCCTCCATCTATGTACTCTCCTCCATTATCAGACCTTAAACATTTTAGTTTTAAACCTGTTTCTGTCTCAACCATGGCCTTCCACTTCTTAAAAGTTTCAAATACATCAGATTTATTTTTCAGAAAATAAACCCATACCTTTCTGCTTGAGTCATCAATGAAAGTTATATAGTACCTTGAACCTCCAAGGGATGCAACTGGAGAAGGCCCCCACAAATCAGTGTGTACTAACTCCAATTTTTCTGCCTTCGGTGTCCTGCCAGTTTTCAAAAAACTCACCTTTTTCTGCTTTCCTAAAATGCAGCTTTCACACATGTCAAAATCGATGGACTTCAATTCTGGTAGTTTTCCTTTTGACAGCAGCATCTTCATCCCTTTCTCACTCATGTGACCAAGCCTGCGATGCCATAGGCTTGTATCAGTACTTGCATCAGCAACTGCAATTGTGTCTCTTGGACTTGAGGTCATATAGAGAGTGCCAGTCTTTTTTCCACGAGCCAATACTCTAGCTCCCTTTGTAACCTTCCAAGTACCACCAACAAATAGTATTGCATGCCCTTCATCATCAAGTTGTCCAACAGAAATCAGATTCCTCCTTAGGTCAGGAATATGTCGAACCTTCTCCAGTAACCAAACAAACCCATTAGGTAACAATATTCGGACATCTCCCATACCCACAACATCCAGGGCTGAACCATCAACCAAATACACCTTACCAAAATCACCTGCAGCATAGTTCTGTATGATTTCTCGGTGTGGAGTGGTATGAAACGAGGCTCCTGAATCCAAAACCCAATCATCGAGTGGACTGTCTACTGCAAGAAGTAATGCATCCTGTACCTCTTCTGTTACAGCATTAGCAGAATCATTTTCATTCTTCTTCTTAGGACTTTTGCATTGGTTCCTAAAGTGACCTGTTTTCCCACAATTCCAGCATTGTACTTGTTGGCCTGATCTAGATTTACTTCTGTTCCGATTAGTATTTCTGGATTTTGATCTGCCTCGATTTGAATTTCTGTTATTACCTCTGCCTCTTGTCTCAAGGTTTAGGGCAGAACCAGATCCTGAGGTTTCACCTGCATCTCTTTTGCGAATCTCCTCAGCCAGAATTAAATCTCGAATATCATTGTACTTGAGCTTTTCCTTTCCTGTAGAATTACTTACTGCCATCCTCATTGCCTCCCAACTGTTTGGCAAAGAAGCCAAGACGATCAAAGCACGAATCTCATCATCAAAATCAATTTCTACAGACGACAATTGATTTGTGATAGTATTAAATTCGTTCAGATGTTGTGCTACTGATGCATTCTCTGCCATCTTCAAATTGAACAGTTTCTTCATCAGATGCACCTTGTTGTTTGCTGATGGCTTTTCATACATACCAGACAAAGCCTTCATCAGATCTGCTGTGGTCTTCTCCTTTACAACATTATGTGCAACAGACCTAGACAGAGTTAACCTGATAACTCCCAATACCTGTCTGTCAAGAAGAGCCCATTCCTCAGCCTTCATAGCCTCAGGTTTTTCCCCTAGAAGCGGCAGATGCAGCTTCCTCCCATAAAGGTAATCCTCGATTTGCATCCTTCAAAATCCAAAGTCCGTGCCATCAAACTTTTCTATTCCAGACGCCTTTCTTGCTTCCTCTGCCATTGCTCCCACTCAAACCTAACCCTAGGCTCTAATACCAGTTGTTGGGAATTTAACCAAAATTCCAACCTGTGAGAAACAATAAAAAATAGAGAAAACACACGCCAAAGAAAAATAATCACACGCACAAGACAGTATTTACGTGGTTCGGCAATTTGCCTACGTCCACGGAGTTGCAGGGATTTCACTATTATCAGGGAAAAAATACAAAGTGCGGCTACAGTGTTTTTCCTCTCTCTCTAAAAACACAACAACAATTGTGATCAATCACAAACCCTAATTATAAAAGCGGCTTTTATATCCTACTTACAGGGTTATAATGGGCTAGGCCAAAAACAGGCCCAAAAATAAACTAGGCTCCACAAAGCCTAACAACATCATTTCAAGAGAATGATCTTTGTACGTCCAAATTCTACCAACTCTTATTGATAACGTCATTTTGTGAAAATTGTATTCAACATTCTCTGTTTTTATTCCACACGTCATTTTGTGAAGTACTCTAGCATTCCAATAAACCTACATTTCAACGCAATGAGTGATCTGAGCTGGTCTTTGACATAAATATTACATAAATAATCTTACTCAATGGCAATGCCACACCTCCTTCAACATTTTACATACACCTGCCCATATTATCATTAAAAATTTATTATTACTAGTTGTGAGCGTGCTTTTTTTCTTTAGCACTATGGCCCAAGGATCCTGGGCCGTGTAAAATGTTCTTGATGGACTGGGATCAATTCTCCGCAGCTAAGGAGCTATTTTAAGAATCGATTGGTGCACAGAACAAACTTTCTACAATACAAGCAGCTAACAAAAGAGAGTATTCGTATTGAATGACATTTAAACAGTAGAGGAAATGCATAATCAGTGAAATATAATGTAAAGAACACGTTAGGGATCCTCTAATTAGTGAGGTGTATTCCATTAGTTTTCTTTAGTTGTGATTACAAATGCTCACTAAGACATGATGCAAGGTTCAATCTGAGCTCAAAAATTACAGACTTTGATAGCCATTCAAGCTTCAAAGACTTGTAAAGTTTGAATTCGTTGAATCCGAGCGTGTACTGTAGTGGCTGTCTCTGGGATACCGGAAACCGGTTACTCGGTTTTTCTCCTAAGTTTACAGAGCCTCTTCTACCATTTTTACGAGACTTCCGAAGAACAATTGCAAATGCTTACAAAAATGGTCTAGTCGTCCAGAGCCCCAATACCTTTCCATTTTCCCTCCTCCCCTTTTTATAGCACAGCGTTGGGCTCCCGGGGTGCTAACGTTTTCTCCCTTTTGCCCCTTGAAGTCTGTCCCGTGCCTGCTTGCTTTAGGATCCTGTCGTTTCCTTTTCTTCATAGTTTCTTTCCTTTTTGTTGAGACCAGATGAAAGTCTCCCAGCTAACATCCTATTTCCAGATTTTCCCGTTGGCTGCCCTGAGGCTTTTTGGCTTTTGCTCCAGCATTTCCAGGCGTACTCTTCCTTGTCTCTTTCTCCAAATGGTCGGAGCCAAAGCTCCTGCGTCTTGCTCTGTACTTCCGCTGTGTGTCTGGGTCATGAGGTCCGCGTGCCTCTTGTCTCTTTTCTCTCTCCAATTCTGTCTTCATTTTCACTTCGCGCATCCAGGGATCCCCTGCCTCTGGGGAGCTTCTGGACATCCCGACCCAATTTCTTCTTTCTAGGCTTCCTGTGCTTACTGTTTTTTATCTGTTTCCTGGGCCTTTTTTCGTGGGCCTCTGGATCAGATCCTCTGGGCTTCTTTCCTTCTCTCTTCTCTTTATTGTGAGAGCCCATCCTTCATTATTTCTCCTTTTTTTTTTTTTGTGTGGAATGGGCCTAATTTCTTCTCCATCTCTTTTGGGCCTATTTGTGGCTTATTTAATTATTTTGAACCTCAACATTTAGCCCCCCGAGCTCATGGGTTGCCTGCAGCCCATGCGTGAGTTCCTTCTACGGGGATCCTAATCCTCCACTTCTTTGGTATCCTGGCTTCTTCGCTTCTCCCCTCCTTTCTCTTTTTTTTTTGTGTGACTCCTCCTCTTCTCGTGGGACGTGGCAGTTGAGTCGAAATAAAACTCTCACCCCCTAATTTTACGTTTCCCATAACACTCATTAATAACTGCTGATAACTTCCTCCCTTTTAAATTTAATTCTTGGCAACTGGCGCGTCTTTCCACACATTATCTTCTCCAACTGCTTTTATTTCTTCACTCTAGCATTTTCTCATCTGCTCTTTTCTTTCCTGTCTAACTAAGTCTTCTGTTCCCAACCCTTTTCTTTTCTTTCGATCAGTCTCGTCGCCATTTTCTTTTCTTCTTTTCAGATACCCATTACTTCAATGGCTTCTTCCTCTTCTCGAAAAAGAAAAGAGCGTACTCCTAGTCCCTTTGAAGGTGAGGGCTCTTCTAGTTCTGCGCAAGACGAGCCTGTCGTTGGGCGCCTTGCTTTTCCGCTGCGAGACCCCTGGTATACTCCTAGCTTATTCTTTCCTCAAGTGTCCCATGGTGAAACCCTTCCATCCCCTCACGCCTGGGTATTCTCCGGTCAAGCGGGTTTTGCTGGTTCCGCACAAGTTCCAGACCCTAGGGAGATTTTTGATCTTCAAATCAGACAAGGACTTCAGGAAGCGGTCCCCATCTTCTTCGATTTTGTCGCTGGAAAGATCCAAGGCTGGCCCATTTGGGTGGATAATGAGCTTTCCGACAAGGAGTTTGTGGGTCGCTTGGAGCGTGCCGGCGTCCTGAAGGCAGTGGCTATTTCCAGGAATCTTGAGGGTTTCAGAGATGCCAAAGGCCTTAGGCACTTGGTGCGCCGTTGGTGTCCTACTCTGCACACTTTCTCCTTTTCTGTTGGTGAACTGACTGTTACCTTGGAGGATGTGGTCAATAATTTTCTCCTTCCGGTGCTTGGGGATGAAAACCCCTTTGATATCAAGCTTTCTGATGAGGATCTCGAAGTGGAAGAGAAATTGTTTGCTTACTTTGGTGGACGTACTGCTTCTCCTGGTGGGAAACCGGCTAGGATGGGTAGGTGGGTTATGACTCTTTCACGTGAGAAGGATAAAGAAGTCAGGCGTGTCGGGTTCCTTGCATTCTAGCTCAGCAAGTTCTTGTTCAGCGAGTTCCCCGGGTATGGGATCAAGTCCACTCTTTTTCCTTTGGCGATTAAGTTGGCTCAGGGCGCTCAATATCCTCTAGCCCCCATGTTTTTGGGCCATGTTTATTCTCAATTGGATCAACTTCATGGAGATGAGGCTGAGGGTGACTCTTGTTATGTCATCACTTCTTCGCTTCATTGCGCCATTCTCCAGGTATTTATGTGGGATCGCTCTTCAGTCACTTTAGCAAAATGTAGAAATTTAAAGTTTGTGAAAGATAAGTTTCAGGGATCCCCTGATGTGGTAAAAGGGCTTTGTGGCAGCTCTACTAACAGCCTCCCTATTATTTTCTGTTGGCTGAGTCTAAAAGGTGGCAATCTTAACTTGGTCGAGTTATTTGATCAAGCAGGCCATTTGAATTGGCGCTCCCCTCGGGAGTTCGACCCCGGTTTTGTTTGCAATTCTGTGTTACCTCCCTTTCTGAATTCTACAGGGAACACTTTTGATTTACGTAGTGGTGATGAAGGTAGCTTAGCTTACTTGGCTTGCATTAGTCCTTCCTGGCTTCCTGTGCTTTCCTTGACTGGCCCACGGTACACCCATTATTCGGCGCATTGAGTACTTCGGCAGTTCGGCTTTGATCAGGATATTCACCCAGTGTTTAATGACATAGTTCCTTTTCTTCCTTCCTTGGATCCCTTCATGAGACTTCAGGCCTTCTCTTATTGGTTAAAACGAAGTCCTCAGTTTGTAGTGCCTAACTCTCAGAGAGGGGTTTTTGCCTCCAGTGGCTATGCTGGTTATTGGAGGAAGGTTCAAAAGTCTTTTGCTGATTATGCTGGTTCTGAGACGATTGGGAGCGTGCCCAACCCTGGCATTTCTTCCGCCCCAACATCCAACAGGCGTCTGTCCCTGCCCACTGCTGGTGTTGTTTCTACGGCTGTGAGCAGCAAAACTGGTTTTGCAGAATGGCATGCTTCCAGGGAAGGCTGGGTGACTTATGCGCAGGATTTCCTAGAGAACTGGTTGGGGTGTGACCTTGTTGTTGGTGCTTCTGCTGGGGTATTGATTAAAAAGGGGGCCGTAGAGGCCATAAGTGCCAGTACTCCCGTTGGTGTGGGCAAAGGGAAAACAATTAAACAGGAGAAGTTGAAGGAGGCCGCGACTGAAAAGAGTGTAGAGGCTGTTAGCCCCAAGTCAAAGAAAAAGAAGAAGACTGGGAAAGCCCAGAAACAATTGACACTTGCTGAGGAGAAGGAAGTGGAGCAACCTTTGGCTATAAGGGGCCGTATGAAGACTAAGGTAGAGTCTTCTTTTCCCCAGGCTCCTGTGAGTCCTTCAGTTCATGGTTCCTCGGGACCCTCTGGGCGTACCCGTAGTAAACAACAGAGACCTGGAGACCCTGTTGAAACAGAAAGAAGGGCAAGGCCTCTTTCCTCCTTTGTTCTTTTAAGTTGCAGTTTTATCGTTTCTCTCCTTTTCTTCCCCCTTTTTTTTTTGAACTCATGAGTGATTGATTTTTTTTTTTTTTTTTTTTTTTTTTTTTGCAGTCCAAGCGTAAGCTAGATCCCATGAAGGGTAGAAGCTAGTCTTCTGATGAAGATGTAGTATGGTTTTCCTTATCTGTGTCTTTTGCTGTTTCCTCGCATTCATTTCACAAGTGTTATATACCCGTGCTGCCCTGTTGCTCATGTCCTTTCTTTCTTTTTCTTTTCTTTTTGTCGTTCCCTCTCCCCTTCTTCTTTTTTTTAGGTTGAGGTTCCTCCCCCCGTGGTTGGTGAGACTTTGGAGGAGGAGATGGCTGCAGTTGCATTCCAGAGTAGGGAAGAGAAGGCTCCTAGTGGTGGCATGGCTGAGGAGACCGGGCAACCAATGCAGGACGTCCAAGCTGCCCAAGATCCTGAGGCTTCCAAGCTTCCCGCGTCCCCAGGTCCTCAGTTTGAGCAGACTCCCAGCCCTGTCAAGACCGTGGTACCTCAGACTAGGTTAAGTACAAAGACCTTGGGAGGCGCGTCATCATCCGGGCAAACAGGTAACCCTTTCTTCTCTTTTATATAGCCTTTTAGCCTTGTCTCTTTTGCCCCCCTTCTTTTTTGAGTTCTTCCTCTTCTTTTCTTTCTTCTCTTCCTCTTTCCAGGCCAAGCCACTGCGAGATCTGCCTCTGGTGCTGCTACTTCTTCGGAGTCTGAGGATTCTGAAGGTGGGGTGTTGATTGTTTTTTACTGCTTTTTTTTTTTTTTTTTTTTTTGTTATGGCGAAGCCCCCTGTGTCCCTGCCTTCTTTTAGCTGTTTTGTTGAGGCCTCCTCACCTTTTCTTCGACTTGCCATGTGTTCTTTCCCAAAGTCCTTCAAGCAGTCAGAGGGGCACGAGGAGGGCACTCCGCCCCAAGAGGCTAATACTGGTTTCTCTTCTACCTCTTTTTGTTCCTGATCTTTCTCTTTTTTTTAAAAAAAGAAAGAGCTAAGCTTGCCTCCCCCCCCCCCCCTTTTGCAGGAGTTGATGTCAAAGATCCTGAACTTGCGGTTCCTGAGGGAGGTGTAGGATCTGCCTAGGTTGCTGGCCCTCATGTTGTTCAGGGGGTTGAAGGTTCCTTTAGGACTTCAGGCGATGGTGCAACAGTGGGGGAGGAACCAGAGGTGGTTATTTCAGATCCTGCTTCCAGGCTCTCTACCTTTTTGGCTCGCTTTGACCTTCTGGAGTTCAACAGCCTCCCTGCCAGTCACTTCTGCCATTTCGGGTCCTCCTATGGCAGCTTCCTGCGGTTTTCTGTGCCTGTGGAAGGTCTACCACTGCTAGAAGGGCTGCTTAAAAGTCATGGGGACTTTACCCTTGGTTTCAGAGGAGGAGTATTTTTGGGGAATATTCTGATGGAGCTGCTATGTGCCGTGCTGATTTCTTTGAGAGATTCTTCGCTAGACTCTTTGTCCGAGGAAAAGCTCTTGGAATGGAGGGGAGTTGTCCAGGATCTCTTGGAAGCCAGGTTCAACCTATCCTTTTTGCTGGAGTATCTACGATCATTAGCCCAAGTGCTTTTCCAGAGGCAAGCTTCTAAAGGCATTGATGCTGAGATCGCTGCTGCTAAGGAAGCTTTGGCTCATGCTCACAAGACTTTGCAAGATCTGAAGGTCAAAAGGCAGAAGGTTCTTTCTTCTTCGGCTGTCGTCGCTCTCCCCTCGGATGGCTCCTTGTTGGCTGGCCTCCTTTCTTAGTTTTTTTTTTTTATATGTGTGGACAATTTGGGGTTGTATAAATCTTTTATTTCCTTGATTTGGACAATGCTTCTGGTTCCCTTTTTTTTTTTTTTAGATCTACTTTGAGACTGCTTCCATGTACTTATGCTTTATGATGGCTTCTGAGTGTTGCTTCCAATCCCTTTCAATGGCATGTGGATCTTCTTTTCTGTCTCCTTCTCTTTTTTTTTTTATTGCGCAAGTACTGAACTGGGTACATTTGGTAATATGTACATATATTTTTGTCCCAGCTCATGAATCTTGGCAGGTTTCCTCTTTTTTTTTTATATCAAGTATTGGGCTAGGTATCCTCAGTATATGCCTGGGATCCTAGACCATGTTTTTGAGACTTAACTTTTTTGTAGCTATCTGTGGGGTGATCCTGGGTTATGTATCAAAAAGATTTCCCCAGGTATCTTCCCTCTTCTTCTTGATTACGCAAGTACTGAACTGGGTACATTGGGCTATATATTTTACCTGTCCCAGCTCATGAATCTTGGCAAGTTTTTTTTTTATCAAGCATTGGGCTAGGTATCCTCAGTATACACCTAGGATCCTAGACCATATATTTGAACTTAGCTGTTTGTGATTATCTGTGGGGGTGCTCCTGGGTTATGCAAGAAGATTTCCTCAGGCATCCTCCCCTGTTTTCGTCTGTGTTAGGACTTTGCGATACTTAGGATTTAATAACTAAGAAGAAGAAGAAATTTCATTGATCTTAAAACATAAATGTCATTCAAGGAATACAACAAATCTAAAAAAAACAAAAGAAGTAGTAAGGATCATGCAATGTCCTTCTACCCCGAGTTTTTTGAGCAAAATTACTTAAACAATAATATAAAAAGACAGGAACACTTAGTAGGTTGGAGAGCTTGGCAAAAAAGGTTCCAGTGTACTGAGACCTCTCCCTCCTCATGCGTAGTATGGTTTCAGCCACTTCCCATTTATGGGCTCTGTCAGGATTGTTCCATCTTCCTTTGCAAGGTAGTAGTACCAGCTATCATGGGCCTCCCTGATGATGTAGGGTCCTTCCCACTTTGGGGCGAATTTGGAGGGTCCCGGTAGGTTTCTCCTTACATGCTCTGCTGCCCTTAGTACCAACTGTCCTTTGGTGAGAGTCCTTGGGCGTACTGCTTGTGCATATGCTCTTGTCGTCCTTTGCTGGTACCTCTGGCTTCTTCTCCTGGCTAGCTCTCTTTCTTCCTCTACTCCTTCCAGGTCTGCTAATCTCCTTTCATTGTTTCTGTCCTCGGTATCCTCCTGACTTCCCTCGAGTACTACTCTTGGTGTGGGGACAATTAATTCTACTGGACTGATGGCTTCTGTCCTATAGACCAGGGAGAATGGTGAGAATCCCGTGGCTGTTTTCACAGAGTTCCTGCATGCCCAAAGTACATCTGCCAGGTGGTCGCTCCATTTTCCTCAATACTCTTGCTTCATTTTTTTAAGGATCTTCAATATCACCCTATTAGTGGCCTCTGCCTGGCCATTTCCTTGCGGGTAGTAGGGTGTAGACCTTCCATGCTTGATGTAGTAAGCCTTAGTCAGCCCCTTCATGTCTTTATTTATGAATGGGGTTCCGTTGTCACTGATCAATCTCCTGGGGATCCCAAACCTTGTAATGATATGGCCTCGAATGAAGTTTGCTACAGCTGCTCCAGTGGCCTTTTTCAAGGGGATGGCCTCTACCCACTTTGTAAAGTATTCAGTGGCCGCCAAGATCCATATGTAACTGCCGGATGGAGGATTTATAGACCCTATGAGATCAAGCCCCCAAGTGTGGAAAGGCCATGGGGTTGTCATATCTTGCAACATGTTTGGGTGAGTATGGATGGCATTTCCAAGGACTTGGCATGCATGGTAGGTTTTAACTATCTCCTCGGAGTCCTTTTTCATTGTTAGCCAGTAGTACCCCAACAGTAGTAACTATTTATAGAGCCTCCTCTTTCCTGGGTGGCTTCCACAATCACCAGAATGGACCTCCTTGACTACTTCCCTAGCTTCCTTTGGTCCCAGGCATCTTAGGGGATCTCCGCTGTACCCCTTTTTGAATAGGATCCCGTTTTGTAAGAAATATCTGACTACGAGCTTCTTGAGCTGGTGGGCCGGTGTCTTGTCAGTTGGTAGGATCAGTTGGTAGGATCCCCTAAGCCAAGTATTCCATGAAGGGAGTCCTCCAATCTTCTGTAACAAATACAGCATAGCTTTCTTGCTTGTCCACCGAGGATTGGCATTCTTGACATTTTTCCTGTATAGTTGATGCCTCTTTGTTCATATTTGGCCAGTAGTACCCCATGCGCTGCATCCTCCTATATAGACTGATTTTTTCTAAGGTCCCGCAGACTTGGGCATGTAGCTCTTCCAACCTTAGCTTCCCTTCTTTCTCATTGATACATCTGGATAGAATGCCTCCGGGCAGTCTTCTGTATAATTCTCCTTCTATCAGAGCGTAGTCCCTCAACTCCTTGATACTCCCTCCGGATCCTGTTTCTTTCATTTTTTTCTTTTACCTCGCTCCTCCAATCCCACTGCTTGGACTCTCCGGGGGATATCTGTTGGAGGATTTTTAAGATGGAATGTTCCTGCCTTCCTATCCTGACCAGAGTGTCTTTTCCCTTGAATGGTACTTGGGATCCCAGGGTGGCAAGCGCATCTGCAAACCTGTTTTCACTTCTCTGCGTGTATTCTATGCTAAAGGTCAGGAACTCCTGCTCCAGCCTCTGCGCCCATGTCCTGTAGGCTGCCAAACTTTGTTCCCTTAGTGCAAAGTCACCTTTCACCTGAGAGACTACAAGGTTGGAATCTCCCAGTATTCTTATGTGTTTCACCCCAATACTGAGTGCTATAGTTAGCCCGGTTAAGTACACCTCATACTCAGCTGCATTATTGGAACAGGAAAAACCGAGCTTAAAAGATAGAGGTGTCCCCATTTTCGCAGCTCAGTACAATCCCCACCCCATTTGAGGTTGCTGTAGCTGACCCATCGAATCTCATTGTCCATTTCTTTCCTGGGATTTCTGCCACTGCTACTTCACCCGAGATCTCTTCACTTAGTGAGCTCTCTTCCTTCCTTGGGAACTGTGCCAGGAGGTCAGTTATGGCTTGACTCTTGACGGCTTTGGAAGTCCTCAGGCCTATGTCATATTGAGAAAGCAGGACCAGCCACTGCGCGATTCTTCCCGTTAGGAGGGGCTGATGCAGGAGTGCTTTTATGGGGTGTAACTTAGTCACTAAAAGGATTTGGTGAGCTGAGAAATATCTCTTCAGTCTCTGTGATGCATAAATAACCACTAGGCAAGCCTTTTCTATCCTGGGATATCTGGTCTCAGCATCCTTGAGTGTTCTGCTTACATAGTAAACAGGTTGCTCGTTCCCATCATCATCCTCTTGCGCCAGCAGGGCTCCTATTGCTTGGGCATTCGATGCCAAGTACAATAGCAGGGGTCGCCCGCGTACTGGTGCCTGAAGAGTAGGCAGATGATTCATGATCTGCTGGACCCTTTGGAAGGCTTCCTGTTGTTCTACTCCCCAGGTGAACTCAGTTCCTTTCTTTAATAGCTTAGATAAACCTCCTGTGGCCGAAGCCAGCCCTGGCACGAATCTCCTGATGTAGGAGACCCTTCCCAGGAAGCTCTTGAGTTCCTTCACTGTTGTTGGTCTTTTCATTGTGGCAATGGCTGCAGCTTTGGCTGGATCTACACTTATTCCTTTGTGATGCACCAGGAACCCAAGGAACTTTCCTGTAGATACTCCAAAGGCACATTTCATGGGGTTCATGCGTAACTTGTACTCTCTGCATCTTTTGAAAACTCGTTCAAGTACCTGGAGGTGTCCTGTCCTAGTTTTTGACTTGACCACAATATCATCCACATAGTCTTCCATTTCCTCATGCATCATATCATGGAAGATGGCTGTCATGGTTCGCTGGTATGTGGCTCCTGCATTTTTGAGGCCAAAAGGCATCACAGTGTAATAAAAATTTTCGATTGGTGTCCTGAATGCTGTCTTCTCGGCATCCTTGGCAGCCATACGAATCTGGTTGTACCCACTATACCCATCCATGAATGAGAACTAGAACTTCCCGCAGCTGAATCCACAAAGAGATCAATATTAGGAAGAGGGAACTCATCTTTAGGGCACGCCTTATTCAGGTTGCGGAAGTCTACACAGCAACGGATCTGGCCGTTCTTTTTCTCCACAGGTACTATGTTAGAAAGCCATCTGGGGTGCTGAATGGGCTTAATAAAACCAGTTGCTAGCAGCTTCTTGACCTCTTGAGTTATCTGGGCTTCTATATCAGTGTGAAAAACCCTGGCTGGTTGGATTACTAGTCTAACCCCTGGGTCCACATTGAGGGCATGAACCACTAGCCCAGGATCCAGACCAAGCATCTCATCATAGGTCCATGCAAACACATCTGTGTATTCTTTGAACAAAGCCACCAGTGACCCCCTTTCTTGTGTTGCCAATTGGCTACTGATGAAAACAGGCTTCTGGGATCCTAGCTCAGCCCCCAAGTTTACTTCCTGCAATTCTTCCTCAGGCTGGATTTGTGTCTCTTTAACTGGTTCCTCTGGGACTTCCTCTTGGGCTATCATACATTCTGGTGGTCCGGGACCTTCCTGCACGATGCACTCAGGTCCCGCGCACCTTCACAAGCGGTATATTAATCTTCCCCCGGGTTCCCGTACTACTACACACTCCCGGGGTCCTGAGGTGCTGGGCTCCTTTTTTTGTCTTTTTCTCTTCAGGAGGTCCCTCAAGTCATGGGTACCTCCTCCTTCTTCTTTTTCCAAGATAGGTGTTCCTGGGGTCCCTGGCGTGGGACTCTCATCATCAGGTTCTAGCTCATCATAGAACATTGTTTCTACAAAGTTTACTTCTCCTTGGCTGAAAGGGTTATGGTTGGCAGGGATCCTTACAGGCCTCCCATTCAATCTTCCCTTAACACACTGATGGTATGTGGATGGTATAAGGCGATGCTTATGGAGCCATGGCCGTCCCAGCAACACATGGTAGGATACCTTTGAGTTGATTACATGAAATCTGGTCAAGGCTACTATTGGCCCCACCCTTAGAGCTAGCTGTATATATCCTTCGGTTGATTCTGCTGATCCTCCAAATCCGGTTATCTCTATGGGAGCCCCTAAGATCCTCCTCCCAGCTAAGCCCATGGCTTCCAGGGTACTCAGGGCTATGAGGTTGAGTGATGCCCCTGTGTCCACTAGTGCTCTCCTGATTTGGACACCATTTATGGTGGCCATTAGGTAAAGAGGTCTGCGGTGGTCTGGATGCTCAACCTCCATGTCTTCGTCAGTGAAGGTTATGGCATTGGTTGTCTCCAGGAAAGCTCGACTGGCATGTGATTCTGCTGTGAAACATTCCATTCCTGAATCTGCTGCTATGGTCATGAGAGATTCTGTAGCCACCCTCCTTGCTTCTGGTCCAAATCCCAGCTGATTGAATAGTGATCTGAATTTGGGATTCTTCTGGAGGGTCCTGACTGTATTTGGGTGGAAGGATCCTTCCGGCTCTTCTGCTTCTGCCGGGTTCCCATGGATTACCACAGCTACCACCCCTTTTCCTTTGTGGTTGGGCAGGGGGTTCCTTTGTACTTCTGGTTCCTTCTGGGTGAGCTCCAGGGTTCCTTCTCTTAGTTTCTTGTGAAAAAGTCTGCGGGGGGTCCAGCAATCTTTGGTGGAATGCTTAACATAGTTGTGAATCCTACAAAACAGAGGATTTTTCCTTTCTTCCTTGGTTGGTGGCTTGGACATAGTGAATGGTCTAACCACTCCATCCCCGATCCATTTGTCCAGGACGTGGTTCAATTCTTCTTCAGTACATGGAATCACCGGTGGTTCCTCGAATGTTTTTCCATCGGGCCTCTTCCTTTTTTCTCCTACCGATGCTGTCATGGCTTGGGATGCTGGCGCCCTCTTTGCCCTTATAGTTTGTGCTGTCCTTCTTGTTCTCTGTAACAGGTCAGCGAACTGTGTGATACATAAGTTTTCGAGGTTAAGCCTGTAATCGAAAAGCATGTTAGAGATGCAAGTCTCCACGAGCTCCTTTTCCTCATGGTCCCCATAACAGTCTAGGGACACATCTTCAAACCTTTTGATGAAGTGGACAGGATCCTCTCCAGGCCTCTACCTTACCATCTGCAGACTTTGGAAAGTGACCTTGTCCTCACCAGGGTAATATTTTGCACAAAACCTTTCCATCATTTCGTCCCAGGTCTTAATGGACCCAGGTCTCAATGTGGTGTACCAAGTGTACGCTCTGTCCACTAGGGACTTAGCGAACTCCTTTAGACACAGCTCCCGGTCTCCTGCGTAAGGGCCCATAGTGTGGACGAACCTACTCACATGTTCTACTGCACTTTCATTTCTTCCATCAAAAGGGTGGAACTTTGGTGGCTCATATCCCTTGGGGTATGGCTTGCCAAGGAGTTCTGGTGGGAATGGGGGATCCCGAAAAAATTGCTGGGGGGTCCCGAAAAGTTTTTCCCTTTCTTGTTCCAGGAGGGCGCTGACATCTGCCAGTGTTAGGTATTGGGGGTTAGTTCCTCCTCCCACTGCTGAACCTCCCTCTGGCCAGGTTCCGTCTTGGTTGCCCACATGGGGGGCATTGTCTCTGACTTCCTGTGTCTTGCCTTCTTTAAGAAGGCGAACTTCTTGTTGCAGATCTTTCAAAATTGTAGTCATCTGAGCTATAGGATCTAGCTCGTGCCTTGCATTCCTCTATTCTGACACGGCCTCATGCTCTGCTAGGGGCACCTCGCCCCTTTGTCTGGAGGCCACTTCATTTTCCCCCACGGGCGCAGAGGTCGTGGGTGGCACATTAGCACCTTTACTGTTCCTTTGTCTTGGAGGCATGTTCTGCGAAGGGATTGCTTCTTCCCTTTTCTTTACCCAATCCCCAGCGGAGTCGCCAAAATGTGAGCGTGCTTTTTTTCTTTAGCACTATGGCCCAAGGATCCTGGGCCGTGTAAGATGTTCTTGATGGACTGGGATCAATTCTCCGCAGCTAAGGAGCTGTTTTAAGAATCGATTGGTGCACAGAACAAACTTCCTACAATACAAGCAGCTAACAAAAGAGAGTGTTCGTATTGAATGACATTTAAACAGTAGAGGAAATGCATAATCAGTGAAATATAATGTAAAGAACACGTTAGGGATCCTCTAATTAGTGAGGTGTATTCCATTAGTTTCCTTTAGTTGTGATTATAAATGCTCACTAAGACATGATGCAAGGTTCAATCTGAGCTCAAAAATTACAGACTTTGATAGTCATTCAAGCTTCAAAGACTTGTAAAGTTTGAATTCGTTGAATCCGAGCGTGTACTGTAGTGGCTGTCTCTGGGATACCGGAAACCGGTTACTCGGTTTTTCTCCTAAGTTTACAGAGCCTCTTCTACCATTTTTACGAGACTTCCGAAGAACAATTGCAAATGCTTACAAAAATGGTCTAGTCGTCCAGAGCCCTAATACCTTTCCATTTTCCCTCCTCCCCTTTTTATAGCACAGCGTTGGGCTCCCGGGGTGCTAACGTTTTCTCCCTTTTGCCCCTTGAAGTTTGTCCCGTGCCTGCTTGCTTCAGGATCCTGTCGTTTCCTTTTCTTCATAGTTTCTTTCCTTTTTGTTGTGACCAGATGAAAGTCTCCCAGCTAACATCCTATTTCCAGATTTTCCCGTTGGCTGCCCTGAGGCTTTTTGGCTTTTGCTCCAGCTTTTCCAGGCGTACTCTTCCTTGTCTCTTTCTCCAAATGGTCGGAGCCAAAGCTCCTGCATCTTGCTCTGTACTTCCGCTGTGTGTCTGGGTCATGATGTCCGCGTGCCTCTTGTCTCTTTTCTCTCTCCAATTCTGTCTTCATTTTCACTTCGCGCGTCTAGGGATCCCCTGCCTCTGGGGAGCTTCTGGACATCCCGACCCAATTTCTTCTTTCTAGGCTTCCTGTGCTTGCTGTTTTTTATCTGTTTCCTGGGCCTTTTTTCGTGGGCCTCTGGATCAGATCCTCTGGGCTTCTTTCCTTTCTTTCTTTCCTTCTCTCTTTTCTTTATTGTGAGAGCCCATCCTTCATTATTTCTCCTTTTTTTTGTGTGTGGAATGGGCCTAATTTCTTCTCCATCTCTTTTGGGCCTATTTGTGGCTTATTTAATTATTTTGAACCTCAACACTAGTCAAATCTGTGGGAGGACAATCCGAGAACAGGGACAAATGGAAGAAGGCCAATGTCAGAAAAACAGACCTCGGAAAGCACTAATAGTAAGTTCTCAGGAAAATATAAACAACTCACTGCACATACAAGGAGACTATAATACCTGAGGATCCCTGGGTGACTATATAAGACTGAGAGGCCTCTGTGAAGAATGGATGAAACATCTGAAGAAAGAGAGAAATTGAGAACTGCCATTGTAACCTTAGAACAAGTGTAATTTGTATCTCGAACCAATTCCAAGGAATATAGGAGTAATACAAAGCAATCCGAGATTAAAATTGATCAATTTCCCTATTTCATACTTATTCCCAATTACTTACCCTTTCATTTCAAGCTAACTCATTTAAACAAGGGTAACAAAAGTTGATTGACATCCCATCTCTATAAATTATTTGTGTGAGGTAAAAAGCAAATTACTTATTTCAACTAAGTAATTTGTAGAGACTTTTTCACCCCTATTTCTAACTTAATTTATCATAATAATTAGGCAAGTTGAGAATTTTCCATTTCACAGTGAATTCGTGCCTCAATTGGGTATTTAAAAGTAGGTGAAAGTTGCTAATCAATTAGTCTTCGATCGAGTAAACTAGGATTGTTGGTTCCCATAATCTAGCTTGCGAATTAAGTTTCTGACGGACTTTAATAATTGCTTGAGCAAGTTTAATTCTAGATCTTCAACATCTTCAAGCAGTTCATTACGTGTATACACTTTTACCTAAACTAGCCGCGAACCTGCGCGTTGCGCATGATAATTATTTTTATGGTAGTTTTATTAAATTTTTTTATGCAATTTAAACTAATTTAATAAAAAGTAATGTATTGTGTAATTATATTTTTATTTGTTATAAGAATAATCATAAATGTAATATAGGAACAATCATAAATCATAAATTTAATAATTTTTGTCGTACTAAAATGAAAAAAATACAATTTCTCTCAAAAATTCAAAAGGCAAGTTAACGAAAATATTTATTTTTTAATAAAAATTATTTATAACATCTTGTGAATCATTAAAAAGAATATAAAATTTGTAAATTATTCTTTTAGTTTTAAACAAACTTTCTCAAATTTATTTTTTCTGCCTACAATCCAAAACACTGAAAAAAGTAACTAAAAAAATTAATAAAAATTAACTATGATTAATTGGACCAATTAGGAAAACAATTTGTTGTTTATAATCTATTAAGGTTATTTTCTTTGCAAAAATTGTAATTTCGTCCACCCAAAACATATTATCAATAAAAAATTATTAGCAAAATTTAAGAATTAAATTTCTATATATGCATTGTTATAAAATAATAATAATAATAAAAGTAAAATTGTGAAAGATAAAATTTGTCTCTCGTCCAATAATTTTTGTTTAGCCAACCTTTGCTTTTCTCTAAATAAATAGCATTATAGAGTACTTCTAGTTCTAATACAATTATTAAGAGTACTTTGTCTACCACAAAGTATTAAAAAATAAACAAAAATGATTAAAGTCTCATAGTGTTACATCTAAATTGAGCACTATAAAAATCATGCTATCAAATTACAATAACTACCAAATTAAATTGTCCAAATTATGTTATGTAGTAGAATAATATTATATTTTTATATTTAATCCTTTATAACGCCATAGGATAACATTTAACAATCAAAGAAAAAGAAAAAAAAAAAAATTGAATCGCATTAACCTAAAGTAGATTAAAGAATATAAAAAATTATCAACCTAAAGCAAAGATGCAAGAAAAATAAAAAAAAATAAAAATTCACCCAAAAATTGTGTGTGTGTGTGTGTGAGAGAGAGAGAGAGAGAGAGAGAGAGAGAGAACCTTTTTTTGGTAAGAGAAAACTATGCATAGAATGAAAGAAATAGTGATAAATTTATAGTAAAAGAGTGTGAATAAGAAGAGACAAAAATAGAGGAAGATGAAGAGAAATATGAAGAATGATATTAATGTAAAGGGTAGTGGGGAGATAAGAAGATGAGGGAAGGAGAAAGGTTGGAGAAGTAGTGGGGAGATGAAAAGGTATGGGAGGGAGAAAGGTTGGAGAAGTGTAAATAAGAAATAAAAAAAATATTAAAAATAATTATAAGAAAATGGAAAGAAAAAAGATAATGATGTGGACGCTGACGTGGCTCAACGTGAGCGTAGCAGCATTAAACGCTACGCTTCAGCTTTTAGTAATATATAGATTACATGCAGATAATTCTTATTTCATGGAATTTGTCAATACAAGTTACTATATGACCGCAAGAATCTAACATTGACATTTTTTATGTGATAGTGGATAATAAGAATGACAATTTGAATATATCAAACAGGTGAGAACAATATTGGCAAGACATTGAAAAACTATATTTTAATTTGTTGAATATTCTTAAGGTGGTAATCATTGGTGAGGGTTATCAAAGTGTTTAATTGTCCTAGGCTTACTGAAACACCTTAGGGGAGGTAGGTTATGCTCGGGATTATCATGATATCAAACACTTTTAGAGGGCTGGTGATATTACTAGAAAAAAATTAATGTCTTTAGTAAGGTCATTAAAAAGGAAAATCATCATTGGTGGGCCAGCATTACTTTTTCTTTGATAATTTGATAATTAGGGGTGAGGGGATCTAATCATTGAAGTTGCTTCTTGTTAATACCTCCTGGTCAGATCATTTCGGCAAATTTTCATTAATTTGTGTGTAACCCTTGTGATCTAACCCTTTCATTTAGTTTCAGTTGTGGTAAAAATGAGACTGGTATTTTTCTGAGTGGATTTGCACCAAATGGTCTACTTGGGCTTGGAACTGATGACTTATCTGTTCCTAGCATCTTAGCAAGTAAAGGGCTAGGTCCAAATTCTTTTTCCATGTGTTTTGGATCTGATGGGATTGGGAGAATAAATTTTGGAGACAATGGCACCTCAGAACAAAAAGAAACACCATTCATTGTCTCGCACACATAGTAAGTTGTCACTTCTTAATATTGTAAATGCTGAAGAAAGATTATTTAGTTTATCAAGAAAATTGTCTTTGACTAGAACCTCATGCTGCTTGCACTAATTTTCCCTTGTAAACTTGTTACCAGTCCAACTTATAACATTAGCATCACTCAAATAAATGTTGGAGTGAATGTTTATAAGATGGAGTTTAGTGCAATCTTTGACTCTGGTACATCGTTTACACACCTAACGGACCCCGCTTATACATTTATTTCTAAAACTGTAAGTAATTTAAATGAGAACTTTTAGTTTTATATATCATTAGAACTTCATCTTATGGCAAATGAATGTATGTGATTTGTGTTTTGCAGTTCAATTCCCAGGTCACAGAAAAGCGAAATTTATCAAATTCCCAAATTCCTTTTGAATACTGTTATGACTTGAGGTATTTGGGGAAAACCTATTCTTATTTTGTATTGTTTTTCTCTTTTCAACTCTTAACCACTAATTAGCTCCACTTTAATTGTAGTGCAAATCAAACCTCACCTATGATCC
This sequence comes from Quercus aquifolioides, assembly GCA_019022515.1. NCBI lineage: Eukaryota > Viridiplantae > Streptophyta > Magnoliopsida > Fagales > Fagaceae > Quercus > Quercus aquifolioides. The sequence goes on along the minus strand of CM032334.1, from coordinate 55,634,483 downwards.
CTATAATGAATCTGACAATGAAAGGTGGAGAACAATATTATCTCACTATTCCAACAACAGAAGCGTTCTCTACAAAGGTGTGTCGTCGCACTTATTAGTGCTTAATGTAAGATCTTATTCTTGCCTATGTTATGCTGAAAATTGATGTTGTGGTCTCCAGGGTGGATATTGTCTAGCTATTCTCAAAAGTACAGATATAAACATCATGGGACGTAAGTATATATTTATCAACGACTACCCTGATTATAAACCAGTTTGTCTTGATAAATTTTCATTTTCATGTTTTATTTTGAAATTTTACATTTGTGCATTCATTCCTTTTATAAAGAGACTATCAGACAGAGAAAACAATTAAAGTTTGGATGCTTTACTTAACCTTACTTTATTTGCAACTTTATTGATTATGAATTATGAAGTTGATAAAAAGCAATAAAGTATTTGAGTTTTATTTTTCTTTTTTGGGAGAACAATATTACATAATTTCTAGATTGATGAATGTGATTTCTTGGGGTGGGTAAATTGCAACTTTTTGGTAAATAGGTCAGATCTACATATTTCAATCAACTTGTGTCCAATTAATATTAAATTTTCTAAATCATTACTATATTAACCCTTTTAATTAAGTGATCTCATTCGTGTTAAACCAACATTTCTACAATATGGCTAAAAAAACGTTATGCCAAGAATCCTATTAGCTGTCTCTAACTTAAAAATTTTTAAGTTCATATAGTAACACATTATCAATGGGAGGTTTAAACAACAGGAAGCTATTCATGGTTGGCTCCACTCTATGTTTTAAATAAGACTTTAGCAGGTGCAGAAGAAACCGCAAACATGGTTTTCATATAATCATTGCACATAGAACAAGCCAATATTTTCAACTTCTATTTTGGGAAAACCAACACCAGGATTTTCATGGTCTCTTATGTCATTTAGCTATTATGTGTCCTAACATGTTTATATTGAGAATTTCAACTTACAATATGGTTTTATTTATTTTATCTAGAAAACTTTATGACTGGTTATCGCATAGTATTCAATCACGATAAGATGATCATAGGTTGGAAGCCATCTAACTGTGAGTTCATTCAACTTTTTCTTTATATTGAATTTCAATATGCGTGTCAATTTTTTCTTTTCCTATTGAATTCTTTATGACCATAAAGAGACATGGTGCCCATAGGTTACAATGATTCAAATTCGAACACTGTCTCTATCAGCCCATCACACTCTCCTGCTGCCTCACCTAGCAGTCCATCAGTCTCTCCTGCTACCTCTCCTGCTCTTGCCGTCAGTCCACAAGCCAAAGCTCCATCTAGTCATTCACCCAAGTTGAAGGCTTTTACTTGCACAATCATGATGATTTTTATTTCATTCTTAGCTATTGTTTGATATCTTTTTATCTGGCGAGAATTTCTCGACCCTAGTATCATTATTTGTATTGAATTTAAAAGTTAACTCAAAAGAAATTGGAACCATCAATAGCTTACTAATTTTCTTGCCATATAAGTCCGTTTGGACTAAATTTTTGTAATATCTACAATCATTTTTTTGTATATATTTTTGAGTGTGTCAATTTATAGTATTGTTCAGTTTTGTTAATTGAGTGCGTTTTTGAAACCAGCCTATTTAGCTTTTTACTAATTACTTTTTGTTGAAATTATACTAAAACATATTTGTACTTCGAAAAAAATGGAAAAAAAAAAATTCTAAAAAACTATACATAAAGACTAGAAAATAAATAAATAAACTGGTGGCAAACATTTCCAGATCCAGCCCAAACAGGTTTGGCCCTAGAAACACACTTACACCACTGAAGATTTAGAACAGTAGAACACCCGCGGTTTTGACCTCACTCTCGTCTACAAGCGTCGACCTGTGACACCCAGCACTCGATAGCTCTCTGTTTCTCTCAACGACTATACTATCCCCTATTTTCTTGGTCTTCCTCAAGTGAGAACTTGTCACCTTCCTCTCCCTATATATGAACTAAATATCTCCAAATTACTCGGTCATTTCATGCCTAAACTTTCGGAGGCCAAGTCAGCTTTTCTCTCTGCAAAAAAAAAATATCAAGCTAAACAATGTCTTGGGCTATGAACTGTACAACTTGTTCATATTCATTGACGTGCGGTGCATACATACTACTGTTTTTTGACTGTTGGGATTGAGTTTTGAGAGATGTTACGGGTTGGGTTCATTTGAGTTCGACATTCACATCTGGTTCTCGGATCCGGTTAAGCAAATTCTGGGTTTTGATGGGCTTCCAGAGAAAGGAAGCATAGGGTATTATAATGCTATGGCTCACCGAGACCACATAATCCGGCGCCGTCACCTTGCTGCCAGTAACAACCAGTCGCCGGCGCCGCTTACTTTCACTAATGAAAAGTGACACCTTCTTCCTCATCAATTTGGGAAGGTATTAAAGTTTTTTTTTTTTTTTTTTTTCCTTTTTTACTAGTATTTTATTAGTAAAAATGTAATTTACTACTTAATAATTTTGCCCAAAAACTATTTCAGTTATTTAAGTTTGAAGTTTGTCAATTCAGTCAAGTAACTTCAAATTCGAAAATAGTCATTTTAATCTTTAACTTTATCCAAAAATGATTTTAATTAGTCCTTTACTTATTTTATTTTTATGTGATTAATTAGTCCTTTAAGTTGGATATTTTGGGCAGAATTTTTGGACTAAAATGAATCTTTAAAGGACTAAAATGATTTTTGGCAAAGTTGTGACTAAAATGATTGACTTTAAACTTAAAAGAAGTAAAAATATTTTTAGGCAAAGTTACCAAATTAAAATGACAAACTTTGTACTTAAATTACTATAATGATTTTTGAGTAAAGTTAGTGGATGTAATTTGTATTTTTACTTATTTTATACTAATTACTATGTTGTGAAGTCTCATTGTTAGAGTCTAGGAAGTAAGGAAACTTTTTTTGAAGTGTCGTATCAGTTGTAACAATGTCCATGCATCTTAGGTTAGAGCTATACTTATCTAAAACTTTCAGCCGAACGTGTTCTCCGGCAAGCTTCTTATTTAGTATTAATAGAGCGGGAAATATGCTCTCATTGAATAGATACCAAATAGTACTATTTTATTTTCTTGGTGACCAAACAGCTTCGTTTTAGGAGTTCTTCCTGTTCCTTTTCTACTAAATTTTTTTTAAATGGTTTTGATATTTCAGTTTGTACTATGCTAATTGTTAAGTTCTAAGGAATTAGGAACTAATGTATTAGAACTTCATTTTGTAATGTTGACAAACCATAATAAAAACGGTTTAGTCCTATTTAGACTTGCTCAAAGTATGCATTTTTTATGTAAAGTTGGAATCGAGTTACTATAGGATTTACTATGTAAACCTACTGGCTCGATCGATCGAGAATTAGACTCGATCAATCGAATGTCATGCAGATTGTTTTTTCTGCAGAATTTCCAACTTAGCCCAAGCCCGTTTGGCGTGTAGGATTTTATGTTTTGTCTTAAGTATAAAAAGGAAAACCCTAACCACGTTTTGAGATTGTTCTTTATGTTGTGGGTGTGAATCTTTTGTGAGATTTAGAGTTGTTTGCCTTTACACATACTTAGGGTTATCAAGAATCAAGACTATGTCAAGATCTTGGTGATCGATTTAGTTGCAGATTCAAGAGCTTAAAGATACGCAAGCGAGAGTGCCTATACTTGCTGGGAATTCAAGAAGGAAGTAGTCCGTGGACTCAGAGCTGTCACATGGTCGTGGTAGTAAGTTTCCTACTCGAGATAGCAATAGGATTTTAATGGTCTAAGTCGCTATTGTATAAACTTCAATTCTTTCATAGTGGATTCGGTTTACCTTGAGGATAGTTAGGTTAAATTCTCCCCAAGTTTTTTACCGATTTGGTTTTCCTAGGTCGTCATATTTTTGTCTTCTTTATTTTTCAAACTTTACATTGATATGATATATTTGTATTAACGTAGATCTGATAATTTGACTAAGTAATCACTTGACTAATTAACTAGGTTAATCCGATTGTGTTTTAAGGGGTCTAAAAACATACACTAATGTTTCTGTGGGGATGCTCAGTTTATATTTTTGGTAGCACTAGACACAGTTAGTAAAATTTTAAAAAATTAAAATTGTGAGGGGGATAAGGGAAATTGCACCGGGTGCAATCCATAGGATATTACTCCCGATCCAAATCCTTGATTTTATGAGCACGACCTCACTGAGATTAATTAAAAAATAAATATAAATAAATAAATAAAATTCCACTGGACCAGCTCAGCTCCAAGGATCGGGTTTTATGGACAGAGACTAGATCAGCATGTTTCAAGTCTGCTTACAAATTATGTGCTAGAGGAGATAACTGTGCAGCTGGAGAAGGAAATTTCAATTATATATAGATATAATTGGGCAGTGTGGAAAAGAATCTAAAGCCTTGAAATTCCTAATAGTTTGGGCCATTTTAGCCATAATATATCTAACACAAATGAAAGAATACTTTTTTTTTCCCAGTCTCTAACAATAGGAGAAATGGAGTCTTTGACTTGCAGCGAAATAATGGAATGGGCAATAATGGTGTCATGGTTCATTTAGACGGCAAGAAATTAATAAGTTGTATTATGAAGGATTCCAGTTGCATCAGCCTCAGATCCAAGCTGCGCGGCTCTAACTATTCGTAATGGCTATCAGGAAGTCTTCAGGGTTGGACTTTTGGCACAACTTGCAGTACAAGGAACCCAGTAAACAACTAGGGTTGAAGATTATTATGCTTTGTTTATCTTTGGATTAAGTTTAATTATATATGTTGTTTATCTGGCACACATGCAATTTAATATGTGCTCGCAAGTTTGTCATAATCCAATTGTATTCTCCTATTTAATTAAGAGTTTGACTTACTTCTAGTACTTTTTTAACTAGAATCTTCTTTTGTTTTAATAAAAAACTATCACATCACCCACTAACTAAATAAAATGTAATGATTAAAACTTATTACCATTTATCATTGTATATATATTTAAAACACAAAATGAGACATCCAGTTAAAAAAGTATTGGAAATACGCCAAACCCTTTAATTAACGAAGTTTTTAAACATTCAAAGTCAAAAATTAAGGGGGAAAAAAATTCATTGGTGGGCCATTGATAGATATCAATTTCATAGTTTTAAAACCATATATGATGAACAACATACTTTGACTTTGTATGTAAAAACTATGTACACAAAATTTTGGCATTGTAAATGACTGGCTACATTCATTCGAATTTGATTTATGTGGACAATTAATTAAATAAGACGACCTCTCCTACCTAATCTATACATGCATGCATACAAGTAACCAATAAGCAAATAGAGTAGAGTTGTAGTGTGTCTTTGTATTATAATCCTTTTCCCTCTCTCTTTTGTGTGTGTGTGTGTTTGTTTCTCAAAAAAAGAATAGGTAATTATCTCACATTACATAAGAGAGTGTGTTGTGTGTAATATAACTTGTCTCACCCTTCCTTAAAAGTTACTATGGCTTTTGAGTGGAATTGTGGTATGCCTTTGTGTTAGAACCCATTTCTCTCTCCCTTGTGTGTGTGTTTGTTTCTCAAAAAAAAAAAAAAAAAAAAAAAAAATGCAAATAGAGAAGTCAACTACTTTAGCATTATCTCTCTAAATTTTCAACTACTCTAATATAGATTCTAGCGTAGGTTCCGGCTTCAATTCTTTGGTTTAATAATGTGTGTGTGTGTGTATATTTCAACTATACTCCACATAATTCTATATAATGTTATACTTATATTTTCATCAAAAATAATATTTTAACTAATCAATTATAAGAATATATTATTTTCTTATACCTTCTATATTTGCAAAATATTAAGGCGGCCGAAGATTGGTAACTACCTAATCGTAAAATATTTAAATTTCAAGGTTTTTCAACTTTAAAAATTATATATATAGCTTAAGTTTGTGTATAAGGTGGTAAAAATATAATACTTTATTAACACAAAATTTGTAGTGGTCGAATTTTTAAAATGTTAATCCTATAAATTAAAAGTTTTGGATTAGTATGTGTGGTGGGCTAACTAGCACTCCTGCCACGCCACTGCATTGTTCCTGCCATGATATCGTTTAATTTTTGTTTGCTGGACTTCCTCTGATCCTACCATACTAGTTACATACATTATTCCTTCCTTTAGTGTACGTTGCCCAGTATTCCTGCTGGGTCAATTCTCATATCATCTTGGGCTTTCTCAGCTCATTTCATTCCTTGGGGCATCCTTGGCCCATCTCATTCTTTCATACTTCTTACATTCCCATGGGATTTTGTTAAATCTTTTGGGCTTCCCCAGCCCAATTATCATATCCTTACTTTTGGCTTTATCAGCCTTCAAACCAATACCATTTACTAGTCCCTTTCTTTGGGCTCCTCCGACCGGTCTTTGCTTGCTTTCTACTTTTTTTGATTCCCATGAGCTTACTACTTCGTTCTTTGGGGCTCCCTTGGGCCCATTTGCTCTCTTTGAGGCCCTCCCAATTTTATTTTTCATACCCATACTATCATTTATTTCGTGCCACAATATTTTTTGGAAAAGAATCTACTCTTTTGAAGAACTTCCTACAAGTGATTTAGATTTGTAAGGGTTAAACACTTCATCTTCATTTTTGCAGCACTAGAAAATCCAAAAAAAGGGAATACATCATTCCACTAACTTTTTTTTTTTTCTTTTTAGAATATTAAGTATTTTTAACACAAAGGGAGTGAGGAAAGAAAGTTTTAAAGAAATTTACAATGGTGTATATTCAAAATAGTTTAACTCTTGAATAGACAGCACAAGTTTTAAATATCTTTAACTCACACTTAATAATGTCATTTTGAGAAAATTGTATTCAACATTCTCTGTTTTTATTCCACACGTCATTTTGTGACGTACTCTAGCGTTCCAAAAAACTTACATTTCAACGCAAGGAGTGATCTGTGCTGGTCTTTGACATAAATAATCTTACTCAATGCCACAGCTCGTTCAACATTTTACATACACCTGCCCATATTATCATTAAAAAATTATTATTGCTAGCCAAATCAACTAAGTAATTTGTAGAGACTTTTTCACACCTATTTCTAACTTAATTTATCATAATAATTATGCAAGTTGAGAAATTTCCCATTTCACAGTGAATTCGTGCCTCAGTTGGGTATTTAAAAGTAGGTGAAAGTTGATATTCGATTAGACTTCGTGTAAACTAGGATTGCCGGTTCCCATAATCTAGCTTGCGAATTAAGTTTTGACTGACTTTAATAATTGCTTGAGCAAGTTTCTAGATCTTCAACATCTTCAAGCAGCTCATTTCATGTATTTCTACCTAAATTACATGCAAAACAACCCTCGTTGTCACATATATAGGCACGTGGAATTTATCACTATAAGTTATATAACACTAACAACTTGTAACCTCATCAAAAAAAAAAAAAACAAAAAACAAAAAACAACAACTTGTAACAAATTAAACACAGCCCTCGTTGACACTTATATCATGGAATTTGTCAATATAAATTACTATATAACACTAACAACTTGTAACAAATTAAACGTTTAGACTAATGACCAAGAATCTGACAATGACATTTTTTTATATGATAGTGGATAATAAGAATGACAATTTGAATATATCAAACAGGTGAGAACAATATTGGCAAGACATTGAAAAACTATATTTTAATTTGTCGAATATTCTTAAGGTGTGTAGGGCTTTGATAGTGCTTGTAAGATTGAAATTTATCAACCATCTTGTTGGCTTTATTCCGTGCCAATTTACTTGTAATTTAAGCACTTAGTAACCCTGTATTTAGTTGGGATCATTATAAGGGTAGTGTGTGAGAAGATATTAAGAAAAGCTCAAGTATGTGCAAGAAGGCAGAGTTTCGCGGCTAAGACTCGCAGCTGACTCGTGACTGGCAAGCTGCCAAATGCTGACACGTGAAATGCACACAGGGGAGCTGAAGGGTCGCGCCAGCTGTCGCACTACAGGACAAAAGTCCCAGGCTGGCCAGGCCGTTACTTTGCAACTTGAACTCGCGACTTAGACAAGCTGCGAGGTCAAGTCGCCAACCAGCCCTATTTAGCAAAAACTGTTTCTTCGTATTCCAAACACACACCACTATATATAGACCCTTATACCGACTAAATTGAGAGAACTTCCAAAGAGAATTTTGTGAGAGAAACCCTAAAGCAAAACAAGATTGCCTCATCCCCAATCTTCATCTAAGAGACTCTACAAATTCCTCTACTCTCTTCCTCTCCATTGATACATCCTTGAGAGGTTACTGACCAAATCCTTTTCTCACCACACTTACATCTGTGAGAATGTTCATTTGATGCTAAGGGAAGCAGTTTGGAAAGAACCAATGACTATTGGTTAATGCTATGGTTTAGTAGCGGAATCCAGGAAGTTAGAAAAGAAAAAGGTTCGGCGCAACCTCATTGAAGCAGGAAGCTTGGAGGACTTAGATACTTGGGTAGATTAAACTTAGAGGATCTATTGCTGTTCATGTATCCCAACTACATTTTCTAGTGGATTATTGACCACTTGGAGGGTGGCAGAGAGGTTTTACGCTGAGGACTTCAGTTTCCTCTTCAATAACACATCGCGTATTGTCCTTGTGTTTACATCTTTCTTCCTTTATCTTTGTCATTTATTTTCTGTTGTGGATGTGTTTATATTTGGCTTAGATTGTTTATCAATTCTGTTATAAGCATGTTATCATGTTCCGCACATTAATTGTTTGATATAAAGCTTGAATTGGTAATTTTGTAATTAGGGATCCAAACGTTCAAAGGTGTTTTACACGCATTTTGAACTTTCAGTGCTTAATCATTAGATTTTTTATCTTGTATTTTGATTGAGGCCATGATAAATGAAAATTCGATGCCAACTTTTCCAGAAAAATTATAGGACATTATCCCATAAAATAAAATAAAAAATCTGTTAGTTGTAATAATAAACAATCCCCAGATTATATTTCTTGCTCATTACATTTTTTTTTTTTTTTTTAAGTTATTGATTGCTTTTTAACAACTTGAATGTTTTTCTTGAGGGCAGAAAAAATTGTGAGAACATGATTACAGGGGCAGCTCTATATAGAATCCAAGGAGGTCACAAGACCACCTAACCTGGAATAAAATAATTATTATTATGTATAAATTTTAAAAATTTATGATTTTTTCATCCTTAAAAAAACTTTGTGACCACTCTATATTTTTTTTGGGCCCAACATAATTAAATTTTGGATAAAATTTGGCAACAAATTTAGTTGCAGACTAAGGCTACAACTCTATTCAATATTTTTTGGCAAAAACCACATTTTCGTCCTTATATTTTTACACGATTCCCACTTTGGTCCCTAACTTTTTTTTTCACCGCTTTTAGTCTCTATCCTGGAAAACGCCTCTCGTTTTAGTCCCTGCCGTTACCTCAGAAACAGAAAATGCTGACGTGAAAAACGGATGACACTGTTGGCTGACGTGGCCATTAAAATAATAATAAAAAATATTATTTGGTATTAAAAAATTTTAAAAATTAATTTATTAATTTTAACTAAGTAAAAAAAAATTCAAAACAAAAATCAAAATCAAAATTTATATGAATTTAGATCAAAAAGTATCTAAGAATACCAACACCAAACCACCATTTCCGGCCTCCCAAACACAGATCTGGCCAACCCAAACACCAACCCAGCCACCTAAACACCAACTCACAGCCACCCAAACACCAAACCACCATTTCCGGCCACCCAAACACAGACTCGGCCAACCCAAACACCAACCCAGCCCATTAACAACAACGGCCCACCTGAAAATCTAAATTAATTTTTTTTCAAAAAATTAATTAATTTTATTTTCCAAATTAAGAACCAAACGGAAAATAACAATGTTACCAGAAAGAGAGAGCTCGTGGGAAACCAAGAGCACGAGCTTCAACTTAATGAAATCTAGAGGATTCGGCGCAGCTTTTGAGTGAATCTGAGCATTTGTAAATTTGTCTTTCTCTTCTTCTCCAAAACGATTGTTGTTGATAACAATGCTATTACTTGTAGCAGAGATGGGACTATTGGTGGCGCAGGAATCGAATGAGGTTCTAGTGAAGAAAAGCATTGCGCTGAAGAGCGAAAGCGAAGCAAGAATCAACAGCGGCCATCACTTCTTCTGAATCGCCACCCACGTGCTCTGGTTCCCCATCTCTGACTTTGACTCTAATTCTGATTTCGCTACAATACACAATCTCGTCGCATTCTAGAAGTTTCGGTTCCAATCTATTATCTTGAGAGAGTGTGATGGTTTAAGAAGAAAGTGTAGATTGATAACTGGGCATTGGGGCTCTGAGTTGGTGTTCTTAGTGTTCTTCTTTAGGATACTTTTTGATATTAATTCATATAAATTTTTATTTTGATTTTTGTTTTGATTTTTTTTACTTAGTTAGAATTAATAAATTAATTTTTAAATTTTTTTAATACCAAATAATATTTTTTATTATTATTTTAATGGCCACGTCAACCAACAGTGCCATCTGTTTGCCATGTCAGCATTTTTCGTCTCTAAGGTAACAGCAGGGACTAAAACGAGAGGCATTTTCTAGGATAGAGACTAAAAGCGGTGAAAAAAAAGTTAGAGACCAAAGTGGGAATCATGTGAAAATATAGGTACGAAAATATGGTTTTCGCCATATTTTTTTATTGAATGTGAATTTTAATAAATCCACCATTTAATTACATTTTCTTCTTAAAACCTTCATACTTGCAAATTTTCAAGAAGATAAAAAATCAATAGCTATGTCGTCAATTAAATATTTAAATTTTAAGTTTTTGTAGTTTAAAATTATACATAAAAATAATTTTTTGGATCGAATGGTAAATAACATCCGATTGACATGTAATTTAGACATGTTTTAAGAACATAGAGAATATACAATTCATCGATTAGATTTTCAAAATATGTAACTACAACTAAGTTTGTAGCCAAATTTTGTTTTTAAACTTTGATTTTCTTAACAATATATTAAGTCCTTATAAAAAGAAAAAGTCCTAGAAAAATTTTATTTAACTAAACTTTTGAAGAGATGTAGCTTGTAACATTGATAATGAGACTATCATATAACAATTTCAAAATAAATAAAAAATTATAGAAAAAAATTGTAAGATTTTATGTATTTACATGTGTGCGTGTGTGTTCTTTTATCAATGAATAAAGTTTTCTTTTTATTAGATTTTGTATAATTTAAATTTTTTAATAACCATCCTCAAACAAAATTTCTGGAGCCTAAACTGAACGGTTCAGTGGATAACTGAGTATTTTATTTGGCAAAGAAAAGAATAACTGAATATTTAATAAAACACCCGCGGTTTCGACCTCACTTTCGCACGACTTGCCTTTCACCAACGTAAGCGTCGACCAAACCAAACAACCCCAGCTCTCGATAGCTCTCTTTTCTCTCTCGCTCAAAGACTATTTCTATGCCATCTTCTTGGTTTTGTTCTGATGAGAACGTGTCAACTTTCTTTCCCTACATAAACTAAAGTTCTTAATAGTGCTCGATCATGCATGCTTTAGCTTTATTAATAGACCAAGTCTGGTTTTCTCTCTGAAAAGATTTCAAGCTAAGCAATGGCTTTGGCTTGGACTAGTACAACTTCTTCATATTCATTGACTTCCGGATCATACATACTGCTGGTATTGTTACTACTGGGATTGAATTCCGTGATCTGTCAAGGGTTGGGATCATTTGGATTCAACATTCACCACCGGTTCTCCGATCCGGTTAAGCAAACTCTGGGCTTTGAGGGGCTTCCAGAGAAAGGGAGCGTAGAGTACTATGTTGCTATGACTCAGCGAGACAGCATAATCCGCGGCCGTCACCTTGCCGCCAGTAACAACCAGTCACCAGCGCCGCTCACTTTTGCTAATGGAAACGGCACCCTCCTCATCAACAGTTTGGGATTGTATGATCCTTAAGAGTCACTCCTTTTACTTTACTTTTTTTTCCGTTGGAGTTCCTTTTCCTTTTCTTCTAACTTTGTTTCTTCAAAATGGTGTTGATATTTCAGTTTGTATTATGCTAATGTTTCTGTGGGGACACCAAGTGTATCGTATTTGGTAGCATTAGACACAGGCAGTGATTTGTTCTGGCTACCATGCGATTGTAACAACAGTACTTGCGAAACCAGCTTACAAACATCATCTGGACAGGTATGCTATTTGCTATCTATAACTTATTTGCTTAGACTCATGGATTTCTAATCTTTGAATTATATTTTTACTTCCGTTTTGTTTGTTTCGGCGACAATATTTTTTTAAAAATAAGTTGTTTTTCAAAAAGTATATTTTATAAAACAATCTTATTTTTCTATGTTTGTTAGCAACCTTAAATGAGTTGAAAAACAATCTACTAACTTTTCTTATTTAGCTTGCTATGAGATAAAATTGTTTTCCTAAAAAATTTAGTGAAAAACAATTTTTAAAAATAAGTCATACTTTTTCTATTAACCAAATATGATTTTCCTTTGATTTATTGAAAAACAATCTACTAACTTTTCTTATTTAGCTTGTAATGAGATAAAAAAAAATTTCCTAAAAAATTTAGTGAAAAATAATTTCTAAAAATAAGTCATACTTTTTCTGTTAACCAAATATGATTTTCCTTTGACTTATTTTTTTAGATGCTATCAAACACGGAAAATTATGTTTATACAAGATTTTCCATTAAAACCAATAAAGGGTTCAAGTACTCCTATTTGGAAGCATTTATTGTGTCATTGTGGGCAAAAATGGCAAAATACCCCTTTTATTCAAAAGTTCCAACAAAATACTCATATTCTGAAACTATTTAAGAAAATGTCTATATTTTGAAACTCGATTTTTGGAAAATCGAATTTCGATGAAAAACTCAATTTGGCGAAAATTGAGTTACTTGAAAAAAAAAACAACATGGAACTCAAGTTCCCTATATATATATATATATATATATATATATATATATTTTAAGTTTGATTGTCTATAACGCGATTTTTTAAAAATTAAATTTTTCATTGAAATTCAATTTTTAGAGAATCAAGTTTAAAACATTGGCATTTTCCTAAATAATTTCAGAATATGGGCATTTTGCTACATATTTTGCTCGAAGGGGTATATCTCCATTTCATTGTGATATATTTTTCTTTTTTAAACTTTATATATATTGCATTACAAAGGATGACAACCTAAGAAGTTAAAAAATAAATAAATTACATACAGGGCAAATAGAAAAATCCAATATTTCTTAATATAAAAAGTCTAAGATGTCAAGAATTAGTGGTTTAGTGGCATAACTTGCTCTCTTTAAATAGGAGAATCAAAATTAAGTTTAAAAATCTCCACTTCCCATTGTACTAAAAAAAAGGTCTAAGGTATTTGCTTTAAATGGAACGGTTTGTTGAGATTTTCAATATTGTGATTAGGCTTCTAAGTTCTAAGGTATTGGCTTTATTAAATCTAGTTAAAATTGTTGGTAAAAATATAAGACAGTAGTCGTTTTATAATTAGAAAAGTCAATGATCTTGTTTCTAATTGAGGCATGGAGATCACGTATTCATTGAGAAGATTTAAGCCATATGCATGCAGTACTGGTCAAAATCAAAAACCAATAACACAAACCTTTCTCTTCAACTTCTCTCCTCCAAGGTATAACAACCTAATTGTTTGACAAAGCCTAATTATCATACCTCTACCTCTCCCATGTTCGTGGAATTGACCCATTTCTTGCATCCAACACTAAAAGTCCTATAACACCATCAATTATAAATTAAATTAGATTCTTTCCTTATTAATATGGGAATAGGTTATTTACTGAAACAATAACTTACCACTAGAACTTAATTAACCCGTGAAACTCATACCTTTTTTAATTTAGTCAACCAATTTTTTACCAAAATCAAAAATTTCATTTATTCATTTTAATATCAAAATGCAACAACAATTAATCTTTTTGCCAAGCAGGTAGTAAACTTCAACATCTACAGTCCTAATGCATCATCAACAAGCAATAAAGTTTCTTGCAACAGCAGTATCTATTGCGATCCAAATCAATGTCCTTCAGCTAAAAGCGATTGTGCATATAGTGCTGTGTATCTTTCAAACATGTCAACATCTGGGATCTTGGTAGAGGATGTTTTGCACTTAATTACAGATGATGTTCAATCAAAAGTTGTAGATGCTCCAATCACTTTAGGGTACGTTATTTTTCAGTGCTTTCCTAGCTACCAAAATCTTTGGAAGAGATTAATATTGTTTCAAGTGAACATCATACTAGTTATATATCGTACACAATATCATTTTAGTACAAAAAAACTAGTTCCATAGCAGTGTTTTTTTCTAGCGGTTTTGAAAACCACCACTATAGGAGACCTAATACGGCACTCTTTGGAATTGCCACAATAGGTAGTTTAACGCCAGCATTTTCCAAACCATTGCTATAGGTACTCTACTGTAGCACTTTAAGAAACTGCCACAATATATTACACAATTGTTAGTTAAAATGATAAAATTATGGAATAGCTGATATTTCAGTAAATATCAATTATTTGGATGATAAATTTAGAGTTTGGTATGGCGCTTTTGCTCTTCAAATAACTGTAATCATTGGTGGGATTATCAAAGTGTTTTATTGCCTCCGGCTTACTGAAACACCGTAAGGGAGGTAGGTTATTCTCGGAATTATCATGATATCAAACACTTTTAGAGGGCAAGTGATATTACTAGAAAAAAAAAATTAATGTCCTTAATATGGTCATTAAAAAAAATCGTCATTGATGGGCCAACATTACTTTTTCTTTGATAATTTGATAATTAGGGGTGAGGGGATCTAATCATTGAAGTTGCTTCTTGTTAATACCTCCTAGTCAGATCATTTCGGCAAATTTTCATATTTAATTTGTGTGTGACCCTTGTGATCTAACCCTTTCATTTTGTTTCAGTTGTGGTAAAAATGAGACTGGTATTTTTCTGAATGGGTTTGCACCAAATGGCCTACTAGGGCTTGATCTTGGTAATATATCTGTTCCTAGCACCATAGCAAGAAAAGGGCTAGGTCCTAATTCTTTTTCCATGTGTTTTGGATCTGATGGGACTGGGAGAATAAATTTTGGAGATAATGGCACCTCAGAACAAAAAGAAACATCATTTACTGTTGAGCCCTCATTGTAAGTTGTCACTTCTTAACATTGTAAATGTCAATGCCAAATTATTTAGTTTAACAAGAAGACTATCTTCGGCTAGAACCTCATGCTGCTTGCACTAATTTTTCCCTGGTAAACTTGTTACCAGTCCAGCTTATAACATTAGTATCACTCAAATAAATGTTGGAGTGAATGTTTCTAAGATGGAGTTCAGTGCAATCTTTGACTCTGGTACATCGTTTACACAACTAAATGACCCAGTTTATACATTTGTTTCTAAAACTGTAAGTAATTTCAATGATAACTTTTAGTTTTATATATCATTGGAACTTCATCTTATGGCAAATGAATGTATGTGATTTGTGTTACTTTGCAGTTCAGTTCCCAGGTCACAGAAAAGCGACATTCATCCAATTCCCAAATTCCTTTTGAATATTGTTATGACTTGAGGTATTTGGGGAAAACCTATTCTTATTTTGTATTGGTTTTCTCTTTTCAACTCTAAACCAGTAATTAGCTCCACTTTAATTGTAGTGCAAATCAGACCTCATATATGATCCCTATAATGAATCTGACAATGAAAGGTGGAGAACAATATTATCTCACTCATCCAACAGAAGTGTTCTCTACAAAGGTGTGTTGTCGCACTTATTAGTGCTTAATTTGAAATCTTATTCTTGCCTATGTTATGCTGAAAATTGATGTTGTGGTCTCCAGGGTGGATATGTCTATTGTCTAGCTCTACTCAAAAGTACAAATATAAACATCATAGGACGTAAGTATATATTTATCAATGACTATCCTTATTATAAACCAGTTTGTCTTGATAAAATTTCATTTTTATGTTTTATTTTGAAATTTTACATTTGTGCATTCATTCCTTTATAAGGAGACTATCAGACACAGAGAAAACAATTAAAGTTTGGATGCTTTACTTACCCTTACTTTATTTGCAAATTTACTGATTATGAATTATGAAGTTGATAAAAAGCAATAAAGTATTTGAATTTTATTTTTCTTTTCCTTTTTTGGGAGAACAATATTACATAATTTCTAGATTGATAAATGTGATTTCTTGGGGTGGGTAAATTGCAACTTTTTGGTATATAGGTCAGATCTACATATTTCAATCATCTTGTGTCCAATTAATATTAAAATTTCAAAATCATTACTATATTAACCCTTTTAATTAAGTGATCTCATCCTTGTTAAACCAACATTTCCATAATATGGCTAAAAAACATTATGCCAAGAATCCTATTAGCTGTCTCTAACTTAAAAATTTTTAAGTTTATATAGTAAGACATTATCAATGGGAGGCAGAGACAGAACTGTGTTTAGAGTGAGGGGGGCCATGCCCCCCCCCCCCCCCCCCCCCAACTTTTTAAATAATTTTACTTTTGTATGTATATAAATAAAAATTTTAAAATATGATCCTAAAATTTATATACTTGGCCCCTCTCTCCAAAAAATTTACAAATTAACCAAAATAAAAAACATCTAACCTGCCTTTTTGCCCAATTGTCCCGAAAACAACAAAAAAAAAAAACTTATAATTTTGAGATACTTCATTATTTCCCTATCTTATAAATCTATTGTTCCAAAAATTAGTTCCAAACAAAAACCAAATAAACATTAATTTTTACATTGGATAAAATCTCATGACTTTACAAGTTAAGAAATTGTTTGAATGTTATGTAGATGTAAAATAAATCCTTATAATTTGTATGACTTTTTATATGATTTCTAGATAATGGAAAAATCAACTATAATGTTTGATTTTTTGAAAGAAAATACAAATAAATTCGAAGTCATTACTAATATTCTATTTTCTAAAAATCATTGAACAACATTTTGAAGAATCGCTATTGATGAAATAAGTATTAGTTCATTGCAACATGATTGTATATTTTTGTCCACAAATATGTGATTAAGATGTTAATAGACATTACGAAATTCAATGAACTTATAGTAAGCTTCCCCCCCCCCCCCCCTCCCACAACTGCAAATCCTGATTCCGTCCCTGATGGGAGGTTTAAACAACAGGAAGCTATTCATGGTTGGCTCCACTCTATGTTTTAAATAAGACTTTAGCATGTGCAGAAGAAACCGCAAACATGGTTTTCATATATAATCATTGCACATAGAATGAGCCAATATTGTCAACTTCTATTTTGGGAAAACCAACACCTGGACTTTCATGGTCCCTTATGTCATTTAGCTATTATGTGTCCTAAGTCCTAACATGCTTAAATTGAAAATTTTCCACTTACAATATGATTTTATTTATTTTATTCAGAAAATTTCATGACTGGTTATCGCATAATTTTCAATCGGGATAAGATGATCTTAGGTTGGAGGCCATCTAACTGTGAGTTAATTCAATTTTTCTTTATATTGAATTTCAATATTCGAGTTAATTTTTTCTTCTCCTATTGAATTCTTTATGACCATAGAGAGACATGCTGCCCACAGGTTACAATGATTCAAATTCGACCACTTCACCTATTAGCCCATCACACTCTCCTGCTGCTTCACCTAGCAGTCCACCACTCTCTACTGCTACTGCTCCTACTCTTGCCGTCAATCCACAAGCCAAAGCTCCATCTAGTCAGTCACCCAAGTTGAAGGCTTTTACTTGCACAATCATGATGATTTTTATTTCATTCTTAGCTATTGTTTGATATCTTTTTATTTGGTGAGACTTTCCCGACCCTAGATATTGGAACCATCAATAGCTTGCTAATTTTCTTGCCATATGAGTCCGTTTGGACTAAATGTTTGAAATATCTACAATCATTTTTATGGATAAATTTTAGAGAGTGTCAATATATTGTATTGTTCGGTTTTGTTAATGGAGTGTGTTTTTAACATAAGCCTATTTAGTTTTTTACTAATTACTTTTTGTTAAAATTATGCTAAAGCATACTTAGAGGGTGTTTGGTTCACCTGTTTTCATAACTCAATTCTCGATTTCCATAACTCAATTCTCAAAAATAGTGGGACCCATAGCAAAAAGGTTGTTTGGCTGCACAATAACTTTGTTTCTATAACTCTATTTCCATCACTCAATTCTCTGATTTTTGAGTTATGAGTTATGGAAACTGAAAACACATTTTAATTATTTTCAGTTTCCATAACTCATAACTCAATGGTAATATTGTTATTAAACACTTATAGGGGACCCACAAACAGTACCCAGCCGCACCTTTTGACCACCTTTTGACTTTTTTTTTTTTTTTCATTTCTTCTCCTGGGTTGGCTGTTCGATTCTTTTCTTTTTTTTCTTTCACTGATTTGGTCTGTTCTTCTTTCTTTTCTTTTCTTTTTTCACTGGTTCGATCTGTTCTAGGTTTCTTCTTCTTCTTTTTTTTTTTTTTAATTACTGGGTTCGGTAAGTTTGGGTACTAAAAATAAAAAAAAAGGTGACAGGTATAGGGCCTACAGATAGTGTGAAAAATATTGAGTAATGGGAAGTGAGTGATAGTGCCAAATAAACATGGTATTTTAGAATGATGAAAACTGAGTAATGAAATTTTTGCATCCAAACAGCCCCTTATACTTCAAAAAAACTTTAAAAAAAATCTAAAAAACTATACATAAAGACCAAAAAATAAACAAATAAACTGGAGGCAAATATTTCCGGATCCAGCCCAAACAGGTTTGGCCCAAGAAACACACACAGCATTGAAGATTTAAAACACCCGCGGTTTCGACCTCACTCTCGCCTACAAACATCGACCTGTCTCTCTCGACGACTATTCTATCCCCTATTTTCTTGATCTTCCTCTGGTGAGAACATGTCACCTTCCTCTCCCTATATATGAACTAAATATCTCCAAATTATTCGGTCATTTCATGCCTAAACTTTCGGAGACCAAGTCTGCTTTTCTCTCTGCAAAAAGAATATCAAGCTAAGCAGTGTCTTGGGCTTTGAACAGTAAAACTTGTTCATATTCATTGATTTGCGGCTCATACATACTACTGGTTTTTTTACTGTTGGGATTGAGTTCTGGGAGCTGTTACGGGTTGGGTTCATTTGGCTTCGACATTCACCACCGGTTCTCGGATCGGGTTAAGCAAATTCTGAGTTTTGATGGGCTTCCAGAGAAAGGAAGCATAGAATACTATGTTGCTATGGCTCACCGAGACCACATAATCTGGGGCCGTCACCTTGCCGCCAGTAACAACCAGTCGCCGGCGCCGCTCACTTTCGTTAATGGAAATGACGTCTCTTCCTCATCAATTTGGGAAGGTATTAAAGATATTTTTTTATTTACTAGTATTTTATATGTAAAAATGTAATTTACTATCTAATAATTTTGCCCAAAAAACTATTTTAGTTATTTAAAAGTTTGAAGTTTGTCAGTTCGGTCAAGTAACATTAAATTTGGAAATAGTCATTTTAATCTGTAACTTTATCCTAAAATGATTTTAATGATTCCTTCATTATTATTATTATTATTATTATTTTTGATGTGATTAATCAGTCCTTTAAGTTTTATTTTGGGCAAAATTTTTGGACTAGAATGAATCTTTAAAGGACTAAAATGAGTTTTGGCAAGTTGTGACTAAAATACCTGACTTCAAACTTAAAGAAATAAAAAGATTTTTGGGCAAAGTTACCGAATTAAAATGACAAACTTCATACTTAAATTACTATAATGATTTTTGAGTAAAGTTAGTGTGAATGTAATTGTATTTTTACTTATTTTATACTAGTTACTATGTTGTGGAGTCTCTTTGTTAGAGTCTAGGAAGTATGGAAACTTTATTTGAAGTGTCGTAATGATATCCATACATCTTAAATTAGAGTTATACTTATCTAAAATTTTACAGTCGAATGTGTTCTTTGGCATGCTTCTTATTTAATATTAATAAAGTGGGAAATATGCGCTTATTGGATAGATACCATGATTAGTACTATTTTATTTTCTTGGTGACCAAACAACTTCGTTCTAGGAGTTCTTCCAGTTCGATCTTCTACTAACTTTTTTTTTAAATGGTTTTTTTTTTTTTTTTTTTGAGAAAGAATTGGTTTTGATATTTCAGTTTGTATTATGCTAATGTTTCTGTGGGGACCAAGTTTATATTTTTGGTAGTGCTAGACACAGGCAGTAAAAATAAATAAATAAATAAATAATTTTGGGGGAATGAGGGAAATTGCACCGGGTGCAATCCATAGGATATTACAAAAAACATTCCACTGGACCAGCTCAGCTCCAAGGATCAGGTTTTCTGGATAGAGACTAGATCGGCATGATTCAAAGTGAAGTCTACTTACAAATTATGTGCTAGAGGAGATAACTGTGCAGCTAGAGAAAGAATTCCAAATTATATATAGATAGAATTAGGCAGTGTGGAAAAGAATCTGGAACCTTAAAATTCCTAATAGTTTAGAACTCATGAATTGAAGGGAAGAAAAAAAGCCCAGCCCACCAAGGTCATGAAATCGCTAGGGAAGCCTAGTGGTATGACCTAGGCCGGGATACCTAGGGACTTCTAGGATCTTGGGATTCTCGGGACGTGCAGCAAAGCCAAAGTTGGATTAAGACAGTTCAAAGGAGATGCTAAGAAACACAAGGAACGAGAATAGATATGTCCCTATCAGTCACCCAATGATGTAGAAAGGAATTAGAAAGCTTAGGAACCAACAATTCATGAACAAAGGACTGATGCCTCGAGGAACCCAAAAAGAAGAACTATGAAGAGAAGTGGTTGGAAAACTTTCAACCTGGCAGGAAGGAATCAGCTCGCTTGGGAAAAATGACAAAAGGAAAGGTAGCCAAAAGCTGAGTTTGAAAAGGTGAAAACTAAAAGCCTTGAAAGGAGAAAAACCCAAGGTCGGCTCTTTAAGACATACCAGAATGGAAATGCAGCAGGAGACTTTTGAGGAAGAAACACCAAAAGAAGAAAATTATGAGAAATAGGGAAGAGACCAGCCACCAATGTTGCTGGCACAACATTAGTTCTGGTACCCAGGAGAACAAATGGGGGGAATCAGTGGTACCCTAGAAACCCTAGGATGACACTATAAAAGAGAGAAGCAGCCAACAATGGGAGGCATTCAGCAACAATGAATTAGAATAGAATCATTGAGAAAAACTCTGTTAGAATTCAAAGAAAGTAAGAAAAAAAGAGGGAAATATTGTCTGGTATCCTCAAACAGCCACTAGAGAACACACTTGGATTCAAAATTATTCAAACTTTGCGAGTCATAGAAGCCTGAAGAGCCATCTAAGTCTGTAATTTTTGAACTTATTTGGACCTTGTGATACGTCCTAGTGAGCATGATGTATTACATAATTGAGAAATTAAAGAAATATTTCACAGTATCTTAAGGACCCCTAACGTTTACTTTGTGTCTTTCTCTATCGCATTGCCCCTTTATTGTTTCTTGCTGTTCAATGCATATATTTCTTGTTTGCTAGTATGTATGTGTTGTATGATTCCTGCTCTGCGCACCATCTGGTTCGTAATCAGTCCATTTAGCTGCGGTGAACCAAGCCCAGTCTCTTAAAACAACAAGTAAGAAGGCCCAGGGTCCTTGTTTCTACTTAGGCCTAAGTGCTATCCAAAAGGGACCCTAACATTTTGGCGACTCCGCTAAGGACTGGGTAAAGGAGAGGGAAGAAGCAGTCCCTTCGCAGAGCATGGCTCCAAGACCAAGGAACAGTAAAGGTACCAATGTGCCACCTGTGACCTTTAAGCCAGTAGGAGAAAATGAAGTGACCTTCAAATAGAGGAACAAGGTACCTCTGGTAGAGCAGGAGGTCGTATTAGGGCAGAGGCGCGCAGGGCAAGAGCTAGACCCTGTGGTTCGAATGGCAGAAGTGCTAAAAGATTTGCAGCAAGAGATCCGCCTCCTCAAAGAAGGCAGGACCCAAGAAATCAGGGATAATGTCCCCCCTATGGTCAACCAGGACAGAGCCCAACTAGAGTGAGGGTCAGCAGTAGGAGGGGGAGCTAACCCCCAATATCTCACACTAGCAGATATCAATGCCCTTTTGGAACAAGAAAGGGAAAAGTTCTCGGGGGTCTCCAAGAAATTTTCTCAGGATCCCTCATTCCCACCAAAATTCCTTAGCAAGCCTTATCCAAAGGGATATGAACCCCTGAAGTTCCATCCTTTTGATGGAAGAAATGGAAGTGCTGTGGAGCACGTGAGTAGGTTCATTCACACGATGGGCCCTTACGCAAGAGACAAGGAGCCATGTCTAAGAGAGTTTGCTAAGTCCCTAGTGGACAGAGCATATATATAGTACACCACTCTGAGGCCTGCTTCCATCAAGACTTAGGACGAGATGATGGAGAGGTTTTGCGCAAAGTACTATTCAGGTGAGGACAAAGTCACCTTCCAAAGCCTTCAAATGATAAAACAGATGCCTGGAGAGGATCCTATCCAATTTATCAAAAAGTTTGAAGATGTTTCCCTAGACTATTATAGAGACCACAAAGAAAAGAAGCTCGTGGAGACCTGCATATCCAACATGCTCTTTGATTACAGGCTTAATCTCGGAAATATATGCATAACCCAGTTTGCTGACCTATTGCAAAGAACTAGGAGGATCACACTAACTATGAGAACAAAGAGGGTGCCAGTACCCCAAGCCATAACAGCATCAGTTGGAGTAAAAAGGAAGAGGCCTGAAGGAAAAGAGGCCGAGGAAACACCCATGATCCCATGCACTGTAGAAGAATTGAATCAAGTTTTGGATAAATGGATTAGAGATGGAATTGTCAGACCATTCACTATGGCCAAGCCACCCACTAAAGAAGAAAGGAATAACCCTTTGTTTTGAAAGATTCATAACTATGTCAAGCACTCTACCAAGGACTGCTAGACCCTCCGTAGGCTTTTTTCACAAGAAGCTTAGGAAGGGGACCCTAGAGCTCACTTAGAAGGAGCCCGAAGTGCAAAGGAACCTTTTATCCAACCACAAGGGAAAAGGAGTAGTGGCTGTAGTGATCCATGGGAACCCGGCAGAAGCAGAGGAATCTGAAGGATCCTTCCATCTAAACACAGTTAGGACCCTTCAGAAGAACCCTAAATTCAGATCACTGTTCAACCAATTAGGATTTGGGCCAGAAGCAAGAAGGATGGCCACAAAATCCCTCATGAGTATAGTAGCAAATTCAGGAATGGAATGTTTCATAGCGAAATCCCATGCCAGCCGAGTTTACTTGGAAACAACCAATGCAATAACCTTCACAGATGAAGACATGGAAGTGGAACATCCAGACCATCGCAAACCCCTTTATCTAATGACCACCATAAACGATGTCCAAGTCAGGAGAGCACTGGTAGACACGGGGATATCACTTAACCTCATAGCTCTAAATACCTTGGAAGCCGTGGGCCTGACTGGCAGGAGGATCCTAGGACCTCCCATGGAAATAACAGGATTTGGAGGATAAGCAGAATCAACTGAAGGGTATGTGCAACTGGCCTTGAGGGTAGGCCCAATAGTAGCCCTGACCAGGTTCCATATGATTAACCCAGAGGTTTCTTACCATGTTCTATTGAGACATCTCTGGCTCCATAAGCATCGCCTTATTCCCTCCACGTACCATCAATGTGTTAAAGGGAGATTGAATGAAAGGCCAGTAAAGATCCCTGCCAACCCGAACCTTTGTAGCCAAGGAGAAGTGAACTTTGTGAAGATAATCTTTTAAAACGAGCTGGAACCAGATGATGAGATCCCCGCACCGAGGACCCCAGGGGCATCTATTTTAAAAGAAGATGAAGGAGAAGGCACTCTTGACCTAAGGAACCTCCTGGATAGAAAAAAGCAAAAGAAGGAGACCAGCTCCTCAGGATTTCGAGAATATGTAGTGATATGGGAGCTTGGAAGAAGGCTAATATATCATTTATGAAGGTGGGTGGGGCCTGAGTGCCTTATGCAGGAGGGCCCTAGACTGCTAGATTGTATAATGGCTCAAGAAGAAATTCTAGAGGACCCAGTCAAGGAAGCACAAATCTAGCCTAAGAAGGTGTTGGAAGAGATAAACTTGGGGGCTAGTCTGGAGTCCCAGAGGCCTGTTTTCATTAGCAATCAGTTGGCAACACAAGAAAATGAGCAATTAGTGGCATTACTCAAGAAATATGTGGATGTGTTCCCATGAACGTATGATGAGATGCCTAGTCTGAACCCAAGACTAGTAGTCCATTCTCTCAATGTGGACCTAGGAGTCAAGCCAGTAGTTCAACCAGCCAAGGTCTTTCACACTAATATGGAAGTTCAAATTACTCAAGAAGTCAAGAAATTGCTAGCACTTGGGTTCGTCAAGCCAATTCAGCAACCCAAATGACTTTCCAACATAGTACCCGTGAAGAAAAAGAATGGCCAAATTCGGTTTTGTGTGGACTTTCGCAATCTGAACAAGATATGTCCTAAAGATGAGTTTCCCCTGCCTAATATTGACCTCCTTGTAAATTGTAAGAGTGCTTTTTTTTTTCTTAGCACACAGGCCCAAGTAGAGATAAGGATCCCGAGCCAAATACTTGTTATTTTGGTGGACTGGGCTTAGTTTACCGTAGCTAATTGGGGGCTGATTACAAACCAAGTTATGCGCAAGTCACATAAAGCTCCTCAAGGCAAAATGCAATTCCTCCTAAGTAATAAAATACCATTATAAGTATTTTAGTGTCATAAAATGACCATTTACTCTTACGAAACAAGTAAAATAAGTATTCATAATATTCACAATGAGAAAGAGATTGAAATAGAATATTTAAGGCTTATCTTTTATTGTACAAATATTTAAAAGAGTTCCTTCACTTGGTACCCCAGGGCGTACTAGGCCTATAAGAACCCAGAATGCTGATTCTCTAAACTATATGATCTTTCTCCATGCTTATTATGCAATAGAGTTTTGTCTTTTTCCTTTACCTCTATAGGTCCTGCATAAAAACATACTATACAATACACATATCTTCAAATAATTTTTAGTTTCTTAGATTAAGATATACATTTTAATACATACACATATATGTAAATGAATTTTGTGAGCGCGCCTTTTTTTTTAGCACACCGATCCAAGGATCCTGGGCCAAATAAATGTAGTTTGATGGACTGGGCTTGGTTCACCGCAGCTAAGGGGCTGTTTAAGAACCAAGTGGTGCACAGGGCAAATTTCCTACAACAAAAATAAACTAACAAGCGAGGATATCTGTATTGAATGACAACAAGAACAGCAAAGAAAATGCAAAATAATCAAAAAATACTAAAAAAAAAAATGGTTAAGGATCCCCGGATTAATGAAAGGTACTTTATTGGTTTTCTTTGATCATAATTACAATATGCTCACTAAGACGTGATACAAGGTTCAAATAAGTTCAAAAATTACAGACTTAGATGACTATTTAAGCCTCCAAGTCTTGCAAAGTTTGAATCCCTTTGAATCCGAGTACGTGCTATAGTGGCTATTCTCGGGATACCAGGAGATATTCCTCTGTTTTGCTTGAACTTTACAGAGTTATGATTCTTTTTCTCTTACTGGATGCTTTCAATGTTGGTTGCTTCTTTCTTTTATAGCATGACCCTAGGGCTCCAGGGTACTAGTGATTTCTCCTTTTTTCCCCTCCCTAGGTACCAGAGTTCGTTTTGTGCCTATTACTCAAAAGGCTAAGCTTTTCCCTGTTTCTCATATTTTCCTCCCTTGGGCGTTGTTTCTTTGAAAGCCCATGGCTGACTTTCCCTTCCAGGGTGTGCTTAGGGAGTTGTTCTCAATTTCACGTTCCTCAAAACTTCTTACCCAGCTTTTGGCCGTCTTCCCTTTTGTCATTTTTCCTAAGTGAGCGGAATCCATTTCTGTTGAGTCGAAAGTTTCCTTCCAACCACTCTTATTTATAGCTTCTTGTTCTGGGTTCCTCGTGGTATTGCTTCTTTGTTCATGAATGGTTGTTGTATACCTTCTGATCCCTTACTGCATCACTGGGCGCTTGAGAAGGACTCATCTATCCTTCATTCTTTGTGTTCTTTGGTGCTTTCCTTTGAATTGTTTTAATCTTTTTTAAGCCGTGTTGCGCATCCCAAGGATCTCGGGCCCCTGGTAGTCTCTACGATCCCGGCCCAGCTCTTCCTATTAGGCTTCTTTTTAGCTTGCTGCTCTTGACCAGCTGGGCATTTCCTTTGCTTCATGGGTTTTGAAAGCTTATTCTTCCATGGGTCTTCGAATCACACCTCTTTGGGCCTTGGGTTTTGATTTTTTTTTTTTGGAACCTCAACAAATTTCATGAGAATGATTCAGCCACGAGGATCCTAACCCCAATTCTCACAGACTTAGTGCTTTTGCACAAGATTTGTGGGATTTAGAACTCAAGTCCAAGTGGCTTTGCTTGGGCATTACCTTCCAAGATAGTTAGGCGAGAAGGATTTTTGTGGAAGAGAGTGATATCTGATGTGTGCATGTTTTGACATATGTTTCTTTGGAAGCTAAGTGTATCTAAGGCCCAAGTTGAAGTGAGGACCCCAGTAAAAAGACTCAGCTTTTGGCTGAGTAAAAGAAAAACTAGCAAGCAAGAATATATGTATTGAACAACAAGAAAGCAGCAAAGGAAAACAATGTAATAAAGAAACACACGAAATAACTGTTAAGGATCCTCAAATCAATATGAAATATTTCATTATTTTTCTTAATTGTGGATTACAATGTGCTCACTAAGACATGTTACAAGGTCCAAATAAGGTCAAAAATTACAGACTTAGATGGCTATCTAAGCTTCTAAGACTTGCAAAGTTTGAATCCATTTAAATCCAAATATGTTCTATAGTGGCTATTTTTGGGATACCGGGCGATATTTCCCTACTTTCTTTGAGTTTTTGACAGAGTTTTCTCAATGATTCTGTTGTGATTTTCTATTGTTGAATTCCCCTTCAATGTTGGCTGCTTCCCCCTTTTATAGTGTCATTTTAGGGTTCCGGGGTACCATTAATTCCCCTCCTTACCTCCCTGGGTACCAGCGCCCCTGTTATGCCAACCACTCTAATGACTGGTTCTTTCCTTATTCCTCATAATTTTCTCCTTTTGGTGCTATCTCCCTCAAAGTCCCTTGCTGACTTTCCATTCTGAGGTGTCTTTAGGGAGCTGACCTCAGCTTCTTGGCTTTTTTACCTTTTCAAACTCGCCTTCTGGCTGTCCTTCTTGCTATCATTTTTCCCAATTGAGTGGAATCCATTCCTACTTGGTTGAAGGTTTTCTCAGCCACTTCCCCTTATAGTTCTTCATTTTGGGTTCCCCGAGGTACCAGCCTTTTGTTCATGAATTGTCACTCTCCAAGCTTTCTGGTTCTTTGTTGCACCACTGGGTGCTTGAGAAGGACATATCTATTCTTCGTTTCTTGTATTTCGTGGTACCCCTTTTGAGTTGTCTCAATCCCACTTTAACTGTGCTGCACGTCCGAAGGATCTCGAGCCTCTGGGTACCCGGCCTAATTCTTTCACTAGATTTTGCTAGATTTTTAATGGGCTTTTTGCTGGAAATCCGAACATACATAGGGCATTGATGTTGATTCTTCTTGATTTCATGAATTGGGCCTTCTTTTGTTAAGACCCATGGTTTTTCTTTAGCTTTCATGGAATGGGCTTTTCTTGTGAAATTTTGGTCCTCAACATAGATTCATTTGCAGGAAACTCTATGTTTTCATTTATGGATGGATACAGTGGGTATAACCAAATCCACATGGCTACCAAAGATGCAGAAAAGACAGCATTCAGGACACCAATTGAAAATTTTTATTACAATCTGATGCCCTTTAGCCTTAAAAATGCAAGGACCACATACCAAAGAACCATGACAACCATCTTCCATGATATGATGCATAGGAAAATGGAAGATTATGTGGATGATATTGTGGTAAAGTCAAAGACCAGGGCAAGACACTTCCAAATACTTGAACAAGTTTTTGAAAGGTGCAAGAAGTACAAACTACGCATGAACCCCATGAAGTGTTCCTTCGGAGTATCTGCTAGAAAATTCCTAGGGTTCCTAGTACATCACAGAGGCATAAGTGTAGATCTAACCAAAGCTACAGTCATCACAACAATGAAAAGGCCTACAATAGTTAGAGAGCTCAAAAGTTTCCTAGGGAAGGTCTCCTACATCAAGAGGTTTATGCCAGGATTAGTTACGGTCACAAGTGGTTTATCCAGACTATTGAAAAAGGGGACTGAGTTCACTTGAGGGATTGAATAGCAGAAAGCCTTTCAGAGGATCCAACAAATCATGAATCATCTTCCTACCTTACAAGCACCAGTACGTGGGCAACCCCTATTACTATACTTAACATTAAACTCCTAAGTTATAAGAGCCCTGCTGGCGCAGGAAGATGATGATGGGAATGAGCAACCCATTTATTATGTGAGCAGGACACTTAAAGATATAGAGACCAGATACCCTAGGATAGAAAGGGCGTACCTAGTAGTTATCTACACATCCCAAAGGCTAAAATGATACTTCTTGGCCTACCAGATCCTTTTGGTAACCAAGTCACATCCCATAAAGGCACTCCTACATCAGCCTCTCCTAACGGGGAGGATAGCACAGTGGCTAGTTTTGCTCTCTCAATATGACATCATTCTCAAGACCTCCAAGGCTGTCAAAAGCCAAGCCATAGCAGATCTGCTAGCCTAGTTCCCAGGGAAAGAAGAATGTTCACTAAGCGAGGGGATCTTTAGGGAGGTGGCAATGGTAGAGCTCCCTGGAAAGAAGTGGACAATGAGGTTTGATGGGTCAACAACAACAACTTCAAATGGACTGGGAATTGTGCTAAGTTATGAAGACGAGGATACCATGCCGTTATCTTTTAAGCTTGGGTTTTCCTGTTCAAATAATACTGCTGAGTACGAGGCATACCTGACTGGGCTGGCTGTAGCACTCAACATGGGAGTAAAACATATGAGGGTTTTAGGAGACTCCAATCTCGTGGTCTCCCAAGTAAAGGGTGACTTCGCACTGAGAGCGCAAAGCCTGGCAGCTTACAAAACTTTGGTACAAAAGTTGGAGCAAAAATTCCAAACCTTCAGTGTTAAATATGCCAAATGAGTGAAAACAAATTCGCTAATGCATTAGCCACCTTAGGATCCCAAGTACTGTTCAAGGGCAGAGATACACTAATAAGAATAAGTAAGCAAGAACATTCCATTATAGGGATCCTCAAAAGGATGTTCCTTGAAGAACCAGAATAGCAAGACTAGAGAAATGAGGTAAAAGGGAAGATGGAAAAGTTGGGACTTGAAGGAAGCATCAAAGAGCTAAAGGATTACACCCTAATAGAAGGAGAGTTGTACAAAAGGCTACTCGGGGGGATCTTGTCTAGAAGTATCAATGAGAAAGAAGGGAAGCTAAGATTAAAAGAATTACACAGCCAGATCTGTGGGATTGCAGAAAAAATTAGCCTATACAGAAGAATGCAGCGCATGGGATATTACTGGCCAAATATGAATAAGGAGGCTGCAACTGTACATGAGGAATGTCTGAGGTGTCAGCTTTCAATGGACAAAGATGCTGTACTTGTAACGAAAAATTGGAGAACCCCATTCATGGAATACTTGGCTCAAGAGATCCTACCAACTGACAAGGCATTAGCCCACCAACTCAAGAAACTTGCCATCAGGTACTTCTTACAAAACGGGATTTTGTTCAAAATGAGGTACGCTAGAGATCCCCTAAGATGCCTGGGGCTTAGAGAAGCTAGAGAAGCAGTTAGGGAAGTACATTCTGGTGACTATGGAAGTCACCCAGGAAAAAGAAGACTCTACAGGCAACTATTGCAGTTAGGGTACTATTGGCCAATAACGAAAAAGGACTCCAAGGAGCTGGTTAAGACATGTCATGCATGCCAAGTAGTTGGAGATGCAATCCATACTCACCCAAATGCGCTGCAAGATATGACAACATCGTGGCCTTTCCACACTTGAGGGCTCGATCTTATAGGACCCATAAACCCTCCTTCCAATGGCCATATCTAGATCCTAGTAGCCACCAAGTATTTTACAAAATAGGTAGAAGCTATCCTTTTGAAAAAAGCCACTGGAGCAGTTGTGGTAAACTTCATTCGAGGGCACATCATCACAAGATTTGGGATCCCCAGGAGATTAATCAGTGACAATGGAACCACATTCATAAACAAAGACATGAAGAACCTCACCGAGGCATATTACATCAGGCATGGAAGGTCCACACCATACTATCCACAAGGAAATGGTTAAGCTGGGGCTACTAACAGGGTGATACTAAAGATCCTTAAAAAAAATGAAACATGAGTATGAGGGAAAATGGAGTGACCACTTGACAGATGTACTCTGGGCATGTAGGAGCTCTTTGAAGACAGTCACGGAATTTTCACCATTTTCCCTAGTTTATGGGACAGAAGCCATCAGCCCCGTGGAGCTAGTCATCCCTACACCAAGAGTAGTCCTTGAAGAAAACCAGGAAGGCACAGATGACACAAATAATGAAAGAAGGTTGACAAATCTGGAAGGGTTAGAAAAGGAACGGGAAGTGGCCAGAAGGAGAAGCCAAAGGTACCAGCAAAGGATGGCTAAGGCATATGCACAGATAGTACACCCAAGAGCCTTCATGGAGGAGCAACTAGTGTTAAGAGCAGCAGAGCATGTAAAAAAAAATGTCCCAGGACCCTCCAAATTTGCCCCAAAATGGGAAGGGCCCTACATCATCAGGAAAGCCCATAAGAGCGAGTATTACTACCTCACAAAGGAAGATGGGACGGTCCTGACAGATCCTATAAATGGGAAGTGATTGAAACAGTACTACGCATGAAAGAAGGAAATTTCAGTACACCAAGACCCTTTTTGCTAGCTCTCTAAACCACTAAATGTTTCATCGTTCTTTACTCTTTTTTTTTTTTATGTCATGAGCTTTGTTTAAGTTCCTTTTTGTTTAGGAACCCATGGTAGAAGGACATTCCACGATTCTTACTATCTTTGACAATCCTTTTGTGTTCCTTAGTATGGTAACTAGTTCAGTGAAATCTCCTTTTCTTGTTTTTTCTTTAAGCTACAGTTAAAATGTACAATTGCGAAGTATTATATAACTTGAATGTGGGAAAATTTGGGAAGGGTACCTGGGCCAGCAAAAAAAAAAAAAAAAAACTTTAGCGCATGACCCAGGACTCACACCATAGTTAATCCAAGTACATGACCTGGGACCATAGGCAGAAACAAGCACCTAGGATACCTAGCCCAACACATGTCCAAAAAAGGGTCTGCCTGGTTCATGACCTAGGACTTGGAAAAAAAAAAAAAACATCCAATGTACCCAGTTCAGTACCCATGCAATCACACAACTACTAGGGTACCTGGTCCCTTACTGTAAAACTTGTAAGGACCATGGCTCAGGACTCAATTCAAAATAAATAAATAAAGAGAGGAGGAAACAAAATAAAGAGCAGAGTGCACATTGTGAATAGATCCACATACTGTTAAAGCTAGAAGTAGTCTTAAAAAGAAAACAGATCCACATTGCAAAAAAAAAAGAAGTAGTGTTTAGAAGCAAGAAGTAAAGATAAATTTATATAGCCTCAATTGTCTAAAAAGGGGGGAGGGGGGGAGACTAATACATCTGAACTATTTAAAAATAAAAAAATTAAAATAAAATTAAAAAATTAAAAAATTAAAAAAAAAAGCAAGGAACTAAGGTATAAGGCCAGCCAGCAAAGAGCTCTCTAGGGAAATGGCAGGAAAAGTTAAGGAAGAAAGAACTTGCTGCCTTCTAACTTTCAAGTTCTGCAATACCTTGTGAGCACGAGCTAGAGCCTCCTCAGCAGCAGCAATTTCAGCATCAAGATTCTTGGAGGCTTATCCCTAGAATAGCATGTAGGCTAAGGAACACAAGTACTCCAGCAAAAAGGAGAGATTGAACTTGGCCTCTATGAGATCCTGCACTACTCCCCTCCATTCCAAAAGCCTCTCCTCGGATAAAGAGTTAAGAGAGGAATCCCTCAAAGAGATCAATACAGCACATAACAGCTCCATCAGGATGTTTCCCAGAAATACACCTCCCCTGAACCCACTGGTGAAGTCCCCATGGGTTTTGAACAGCCCCTTCAACAATGGTAGACCCTTAATAGACATAGAGAATCTTAGGAAATTGCCAAAGGGAGGCCCAAAACTATAAAAATGGCTTGCAGGGAGGTTGTTGAACTCCAAGGAATCAAAGCGGGATAAGAAGGCAGGGAGCCCAGAGCTAGGAATTGAGATAGTCGCCCTTGGAGCCTCCTCCATTGTTGCGTCTCTGCTCTCAGGAACTAGAGAGCCCTCGACCATCTTGATGGTTTGGTGGGTCCCTGCCTGAGTTTCAACAACCTGGACATCGAGAGCAAATTCCATAACTACCTTAGGAGCTACAGTCTTAAGATCCTTAGCACTTGTGTCAGCACCTGTAAAAGCAGAAAAAATTCAAAAAAAGGAAAGAACAAAGGCAAATATGTAAAGAGGAAAAAGTAAGAGAAAGCTAAAGAAACAGTATCAGCTTCTTATGGCAAGGCCTCCTCCTCTTACCCCTCCGACTACCTAGAAGACTTTGTGAAAGAACACACAGCACGTTGGAGAAAAGGTGAGGAAACTTTAGCAAAATTGCTAAATGAAGGAAAGGATACTGGGGGCTTCACCATAGAAGGAAAAAGGAGGGAGAAGTGCAACAAGGGTGAACAACACGCACCTTCAAAACCCTCTGAATCTAAGGAAGAGGCAACCTCTAGGGCAAATTGAATATTGGTTTGACCTAAAAGGGGAAGAGAAAACAAGAACTCTCAGGAAGAAAGGATAAGAGAGATAAGATTAAGCATTAATAAAGAGTGGATGAAGCTTAGCAGCTTGTATGGATGAAGACACGCCCCCCAAGGACTTTTTGCTCAACGCAGGCTTAGCCATGGGCTCGAGTGACACAATTTTGGTAGGCCTGAGAGTCTGCACGGGCTTGGGATCTTGGGAAACTGGAGGCTGAGAAGCTTCAGGGTCCTGAATAGCTAGGGAAGTTGAAGGCAGAGTAGGCTGGGCATCCTTCATTACTTGCCCAACTTCCTTGGTCACATCACCACTAGGGGGCTCCTTTTCCACACCTAGGGAAACAGCAGATGAAGCTGTCATCACTTCTTTCACCAAAGTCACACCAATCATTGGAGTAGGTACCTCAACCTACAAAAGAAAAAGAAAGGTATGTGGCAGAACACCACAAAATTCATATGTACACAGCATCGGAAAAGAATGAAAGCAAGCAGTAGAAGGTACAAGTGGAGAGAGGCCGTACCACAACATACCAGATGACTGACTCTTGCCTCTCTTGGGATCTGAATTGTGTTTGGACTACAAGAAAGGAATGACCATTCATCAGTTAAAAGAGAAAGGGAGAGACACAACAAGAACAATGAACTAGTGGGGAAAAAAAAAAGGGGAGAAAGAGAGAGAGAGAAGAAGGAAAGAAGCCTTGCCCTTCTCTCTCTTTCTACAGATTCTCCAATGATCTTTTGTCTACTACGGGTATGCCCAGAGGGTCCTAAGGGAGACTGAGGTATGAAATCAAAGGACCCCAAAGAACCCTAGGTTGAGGAACTCATAGGAATCTGAGAGAGAGAAGACTCTACCCTAATCTTTACTCGGATCTTTGGGATTAAGGGGTGGCCAACTTCCTTTCCAACTTTAAAGGGGTCCACTCTCTCAAGTTCCTCAGAAATGGCCAACTGTTTCAGGTAGGGGTGTGCATGGGTTGGGTTGGGTCGGGTTAAGGGAATTTTTTGGCCCGACCCACCATGGTGGGTCAAAAAAAATTCGACCCAACCCAACCCACCACATAAATCTAACCCAACCCAACCCAACCCACATAGGTCGGGTTGGGTCGAGTTGAACCCATGGGTTTGAATTTTTTTTTTTATTATTATTAAATTGAGTAGAAAAAAAATATAAATATTAATATATTAAAAAAACCCAAAGATTAGTATCGATGTAATTCCTTAAGGGCAAACAACACCAAAAACTAAACAACAATAGTAATTTACTAGAGTTTGTGTGAACTAATTGGCTTTATATAGGATAAGAAGAGCTGGTTATTTTAAAAAATTTATTAATTATATAATACATATTATATATATAATTAGTATTAGTAGGAGGAACTGAGGAAGTACTGCTCTACAGCTATTTTTTTTTTTAATTATTAAATATAATATATATACATATTTAAATATATATATATATATATATATAAGTGCCCTGGTTTAAAAAAAAATATTAAATATATAATATATTTTAAATATATATTAAATATGGATGGGTCTATGGGTCGGGTCGGTTTGGCGGGTTTGTAATTTTATAACCCAAACCCAACCCGACCCGCTATAAAAAAAATTTTTGTAACCCAACCCAACCCACCAAGACATAAAAACCGACTCAACCCGGTGGGTCAGGTCGGGTTTGGCAGGTCGGTGGGTTTTTTGCACACCCCTAGTTTCAGGGATTTTGTAGTCTTCCTTTTCTTAGTCTCAGGGCCAACTTCAGTACCTTCAGCACTTTCTTCAAGCTCGGCTCTTTTGATAGCTTCCTGTTTAATTTTCTTCTCTTTACCTTTACCTACGGGAGTTCCAGCACCAATTGCCTCCATCACCCCCCCCCCCCCCCCCCTTGATAAGCACACTAGAAGAGGTGCCCACGATAAGGTCACATCCTGACCAAGTCTCAAGGAAGTCATTTGCTAGCATACCCAACCACCTCTAGCAGCATGCCACTCCACAAATCTTGTCTTGCTACTTATTGCAACAGAAACGACGCCAGCAGTAGGAAGGGCTAGACGTTTGTTGAAAACGAGGGTAGAAAAAAGACCAGAATCAGGAACCCTTACAATCTTACCAGAACCAACAAAATCTGCAAAGGATTTTTGAACTCTTCTCCAGAAGCCAGCAAAGCCACTAGAAGCAAAGACTCCCCTTTGGGAGTTTGGCACCACAAATTGAAGGCTCCTCCATGACCAATATGAAAAGGCATAAGACCTCAGAAACAGATCCAGGGAAGGAAAAGAAGGCACCACCTCCTTGAACACCGGCGGGATGTCTTGGTCAAAACCAAACTGCTTAAGAACTTGGTCTGCTGAGTAGTAAGTATACCTGGGAACACTAAAGGAGGGTACTGGAAACCACGAGGGACTGATGCAAGCAAAATATGCCAAGCTACCTTCATCCCCCTTGTGTAGATCAAAAGTATTCCCTAGGGAGCTAAGGAAATAGGCTAGCACAAAATCACAGGCGAACCCAGGACTGAACTCCTAGGGAAAGCGCCAACTCACGTGCCCTGCTTGATCAAACAACGCCAAATTGAGGTTGCCACCTTTTAAGTTGGCCCAGCAAAAAATGATGGGATGGCTATCAATATAGCTGCCACACAGACCCTTAATCACATCTGGAGATCCTTTGAACTTGTCTTTCACAAATTTCAAATTCCTACACTTCACCAGAGTGACGGAAGAACAGTCCCACATAAACACCTAGAGGATGGCACAGTGAAGGGATGAGGTAATAGCGTAGCAAGAATTGCCTTCAACTTTGTCTCTATGAAGCAAATCTAATTGGGAGTAAACATGGCCTAAGAATATGGGGGCTAAAGGATAATGGGCACCCCGGGCCAATCTGATTGCCAAAGGAAAGAAAACAGACTTAATCTCGTACCCGAGGAACTCACTGAACAAGAACTTACTGAGCCAAAGCGCCAGGAACCCGGCTCGCTTAACTGCCTTTTCTTTTTCTCGAGAAAGGTTCATGACCCACTTCCTTATTCTGGCCAGCTTCCCACCAAGAGAAGCAGTGCGCCCACCGAAGTGACTGAAAAGTTTGTCTTCCACCTCGAGATCCTTGCCAGAAAGGTTGATATCAAAAGGATTCTCATCACCAAACACTGGGAGAAGAAGATTGTTGACCACATCCCCCAAAGTGATGGTGAGCTCACCAACAGAGAAGAAGAATGTGTGGAAGGAGGGACACCAGCGACGCACCAAGTGTTTAAGACCCTTAGTGTCCCTAAAACCTTCAAGGTTCCTGAAAATTGCTACTGGCCTCAAAATCCCAGCATGCTCCAAATGACTGACGAATTCACCATCAGAAAGCTCCCTATCCACCAAAATGGGCCAACCGGTAATCCTGCCAGGAACGAAATCAAAGAAAATGGGAACCACTTTGCGAAATCCTCGCCTAATCTATAGATCTAAGATCTCCCTCGGATCTGGAACCTGAGCGGAACTAGCAAACCCGGACTGGCCAAAGAACACCTAAGTATATGGGGAAAGTGGGGCTTCACCATGAGACACCAGAGGAAAAAATAGGCTAAGGGTGTACTAGGGATCCCGTAAAGGGAAAGCTTGGCGTTCTGCAACCCTCGGCGTCTCACCCTATGTAGACCCAGAGGAGCTTTCACCCTCAGAAGGACTAGGAGTGAGCTCCCTCCTTTTTTCGCGAAGAGGAAGAAGCCGTAGAACGGCAAATACACTAGTAAATAGGGAAGTTAAGGGAGTGAAGAACACAGAAGAAGAAACAGAGAAACAGAATAATTAGAAGAAAGGTGATGAGTTTGGAAATAAAGTTTTCTGGAAAGTGAAAAGAAAGTATGAAGTGACTACAATAACGGTGCAAAGAGCAGCTGGAGAAGACGATGTATGGAAAGGCGCGCCAGTTGCCAAAATTTAATATTTAAAGAGGAAAGTTATTGGCAGTTATTAATGGGAGTTACGGGGAACGTGAAAAGTGGATAGGGGAAGTTTTCACTCCAACATTCAACTGCCACGTTTCATTCAAAAGGGGGGAGTTGCCAAAAAAAAAAAAGTGCAACACGCAAAGGAAACTAGAATACTTGAAAATAGCGAGAAAGATAGGACCCTGAAGGAAGAAGAGGAGGGACCCTGAGGTTAAGTAAAATAGTAAAGAAGGAACTCCTACAGAAATTAAGGATCTGGTTTACTCATGTGTGGGCTGCAGGCAACCCACGAGCTCGAGGGGCTAAATGTTGAGGTCTAAAAGGTCATGAAGTTGCACCAAGGCGCAAAATGGCACAAAGAATTAAACTCCATAAAAAAAGTATACTTGAGCCCGTGATAAAGAAAAAGGATGGTAGGCCCAATATCCATTAAGGTTTTAGGGAGGAACCCAAACCCACGTATGAGAAAGCTTTAGAACTCATGAAACAAAGGGAAGAAGAAAAGCCCAGCCCATCAAGGTATGACCTAGGCCGAGATACCTGGGGACTACTAGGAGCTTGGGATCCTCGGGACGTGCAGTAAAACCAAGGTTAGATTAAGACAATTCAAAGGGGATACCAAGAAACACAAGGAACGAGAATAGATTTGTCCCTATCAACCACCCAGTGATGCAAAAAGGAATCAGAAAGCTTGGGAACCAACAATTCATGAACAAGGGGCTGGTACCTCGGGGAACCCAGAAAGAAGAACCATGAAGGGAAGTGGCTAGGAAACTTTCAACCTGGCAGGAAGGAATCAGCTCGCTTGAGAAAAATGAAAAAGGGAAAGGTAGCCAAAAGCTGAGTCTGAAAAGGTAGGAACTAAAAGCCTTGAAAGGAGAAAAACCCAAGGTATACATCCACGGCTGGTTGAACTATAAAAACAACTGATGCAATCGTTTAAGGTCTCCAAATAAAAGTAGGCTCCACCTGTATTAAATATATATATATATATATATATATATATATATATTTATCTATATATTTTAATTAAAAAAATTAAGCCCTTTTGTTAGTTAATAAAATGTATTAAAATAACCTCATTATATCCTAAAATATAGCATGCTGCTGACAGCACTACACATTGTCCATAACATATTATCATTGTAGCACATCACAATGGCCCACACACCATCGCTAAAGACACTAACCTACGGTACCCCAAATGAGTCTGAGCATTTAAACTTTAAAGTATCAAGATTTTTTTAGTTTTAAGTTTTATTAACAATTAACACATTCTTAAACCCACCCACTGCATGAACACACACCATGAATATCAACCCAAAAATTCTTGAAATTTTAAAACCCAAAAAACTAAAAACCCAAAAAATCTTTAGTGAAACTAATTTATTGAACCATGTAATAAATTAATTTTTATTTGTGTAGGTTTAAACTTTAAAGTATAAAGTGGTCACACCGTTAGAAAAGTTGCAATAACCAGATTCTATTATTCTATACTTCAATTTTTATTTTTACTTAAATTATAATTTTTAATTATAAATTTTGTTTTATTTATTTATAAATATTTACTCATTATAAATGTTTACTAGAAAATATATATTTATTGGGATATGAAACACTTCAAAAAAAATAAATGCTAGAGGAACTTAAATACAAAAACTTAATTAGTAATGTTGCGACTCAAAAATAAAGAAAAAAAAATTAAGTAAAAAAAAAAGATTTTCAATAAATATTATTTAATTAATATTTAAATATAAAAAATGCTTCATTTAAAATTTTCGCCTAAGCCCCAAAAGTTGTTTAGCCAACCGTGTATACATCATTTCAAGAGAATGATCTTTGTACGTCCAAATTCCACTAACTCTTATGACAATCATTTTGTCAAAATTGTATTCAACGTTCTCTGTTTTTTTCCTCTCAAAAAAAAAATATTCTCTGTTTTTATAATTTTATTCCACACGTCATTTTGTGACATACTCTAGCGTTCCAAGAAACCTATTCCACACGTCATTTTGTGACATACTCTAGCGTTCCAAGAAACCTACATTTCAACGCAAGAAGGGATATGAGCTGGTCTTTGACTAGGAATGGCAACGGGTCAGATTCGGGCCAGGTTTTTTCATACCCGGCCCTTTTATTAAACGGATTTTTTTCTTAACCCCAAACTCGGCCCGTCGGGTACCCGCCAGCCATGCCACGATTTGGGCCTAAACCGTGGCCCAATCCCCAAAATTTTTTTTTTTTTACTTGAAGCCTATACTGTGGCCCAATAATTAAAAAAAAAAAAAAGTTTGGCCAAAATCATTATTTTTGAAAATGTGTTTGCCCAGATTCAAGCGTTGCCTAGATTCAAGCCTTGAATTTGGGCAAACATAATCTTTTTTTTTTTTTTTTTTTAATACTAGCAGGAGTATTCTTAGGTAGCATTAGGAAATCATGGATGAACAATGACCAAAGATTTATGATTTTCTCTTTCAAAATCACAAAAACAAACACAAATCCTAACACAAACACAAACATAAAAATTTCAAATTTATAATTTTCCCATTCAAAATCACAAACACAAACACAAATTCAAATTTATGACTTTCCCATTCAAAATCACAAACACAAACACAAAATTTCAGATTTATGATTTTCCCTTTCAAAATCACAAACACAAACACAAAATTTCAAATTTAAGATTTTCTCTTTCAAAATCACAAACATAAACACAAATCCTAACACAAACACAAACAACTCACATAAAAGAGACGAAATGAACCCAGGAAAAAAAAAAAAAAAAAAAGACGAAATGAACCCAAAAAAAAAAAAATAAACATAAAGAACGAGGTGGTCCGGTGGAGAAACATGGAGGAAGCGAGGCGGCTAGACGTGCAAGTGATGGCCAGTGGTGAAGGGCTTCAGGCTAATCAGGCTGGCAAGATAGATCGGCAGTTGGGGGTGAGTGAGAGGGAGTGACCAAGTGAAGAGTGGGAGAGGAGAAAGAGAGTAAAGAGGCGGTTGAGTGAACTGATTGTGTGAAATGGGTATGGGATTAGGGTTTTTTTTTTTTTAAAAACTTATATATATATATATATATGGGGGTATTTTAGTATTTTCACTTATATACATAAACAGGTTGGGTCCGGGTCTGGGTTTAGGCCGGGTTTTTGCAAAAACCTGGTCCCGACCCGGACCCGCTTCGGGTTTTTTTTTTTTTTTTTTAAAACCCATACTCGACCCTATAATTTATCGGACGGGGTAAAATCCGACCCATTAGGGTCGGACCAGGCCAGGTATTCGCGAGTCGGATATAAATTGTCATCCCTATCTTTGACTTACATGGAAGTGTGATTATCTCTTAAAAAAATTAAATTAAATAATATTATTGACCTCTTTTTCTAACTTAATATATATATATATATGTATATATTAATAGCCAAATCTAAGAAAAAGTATAATTAAATTTTAAATTAAAGTCTAATTTTACACCATGTGTCTCATCTAATTTTTAAATTTGTGTGTCAAGTAAATTATTAGGTGCAAAAATCAAAGAGTTTAAATTCAATTAGATTCTAAATTGAATTTTAATTAAAGTTCAATTTTATGTCATATGTCACATCTAATTTTTTTTTAAATTTTTGTAGCAAGTGAATTATTGGGTGTAAAAACCGAAAAGTCTAGATCCAATTAGATCCTAAATAATGTCTAATTTTACGCCACATGTCTCATCTAATTTTTAAATTTGTGTGTTAAGTAAATTATTAGGTGCAAAAATCAAATAGTCTAAATTCAATTAAATTCTAAATTCAATTTTGTACCATGTGTCTCATTTAATTTTTTAATTTTTATGGCAAGTAAATTATTTGGTATAAAAACCGAGGAGTCTAAATCCAATTAGATTCTAAATCATGTCTAATTTTTGTAGCAAGTAAATTATTGATTTTTGTGATTGGTTTTAAATGTACCCGTACATATGCACGGAGTTACACATTAATTTATTACTCCTTCTGTCCCATTTTTTTTGTCTTGTTTGAAAAGTCAAACTTTTTAAGAGAACATCATTTATTGTCTTGTCTACCTTTTAAAAATATATAAGTTTCCAAAATTACTCTTAAAAAAAATTATCAAAAAATTGAATTAATAAATTAATAGGGGTATAATAGGAATACTAGTAAATTAATGACTTTTATTTTTAGAAATAAAACAATATTTTGGGACATCTCAAAATGAAATAGAAGACAAAAAAAATGAGACGGAGGGAGTATAATAATTATGCAAGTTAGAGATTTTTTCCATTTCACCCATTGAATTCGTGCCTCAGTTGGGTATTTAAACGTAGGTGAAAGTCGAGATTCAACTAGTCTTCGAGTAAACTAGGATTCTTAGTTCCCACAATCTAGCTTGCGAATTAATTTTCTGACTGACTTTAATAATTGCTTGACTAAGTTTCTAGATCTTCAACGTCTTCAAGCAGCTCATTGCATGTACTTTCACCTAAATTACGTGCACAACAACCCTTGTTGACACTTATATAAGCACATGGAGAATTTGTCAATATAAGTTATATAACACTAACAACTTGTACCAAAACGTTTAGATTAATGACCAAGAATCTAACATTGACATTTTATATGTGATAGTGGAAAATAAGAATGACAATTTGAATATATCACACAGGAGAGAACACATATATTGGCAAGACATTAAAAACTATATTTTTATTTGTTGAATATTTTTTAAGGTGTGTACTGTGTAGGGCTTTGATAGTGCTTAATTATTAGATTTTTGATGTTGTGTTTTGATTGAGGCCATGATAAATGAAAACTCGATGCCAACTTTTCCAGGAAAATTGTAGGACATTATCCCATAAAATAAAATAAAAAAGCTCTTAGTTTTTTTTTTTTTTTTTTTAGCTAAACGAGCTGTTAGTTGTAATAATACACAATCCCCAGATAATATTTCTTGCTCATTACAAATATTAATTTTTTTTTTAGAGTCATTGATTACTCTTTAACGACTTCAACTTGAAACTTGAATGTTTTTCTTGGGGGCAGAAAAAATTGTGCGAACGTGAATAACTGAGTATTTTATTTGGCGAAGAAAAGAATAACCGAATATTTAATAAAACACCCGCGGTTTCGACCTCACTTTCGCACGACTTGATTTTCACCAACGCAAGCGTCGACCAAACCAAACACCGGGCCCCAGCTCTCGATAGCTCTCTTTTCTCCCTCACTCAAAGACTATTCCTATGCCATCTTCTTGGTTTTGTTCTGATGAGAACGCGTCAACTTTCTTTCCCTACATAAACTAAAACTCTTCATAGTGCTCGATCATTCATGCTTTAGCTTTATTAATAGACCAAGTCTGGTTTTCTCTCTGAAAAGACTTCAAGCTAAGCAATGGCTTTGGCTTGGACCAGTTCAGCTTCTTCATATTCATTGACTTCCGGATTATACATAGTACTGGTATTGTTACTCCTGGGATTGAATTCCGGGATCTGTCACGGGTTGGGATCATTTGGATTCGACATTCACCACCGGTTCTCCGATCCGGTTAAGCAAATTCTGGGCTTAGAGGGGCTTCCAGAGAAAGGAAGCGTAGAGTACTATGTTGCTATGACTCACCGAGACAGCATAATCCGAGGCCGCCACCTCGCCGCCAGTAACAACCAGTCACCGGCACCGCTCACTTTCGCCAATGGAAACGACACCTTCTACCTCTACAGTTTGGGAAGGTATGATCCTTAAGAGACTCCTTTTTCTTTTTTCTTTTTTCATTTTTCCTTTTTTTTTTTCTTCCTGTTCCTTTTATATATACTAATTTTTTTTTTTTTTGTTTCTTCTAAATGGTGTTGATATTTCAGTTTGTATTATGCTAATGTTTCTGTGGGGACACCAAGTGTATCATATATGGTAGCATTAGACACAGGCAGTGATTTGTTCTGGCTACCATGCGATTGCAACA
Source organism: Quercus aquifolioides (assembly GCA_019022515.1). Taxonomy (NCBI): domain Eukaryota; kingdom Viridiplantae; phylum Streptophyta; class Magnoliopsida; order Fagales; family Fagaceae; genus Quercus; species Quercus aquifolioides. The sequence continues at coordinate 55,591,670 of CM032334.1, read as the reverse complement.
ACAAAACTTGCGTGCCCAGCCTAAAGACAACATCCGGACAGGTATGTTAATTATTATATATAACTTTAGATTTCTAATCTTAGAATTATATGTTTACTTCAAGTGATCCTATCTGGAATTATTTATTGTGTTATTATGATCGCTTTTTCTCCTACAAATTATATATGTATATATATTTGCATTACAAAGGAGGATGACAAGCAAAGAAGTTAAAACATATGTAAAGTTAAAAATAAATAAAATACATACAGGACAAATAGAAAAGTCCAATATTTCTTCATATAAAAAGTCTAAGATGTCAAGAAATAGTAGTACAGTGGCATAACTTGCTCTCTTTTAATTAGGAGAATCAAATTAAGTTTAAAAATCTTCACTTCCCTATTATACAATGAAATTTAAAAACTAAAATTAAAATTAATAAATTAATAAAAAGTCTAAGTTATTGGCTTTAAATGGAACGGTTTGTTGAGATTTTCAATATTGTGATTAGGCTTCTAGCTAAGTTCTAAGGTTTTTTTTTTTTTTTTTTTTTTTTTTTTTTTTTTGAGAAAGAAGTTCTAAGGTATTGGCTTCATTAAATCTGGTTAAATTGTTGGTAAAAATATAAGAAATTAGTCGTTTTATAATTAGAAAAGTCAATGATTGAGTCAGAAGAGGTTCTACTTGATCAGGCATGGAGATCATGAACTCTTTGAGAAGATTTAAGCCATATGCAGTCGTAAAAATCAAAAACCAATTACACAAACCTTTCTCTTCAACTTCTCTACTCCAAGATATAACAACCTAATTGTTTGACAAAGCCTAATTAATCATCATACCTCTACCTCTCCCATATATGTTCGGGGAATTGACCCATTTCTTGCATCCAACACAATCAGTTATAAATTAAATTAGATTACTTCCTTATTATTATGAGCATAAGTTTTTTACTCAAATAATAACTTCCGACAAGAACTTTTCTAACCCATCAAACTCACACCTTTTCGAATTCAGTCAACCAAATTTTTACCAAAATCAAATTTTCATTTATTCATTTCAATATCAAAATGCAACAACAATTAATCTTTCTTTCAAACAGGAAGTAAACTTGAACATCTACAGTCCTAATGCATCATCAACAAGCAAAAAGGTTTCCTGTGACAGCAGTAACTTATGCGATCCAAAACAGTGTCCTTCAACTAATAGTGATTGTGCATATACATATCCATATCTTGCAAACAACACGTCAACTTCTGGGATCTTGGTAGAGGACGTGTTGCACTTAATTACAGATGATGATCAATTAAAAGCTATTGACATTCCAGTCACCCTTGGGTAGGTTATTTTTCATTGCTTTCCTAGCTACCAAAATCTTTGGAAGAAATATTGTTTCAAGTGAATATCATACTAACTGTATATCATAAACAATATCATTATAAAAATTTAAAAATATTAAATATTAAATAATTGTAGTTAAAATGACAAAATTATATATGTAATAGGCATATAGTTGATATTTCGGTAAATATAGATCATTTGGATGATAAACTTGGAGTTCAGTATGGCTCTTTTCCTCTTCAAATAGGTGTAATCATTTGTGATGGTGTGTTTTATTGCCTCAAGCATACTGAAACACCCTAAGGGATGTAGGTGTTATAATTCTAGTATCCCACATGAATTAAATATAAGTTTAGCCATGTGTTTATAAGTTCTTGAGCACCCTCCTCTTGTATGCTAATTTTCAAGAGTGAGTTCTATCCATGAGTTCCTAACAGTAGATTATGCTTGGGATTATCATGATATCAAACACTTATAGTGGACTAATTATATTACTAGAAAAAATTAATGTCTTTAGTATGGTCATAATTTTTTTTTTTTTTTTAAACCATAATTTGTGGGCTAGCATTACTTTTTCATTGATAATTTGATAATTCCGGGTGAGGAGGATTTGATTCATTGAAGTTGCTTCTTATTAATACCCCATGGTCAAATTATTTCAGCAAATTTTCATTAATTTGTATTCAGCAAAAAAAAAAATAATAATATTAAAAATAAAATCATTCATTTGTGTCTAACCCTTGTGATCTAAACCTTTCATTTTGTTTCAGATGTGGTAAAAATGAGACTGGTATTTTGCTAAAGGGATCTGCACCAAATGGTCTACTTGGGCTTGGTCTTGATAATATATCTGTTCCTAGCACCATAGCAAGAAAAGGGCAAGGTCCAAATTCTTTTTCCATGTGTTTTGGATATGATGGGATTGGGAGAATAAATTTTGCAGATAATGGCACCTCAGAACAAAAAGAAACATCATTCACTGCTAAGCCCTCATCGTAAGTTGTCACTTCTTAACATTGTAAATTAATGTCAATGGCAAAATTATTTAGTTTAACGAGAAGACTATCTTTGACTTGAACCTCATGCTGCTCGCACTAATATTTCCCTTGTAAACTTGTTACCAGTCCATCTTATAACATTAGCATCACTCAAATAAATGTCGGAGTGAATGTTTCTAAAATGGAGTTCAATGCAATCTTTGACTCCGGTACATCATTTACACACCTAACGGACCCAGCTTATACATTTATTTCTAAAATTGTAAGTAATTTGAATGGCAGCTTTTAGTTTTATATATCATTGGAACTTCATCCTATGGCAAATGAATGTATGTGATTTATGTTACTTTGCAGTTCAATTCCAAGATCACAGAAAAACGACATTCATCCAATTCCCAATTGCCCTTTGAATATTGTTATGACTTGAGGTATTAGGGCAAAACTTATTCTTATTTAGTATTGGTTTTTCTCCTTTCAACTCTGAACCACTAATTAGTTGCACTTTATTTGTAGTGCAAATCAAACCGGATATATGATACCTATAATAAACCTGACAATGAAAGGTGGAGAACAGTTTTATCTCACTAATCCAACAGAACTGTTCCCTACAAAGGTGTGTTGTCGCACTTATTAGTGCCTAATTTAAGATCTTATTCTTGTCTATGTTATGCTGAAAATTGATGTTGTGGTCTCCAGGGTGGATATTTCTATTGTCTAGCTCTTCTCAAAAGTACAAATATAAACATCATAGGACGTAAGTATTTATCAATGACTATCCTTATTATTTGTCATTTTGAAATTTTACCTTTATGCATTCATTCATTTATAAGGAGACTATCAGGCACTGAGAAAACATTTAAAGTTTGGATGCTCTATATAACCTTACTTTATTTGCAACTTTATTGATTATGAATTATGAAGTTGATAAAAAGCAATAAAGTATTTGAAATTTATTTTTCTTTTTTAGGAGAACAATATTACATAATTTCTAGATTGATGAATGTGATTTCTTGGGGTGGGTAAATTGCAAATTTTTGGTGAATAGGTCAGACCTACAAATTTCAATCATCTTGTGTCCAATTAAAATTAAAATTTCTAAATCATTACTATATTAACCCTTCTTGTTAAGTGATCTCATCCTTGTTGAACCAACATTTCCACAATATGGTTAAAATACATTATGCCAAGAATATATCCTATTAGCTGTCTCTAACTTAAAATTTTAAATTTTATATAGTAAGACTATGAATGGGAGGTTTAAACAATGGTTGGCTCCACTCTTTTAAATCAGACTTTAACATATGCTTTAGAAACTGCAAACATATATGGTTTTCATTTTATCATTGCATCATAGAACAAGCCAATATTGTCATTTGTCAACTTCTATTTTGGGAACACCAACACCTGGACTTTCATGGTCCCTTACATCAAGTAGCCATTATGTCTCCTCACATGTTTAAATTGAGAAATTTCCACTTACGATATGGTTTTATTTATTTCATCCAGAAAACTTCATGACTGGTTATCGCATAGTTTTCAACCGCGATAAGATGGTCATAGGTTGGAAGCCATCTAACTGTGAGTCAGTTCAACTTTTTCTTTAGATTGAATTTCAATATGCAAGTCAATTTTTTCTTCTACTATTGAATTCTTTATGACCATAAAGAGACTTGGTGCCCACAGGTTACAATGATTCAAATTCAAACACTTCACCTATCAACCCATCACACTCTCCTGCCGCTTCACCTAGCAGTCTATCACTCTCTCCCGCTGCCTCTCCTGCTCTTTCTATCAATCCAAAAGCCACAGCACCATCTAGTCATTCGCCCAAGTTGAAGGCTTTTACTTGCGCAATCATGATGCTTTTTGTTTCATTCTTTGCCATTGTTTGATTATCTTTTTATTATTTGGCGAGACTTTCACCCTTGTATCATTATTTGTATTGAGTTTAAAAGTTAACTCAAAAGAAATTGGAACCATCGATAGCTTGCTAATTTCTTGGCGTTTGAGTCCGCTTGGACTAAATGTTTAAAAAATTTATAGTTTCAAGAATCATTTTTGCGTATAAATTTTTGAGTCCGCCAAATATATAGTATTGTTTAGTTTTGTTAATTGAATGTGTTTTTTACATCAGCTTATTTACTTTTTATTAAAAGTATGCTAAAACATACTTGTATTATAAAAAAATTGAAGAAAAAAAATTAGATTTTAAATTGCACATAAAAACTAAAAAATAAATAAATAAACTAGAGGCAAACATTTCCAGATCCAGCCCAAACAATAAGTTTGGCCCAAAACCACATTGACATTGTGAACCCACTTCATCTCTCTAAATTTTCAACCACTCTAGCGTAGGTTCTGGCTTCGATTCTTTGGTTTAATAATAATAATAATAATAACTAGTTGGAAACCGGTGCAATGCATGAGAACTTACCCTTTTATAATAGACTAAAATAGTTTTATAAAATTTTAAATTGATTATGAAACTGTACTATTGCGTGAATTGCTCCTATCTTTTTGAATTACAATTTGATGAATAAGCAACGGGTTGCAAAAAATCTAGCTAACAAATTTAGATATTGCAAAAAAAATAACTAAAAAATTCCGATGTTAAAACTTTTGAAAGGAAAAAAAAAAATCAGAAAATTTACTAACACTGCCTAAAAATTATTGAAACAAAACAAAATATATATGACTATCAAATAGAGAAATATAAAAAAATGATAGGTTACCTTCAAGAGAATAATCCATATCTATAACAGTTGAAATTTGCCAAACTGTTTCAAATATTGCAAAAAATTGAACCCAAAAATTTAGATGGTCAAACTTTCAAAAGACAATAAAATTAAAATCAAAAGATTTAAAACCTATAAATTAAAAAATATATATTTATATATATATAGTCATTATTGCGAGACAATTTCAGAGCTTTTCTAAGTTTTTTTTTTTTTTTATCATCCAATTCTTCATAATTGATGAAAAATTTGGTTCAAACATTGTCGAACACTTTGAAGGTGCTAATAATATAGGCTTCCAACATAATCTTTAATTAATAAACAAAGAAACAAGACACCATAATAGAAAACATAAGATAACATATAGCGCATAGACCTTACTCCATAGCTGTGAAAAAATATCCACACAAAAGGAATTGAAAACTTGTACAACAAATGCAATAAGCTACTTCTTATGTGAAACAACCTAACATACGTCTCCGTAATGTAAGGCTTAAGGTTATATAATCTAAAATAATATAGAATATAGCAGCTTTGAACCACACAAAAAGTTAGCAAACTTACTGCAATACTTGTAGTTATATTATATAATGTAAAGTACAACTCCATCGCCAATGAAAGTCATGTAAAATCTCATAGGGCCTAGAAAAACAGATAGTCACAAGATCACCTCCACCAGACACAAAACAAAAGCAAAAAAAAAAAAAAAACTTACTCACAAAAAAGAGAAAAAGCAAGAGCAAGCATACCAAAGGAATTGAAGCTTAGAGTTTTCTCTCTTAGTGGAGACGGACAGAGGAGGCTGCTTTAGGGTTTTCAAAGATTTTGTCTCTTATATATATATATATATATATATAAAAGAGACTCCTGTTAGGACTCTCTCACTATTTAGTTTTAAAACTTAAAATTTTTTATAAATTAAAATGATGATGTGGAAAATTGTGGAGGTTTCAAAAGTTTCAGTTATATATATATATATAGATAACTAGTTGCCAACCCGTGCGATACACGAGAAATTTATTAAATATGAGACAAAGTTTAATTACAAAATTAGTTGTAGCCTTAGGCTACAAACTTACTTAATATCTTTTTATTAGATGTGAATTTTGACAAATCTACTATTAGATTACATCTTCTTTTTATATCCTCCATACTTGCAAAATTCAAAGAAAATTAAATATCAATAACTATGACATTAATTAATTTTTTTTAATTGCAAGTTTTTGTAATTTAAAATTATGCACAAAATATAAGATTATAAATCATATAGTAAATAATCCGATTGACACAAAATTTAACATGTGTATTAAAAGCGTAAAAAACATGCAATTCAATGGTTCGATTTTAAAAATATGTTGTAATATTTATTTTATTGAGTGAATTTGTAGCCTTAAGTTACAACCAATTTTGTAGTTAAAATTAATCCTTAAGTATGAGTTATTGCATATTCTATTAGGGTAGTTTTAAGAGATTATTTTAAATCTCCATTTCATTATATTTTAGCTGGAAAATACTATATTGTCCCATAAATATTGGAACACAAATTGTCTTTTAACGCAAATGTTTATGAAGTTGCATTTCAATTATAAACTCCCCACAAAAATAATATAAATCAACCAAAAAAAAAAAATTCTATGAACAACTACTAATGTGACTTTCATATTTTGTTGTTATTTCTATAGTATAATATAGTCGCTAACCCATGCGCGGTACAGTTTAATTAAAATTATATTTATTTATTCAAATTTGTATGAATTTTTTTTTTTTCAGATTTGTAATGAAACTCTTAATCCTCTATTTTATTTAATATAGGAAAAGTAGATAAGTTGGGGAAAAAAAAAAACTAAAACTAAATTTTGGTTCAATTTTCAAACTTCATAAACAAAAATGATAGAGAACATCATACAAACATATAAAGGCAAAGCAAATAATGATTTTTTTTGAATTTAATTAAGAATAGTTGTATCAATAGGAGTCAGGGTTTCATGTTTCAGTTTGGATGTTTCTTTTCAGTTGTATCAAAATAATTACACACAATAAATGATATATCAATTTTTATTAACTGATAATAATAATATAATAGATGTACATGGCCTAACTCCTCTGAGGTAACCAATTAGACTCATGATTAAAATTTATAATAATAATAATAATGTTCAAAACCAAACTATGATAAATGGTATTAGAGTAATGCTAGAAATACAATAAAATGCTCTCAACAATTTCACAATATTTCTAAATTAGTATATCAACTCACGTATAGACGCATGTCAATATCTCATTTAATTTTTTTGGTATAATAATTTAAGAATATTGTGAAATTATTGTGATATTTTGTTATGTTTCTCACATTATACTTGTAGTTAAGAACACTAAAATGGGCATAGCTATTATAAAAAATAAAATAAAAAATAAAAAATAAAAAAACACTTAAATAGTTTAAAATCGTGGCACGCTTTTTCGCCACACATTGAAAAGTGGTTGCAACCTTTTTAGTTGGTCTTTTTCCCTCCTTCTATGCTACTCAAATACTCTCTCGGTAAAATGCCATTTGAGCAAGATACAAACTTGTTTGATTCAAACTACGTGTGAAGAAGATGAACAAAGGAAAAAAAAGGTGTTCACCTTGCCTTCAAGGTGGTGCCGCCAATGCCTCAGCCGCATTGATGCCAATCTTCAAAGGAAAGAGAATGATCACTTTAGGGTTTTGAGTTTGTTGGTGTTATAAAATAGAAGTCGGGTTTCACATTTTAGTTTGATGTTTCTTTTTCTTTTTTTATATAAAATTTGAAAATAAATTAGTGATGTGGAAAATATTTCTTTAGTATATATATATAGAAATATAAAATCAAAATTTTTGTTTTTTTAAATAATACTGACATGGAAAATTGTGGTACGAGCAGAGGCTTTGGTTTATATATATATATATATATATTCCAATTATACTCCACATAATTCTATGCAAAGTTATACTTATACCACTTTATTTTTTTATCAAAAATAATATTTTGATGAATCAAGCATCAAAATACATTATCTTCTTCAAGACTGTACCTCTAGCAGAAGGAGAACTGAAACTAAAGTATCCAAACTTCAACAAATTGATAATATAAATGTTAAAAATGTTCAAAACGTGATTTATGTGCCAAGCCCATGAATCCTAAAGGGGAAAAATTTGGAACATGTGGTTTAGAGGGCAAAAATGGATCTCCAGCAAAACCCTCTGAAATGGGCTTAAACTTTGACATCTGGCTTGGGGTGTTGAATCCTACTTCCTAAGGTCCAAATCTCACTTGCAGCACTAGGATTCTTCCTTAATACTTGCCTTAATCCCATTGGCCGAATACAATCTCAGCAATCTTAACATTTAATGCAAGATTACCCCAAATACTATCCATGTGTGACATTGCCAAAAGAAGCAAAACAGCCCCAAAAGCAAATCTCCCATTTTTAGGCCAAATCTAGGTTATTAATTCAACTATCAAGGCTCCCCTAAATCAGACCTACGTTTTTTGGATTCTTGTTAATTAATGCTTCTCTAAACTCCATTATAAAAGCATAAGCATCTTAGCCCACAAACTCACAGCAACTCCCTCTGAAACTTTCTGATTGATTGGTCATTTTGCTTGCAATACAACTCTCTTTAAGCTCACTACTCCTCTCCTTCAGCCCACACTCATCTAACCTCAGATATTCTTTTCTCTCATTTACACAATCATAGCTTATAAATGTCTCCCAATTAGTCACAAGCAACTACCCCTCTAAAACTCTTGATTTATTTGCCATTTTACTTGCGGTTTAGCTCTCTTTAAGCTCACCACTCATTCCCCTTTAGCCCACTACTCACTAAAGCCTTAAACTCAATGTTAATCCCATCCCACTCACTCAAAATAGCCCACATTACTTCATTCATGCCTTATGCACACATACTCATCAAAATCATAGTTTAATATTTGGTACACTGAGCTGGGATCTCTCTCTCCCTTCATTCCCTCCTATTTTTATTCTTTTATTTGTAACTATGAAGCCTTTAATCCTTATTTAGTATTATTATGATGAAGGCCATAATGTTTTGGAAACTATGGAAATTTTCCCTTATGTTGACTTAATAATAATAAGGAAAAAATATGATTTTCACCATGTAAACACACTTACTAACCTGAAATTACCCTATCACTAGAGATAATACCATACCACTAGAGGACTGATTTGAACTATCGGACCAGGACCATTAATGTACTAATTAAGTATTGTAACGTGCTTTTCATTGGGCTTTTGTTGCTATTTTGTCATGTGCAGCCTTTGTTGCTTGCTTAGATAGGCTTTGTCATCACACCGAAAGCCTTTGGGTACCACCTCAAGAGCCCATAGGCGAGTTTCAGCTTGACTTCCCAACATCTTAGATAGAGGCAAAATTTTCCCCTCGACACCTTGATTCAAGTCAAAGCCAATATAACTCTCTATCACTGCATAAATTTTTATATTATATCAATATTTTGAGAATTCCACCTTTAGATTATATATTCTCTTTGTTCTTCACATGTATGCCAAATGCCGTGTTAAGCAAATGATATTTACTATTTGATTCATTAACTTATGTTTTGCATAAAAATTCTAAGTTAAAAATTCTTCAAATATAATTTAAATATTTTATGATGAGATAGTTATTAATCTCTAATAATCATTTTGATATTTTGCAAGTTTGAAGAATATAATTAAGTAATGTAATCCAACAGTTGATTAAAATACTTATTCAATAAAAAATCATGAAATCTGCCACTATAGAAGACCTAATACAGCACTTTTAGGAATTGCCACAATAGGTAGTTTAACCCCGGTGTTTTCCAAACTGCCGCTATAGGTACTCTACTGTAGCACTTTAAGAAACTGCCACAATATATTAAACAATTGTTAGTTAAAATGATAAAATTATGGAATAGCTAATATATCTGTAAATATCAATCATTTGGATAATAAATTTAGAGTTTGGTATGCTGCTTTTCCGCTTCAAATAAGTGAAATGTAATCTTTGGTGAGGGTTATCAAAGTGTTTTATTGCCTCAGGCTTACTAAAACACCTTAAGGGAGGTAGGTTATGCGTGGGACTATCATGATATCAAACACTTTTAGAGGGCTGGTGATATTACTAGAAAAAAATTAATGTCTTTAGTATGGTCACTAAAAAAAATCATCCAGCATTACTTTTTCTTTGATAATTTGATAATTAGGGGTGAGGGGATCTAATCATTGAAGTTGCTTCTTGTTAATACCTCCTGGTCAGATTATTTCGGCAAATTTTCATTAATTTGTGTGTAACCCTTGTTATCTAAACCTTTCATTTTGTTTCAATTGTGGTAAAAATGAGACTGGTATTTTTCTGAATGGATTTGCACCAAACGGTCTACTTGGGCTTGATCTTGGTAATATATCTGTTCCTAGCACCATAACAAGAAAAGGGCTAGGTCCAAATTCTTTTTCCATGTCTTTTGGATCTGATGGGATTGGAAGAATAAATTTTGGAGATAATGGCACCTCGGAACAAAAAGAAACATCGTTCACTGTTGAGCCCTCACTGTAAGTTGTCACTTCTTAACATTGTAAATGTCAATGGCAAAATTATTTAGTTTAACAAGAAGACTGTCTTTGACTAGAACCTCATGCTGCTCGCACTAATTTTTTCCATGTAAACTTGTTACCAATCCAACTTATAACATTAGCATCACTCAAATAAATGTTGGAGTGAATGTTTCTAAGATGGAGTTCAGTGCAATCTTTGACTCTAGTACATCGTTTACACAACTAAGGGACCCAGTTTATACATTTATTTCTAAAATTGTAAGTAATTTCATTGATAGCTTTTAGTTTTATATATCATTGGAACTTCATCTCATGGCAAATGAATTTATGTGATTTATGTTACTTTGCAGTTCAATTCCCAAGTCACAGAAAAGCTAGGAAGCACGGGTGCGTTTCGGGACTCGGGTGCGGGTGCGGGTGCGGATGCGGGACTCGGCAATTTTTGAAAAAGGTGGGTGCGGGTGCGGCGGGACTCGGCGATTAAAAAATTATTAAAAATATATTTATTTATATTTTTAATATATTGCTAAGCACACTTTTTCACATTATATAAACATATACCAAATTTAAGAGCAATAGTAGATAATAATTAAAACAAGATGTTCATAAATTCAATACAACCCACAAGATTAAAACTAAAACATTCCATAATGTTTGGAAATTAGACTACAACTCACAAGTTCGAAACTAAAACAAAATAAAAGATAATCAACAAGACAATCAACAAGACAATCAAATACCAACATCATCATCCTCAATATCAATAGCTTCACTTCGAGCTTCACTTCGAACTTCACTTTCACTAGTAGTAGCACAAGTGTTAGCATTCCCAATAACCATGGCCTCCAACTCTGGCTCATCAAGTGTAAGGGCTGCATTCTCAAGAATTCCAGCTCCTCCATGTATGTCGCTCGCATTCCAAGAGTCTCCTGCAATATCCCACATCTTTGTTGCTGTATGGACGTACTCCTCATTGCGCCTTGACAAGAGTCGAAGATTAGAATGCACATATACCAAATCCTCAGCACGTGCAGGAGTCATTTTGTTTCTTTTTAAGGAATGAATGAATTTGTATGTGCTCCAATTTCTCTCAGCGCATGAGGATGAACAAGGTTGTCCAAGAAGTTTAAGGGCAAGGGTTTGAAGAGTTGGAAATGCGGAGCCATGATATTGCCACCAAACCAAAGGTTGTAAGGCCCACCTATCTGTCAAGGCATCTGGTGAAGGAAACCTCCCTCCTGAAAATGTAGCAAACTCAGACTTCACCACCAGCTTTAATTCACTCTCATCTTGAAAGTATCGATCCAAACACTTGCTCCTTTCCATAGAAATTTCATGATCCCGATGTGGAGGGATGCGTTTTGGATTCCCCGAAAGCCATTCAATAGAGTAATACCTAGTTAAAGATTAAAAAACAAATATAAATGAAACGTGTGTTTTACTAAAAGGGTGAACTAAGGAAAATAGAAAATAAATGTACTTACTTAGGATTTAAGGAATGAGCCAAGCAATGTATTGGTGTACAATTTTTGGTCCATCGATCAATGAGTATATCATACACCACAGCCCAAAATAAGCTATACTGATCATCTTCCAAGTCTTCGTGCCGATATATTATTGTCTTCACCTTCTCTATCATTGAATCCCACATCTCATACACAAGATGAAGACAAGGCTTATCTGTGTCGGCTATTCGTAGCATATCATAAATGGGCCCTGTGAATTCAAGAATATAATCAACCTTATCCCACCAAAGATCACTTAGAATCATATCTTTCACCTTTTGAGCTTTTCCAACATCATCCTCTCTATAAGAAGCCCATTGTTCACTAATAGCCATAGCTTGAAGGCATCTTTTTATCAACTTCAATCTTTTCAGCATTACAACAACTGAAGCAAATCTAGTATCAGCAACTTGGAGCAATTTTAATGGACAAAATTCATTAAACATTGCCAACCTCATTGAATGGTTCATGATAAAAACACGTATGAAAGATGCATCATCACCAATACGTGTAATCCAATTACATTCCTCATATGTAACTTCATTCTTTTCAGTGTTTTTTGCTGCACAAATATTCTTCAAGGCTAAATTGAGAGTATGGACAACACAAGGTGTCCAAAATATTTTAGGATACTCACCTTCAATAAGAGCTCCAGCAGATTTCATCACATTAGCATTATCAGTGATGACTTGGACAACTTTTTCATGTCCAATCTCTTTTATAGCATCCTTCAACACTCCAGCAATATAATGTTTGTCTTTGAACTCACCTGACCCATCAACTGCCTTTATAAACACTGGACCCCCATCAGATACAGCCATAATATTAATAAGAGGCCTCCTTTGTGGATTTGACCATCCATCAGAAACTATACTTACACCATTTTCAAGCCAAGAGTCCTTAATTGGTTTCAAAAGCCTTTCAACATTAGCTCTTTTTTTTTGCAAAAGTGTTGTTCTCAAGGCATTGTATCCAGGAGGAAGATAACCCGGAATGTTATGGGTAGCAGCATATGCATAGGAACTACGATAATGTGGGTTCCTTGCAAAGTTAAACGGAAGTCCACCGGTGTAAAACATCCTAGCAATTCTGCTATCCAAATCATATCTAGCACTATTCTGAAATGCTCTCTCCAAAGGAGAATCCACCTTCCTCCTCTTACTATCAACCGGATTTGTACTATCACTCCCTTCTTGTCTTCGAAATGGAGAAATAGGAGCAAGCCCACGGCCTGGGGGAGGTGGGGGTAAGGGAATTTCACTTCTCCGTTCTCTCTCTTTCTTATCATTCTCAACTTGATCATGCATTCGCTGCATTTCCTGCCTATGGCTCTTTGCCTTAGGGCATGCTCTAATACCTTTGCCAGAAATTGCTAATAAATGAGCTTTAACCCTAGAATAGGATCCCATAAAAACTCCATCACAATAGTTGCACTTAAAGTATGTGTTTCCACCTGATTTAGCAGAAGCACCAGGTGGTTTGTCTACTTTAGTCACATACTGCCAAAGAGGAGATTCATCATTTACTTCTTGATTAGATGAAGGCAAAGTTTCTGTGCTAGTAACTTCGTCCATTGTAAATTCAATAGATTCAATTTAACCTACAAATAATAACTATTAACTAAATAAATTAATAATAAATCAAACCCAATTTCACAAATTAAGAAAATGCACACAAAATGCACCAGTCAGTCAGTCACCCTACAAGCCTAAGATAAAAATTACAGAAAAATTAAAAAAATGCACTTGTTTTTTACATAATTTATAAGTAGAATAACAAATTAACAATACACACAAATGAAAATCCCACAATCATTTCCAAAATACACACAAAATGAGTATCTAAACAATCATCAGCACACCTATCATTATTTACTAACAAGTGCAACAACAACAAGTCACTGCTAAAATTTCATAATAAGTAGAATAGCAAACTAAGATTCACAATCAAACACAACAGAGAGGGACGAACAAGCACACAAACACAACAGAGAGGGACGAAATTGGGTTAAAAAAACAAGCACACAAACACAACAAACACAGCACAGAGAAGAGAGAAATAGAGACTAAAAGGGAAGTAAAGAAAAGAGAGAGCACACCTGAAGGAAGAACACGGCAGAGAGGGAAAGGCCGGAGGCGGAGCAGCGCGCGGAGAGCACAGAGAGAAAGAGAGAAAGAGAGATGAGGGACGGACTGAAAATGTGGGTTTTGGACTACTGAGAGTGCGTGAGTGCCTGATGTGTTTTTAGGTTAGGTGAAACGGTGCGTTTCGCACCTTTTTTTTTTTTTTTTTTAAATTTCGGCCGGAACCGGAAATTTCGAATTCGGCCGATACAGCCGAGTCGGCCTGAGTCGGCCCGGTTCGCGCCGCGTCGGCGCGAGTCAGCGATGCCACGTGGCCGGACACAGCCCGACGCGGCACGGACTCGCGGTCAACGGCGTCCCTGCCGCGTCCCCGCGTCCAGCCGAGTCCGACTCCGGTGCGGCTCCTCTGGAGCCGCGTCGGTGCTTCACAGCAGAAAAGCGACATTCATCCAATTCCCAAATTCGTTTTGAATATTGTTATGACTTGAGGTATTTGGGGAAAACCTATTCTTATTTTGTACTGCTTTTCTCTTTTCAACTCTGAACCACTAATTAGCTCCACTTTAATTGTAGTGCAAATCAAACCTCATATATGATCCCTACAATGAATCTGGCAATGAAAGGTGGAGAACAATATTATCTCACTAGTCCAACAGAAGTGTTCTCTACAAAGGTGTGTTGTCGCACTTATTAGTGCTTTAAGATCTTATTCTTGTCTATGTTATGCTGAAAATTGATGTTGTGGTCTCCAGGGTTGATATGTCTATTGTCTCGTTCTTCTCAAAAGTACAAATATAAACATCATAGGACGTAAGTATATATTTATCAATGACTATCCTTATTATAAACCAGTTCGTATCTTCATTTTGAAATTTTACATTTGTGCATTCATTCCTTTATAAGGAGACTATCAGACTCTGAGAAAACAATTAAAGTTTGGATGCTTTACTTAACCTTACTTTATTTGCAACTTTATTGATTATGAATTATGAAGTTGATAAAAAGCAATAAAATATTTGAATTTTCTTTTTCTTTTTTGAGAGAACAATATTACATAATTTCTAGATTGATGAATGTGATTTCTTGGGGTGGGTAAATCGCAACTTTTTGGTGAATAGGTCAGATCTACATATTTCAATCATCTTGTGTCCCAATTAATTAATATTAAAATTTCTAAATCATTACTAAATTAACCCTTTTAATTAAGTGATCTCATCCTTGTTAAACCAAAATTTCCACATTATGGCTAAAAACCATTATGCCAAGAATCCTATCAGCTGTCTCTAACTTAAAAATTATAAAGTTTATGTAGTAAGACATTATCAATGGGAGATTTAAACAACAGGAAGCTAATCATGGTTGGCTCCACTCTATGTTTTAAATCAGAGTTTAGCATGTGCAAAAGAAACCGCAAACATGGTTTTCATATAATCATTGCGTCATAGAACAAGCCAATATTATCAACTTCTATTTTGAGAAAACCAACACCTGGACCTTCATGGCCCCTTATGTCATTTAGCTATGTGTCCTAACTCCTAACATGTATAAGTATCCGTTTGGAACAAACTAAAAATTTCAGTTTATTTGCAATTTCAGCTTATTTTTGCTACTATAAATGGGTTCCACTGCACTTTTTGATACTATTCATGATTCCTACTGTACTATTCAGTTAACTTTTACATTTATTTACAATACTTTTAGTAAAAAAATTTCAGTTTCAGCTAAATAAATTGTTCCTAAACCGACACTAAATTGAGAAATTTCTACTTACAATATAGTTTTATTTATTTCATCCAGAAAACTTCATGACTGGTTATCTCATAGTTTTCAATCACGATAAGATGATCTTAGTTTGGAAGCCATCTAATTGTGAGGTAATTCAACTTTTTCTTTATATGTAATTTCAATATGCGAGTCAAGTTTTTCTTCTCCTATATTGAATTCTTTATGACCATAAAGAGACATGGTGCCCACAGGTTACAATGATTCAAATTCAAACACTTCACCTATCATCCCATCACACTCTCCTACTGCTTCACCTAGCAGTCGATCACTCTCTCCTGCAGCCTCTCCTGCTCTTGCCGTCAATCCAAAAGCCAAAGCTCCATCTAGTCATTCACCCAAGTTGAAGGCGTTTACTTGCACAATTATCATGATGATTTTTGTTTCATTCTTAGCTATTGTTTGATTATCTTTTTATTTGGCGAGACTTTCTCGACCCTTGTATCAATATTTGTATTGAATTTAAAAGTATTGGAACCATCGATAGCTTGCTAATTTTCTTGGCGTGTGAGTCTGTTTGGACTAAATGTTTGAAAATTTTACAGTTTCAACAATCTTTTTTACGTATAAATTTTTTAGTGTGTCAAATACGTTGGCCGAAATGCAATTTACTCAATGCCACAGCTCCTTCCAAAATTTTGCATACGCATAAACCTGCCCATATTATCATTAAAGTTTTCTTATTGCTAGCCAAATCAACTAAGTAACTTGTATAGACTTTTTCACAACCTCCTAAAAGGTCTAGACTTTGGAGGGTGAGTGAGAAAAAAAATTCTTATGCAAGTTGAGATTGGACCATTTCACCTGGTGAATTCTTGCCTTATTGGATATTTAAAAGTAGGTAAAAGTTGAGATTCAATTAGTCTTCAAGTAAACTAGGATTTTTGGTTCCCATAATCTATCTCGGGCCAAAATGGGGATACATCCCTTTCGCCGAAACTTTCCAATAAAATGCCCCTATCTAAAACTATTTAGGGATATGTCCATGTTTTAAACTCGATTTGGCAAAAATCGAGTGCCTGCTCTGATACCACTTGATATGCCAAAAGCTAATTGACCCCTTGTGATAAATTAACTAATTAATTTAGCCAAGTGAATTAATTAAGTTAATTAACATGCAAATGCGTGGTAGCACAAACAAATCACCAATAAACTAATTATGCAGCGAAAAATAAATAACACGGTGATTTGTTTACGAATGGGAAAAACCTAACAACAAAAACCCCACCGGGTGATTTTCAGGTCACCACTCCCGAAATTCCACTATTATCACAACAAGCGGTTATAAGTAAAGAAATCCCAGTATCTTATACCAATCTACAGTTGAACCCTTATCCTAATACCCAATTGGACTTGTTCTGTAGTGACAATTTCCCATTTTGATGCACGGCTCCCAAGTACGTGACTAACCAATGCACGGATCCCAGTACGCGACTTCAATCACCAACTGTAGAAGGTTGTTGGCTGCAAAGTTCTTCAGTTCATCCACGATGAAGATCAAGAAGATGCTTGGTCACAAAACCCAAAGGTGCACATACACAGCAACTTCTTTAAGAATGATGAACTAGGGTGAAACTTTGTCTCCGGTCACAAATTACTTGAACAGACTTTGCTTAATGCTTGTGCAACTTGTGTACTCTTTGACGGCCCTTAAAACAATCCTTTTATACGTCTAGAGTTAGGAGAAAAGAAGGCCCAAACACATAAACACGGATCCCAAGAAAACAAAATAGAAAAATCTGTTTTTCTTAAACCTCGACAGATAGGAGGTGTTGAGAAGCTGTCGAGCAAGTGTCGAGCACACAGGCTTGAGCAGCTTTCTAAACCTTGATACATGCTAGCTGTCGAGCTTTAATGAACTTGCACTTTCTCAGCTTGTTTCTTGGACAGACTTGATGACTTCAACACTTGATCTTAAAACACAGTTTCTTGAAGTATTAAAAACATCCTAGAACTACCCAATTACAAGTAAAGTGCGTTTTGTCAAAGGATTAGCCAATTACATCAAAGAATGACGTATGTTCTTACAAAGTGAACCACATATGTCCTAACACTTCATCTTATGGCAAATGAATTTATGTGATTTATGTTACTTTGCAATTCAATTCCCAGGTCACAGAAAAGCGACATTCATCCAATTCCCAAATTCCTTTTGAATATTGTTATGACTTGAGGTATTTGGGGAAAACCTATTCTTATTTTGTACTGGTTTTCTCTTTTCAACTCTGAACCACTAATTAGCTCCACTTTAATTGTAGTGCAAATCAAACCTCATATATGATCCCTACAATGAATTTGACAATGAAAGGTGGAGAACAATATTATCTCACTAGTCCAACAGAAGTGTTCTCTACAAAGGTGTGTTGTCGCACTTATTAGTGCTTTAAGATCTTATTCTTGTCTATGTTATGCTGAAAATTGATGTTGTGGTCTCCAGGGCGGATATGTCTATTGTGTCGTTCTTCTCAAAAGTACAAATATAAACATCATAGGACGTAAGTATATATTTATCAATGACTATCCTTATTATAAACCAGTTTGTCTTCATTTTGAAATTTTACATTTGTGCATTCATTCCTTTATAAGGAGACTATCAGACTCCGAGAAAACAATTAAAGTTTGGATGCTTTGCTTAACCTTACTTTATTTGCAACTTTATTGATTATGAATTATGAAGTTGATAAAAAGCAATAAAGTATTTGAATTTTATTTTTCTTTTTTGAGAGAACAATATTACATAATTTCTAGATTGATGAATGTGATTTCTTGGGGTGGGTAAATTGCAACTTTTTGGTGAATAGGTCAGATCTACATATTTCAATAATCTTGTGTCTCAATTAATTAATATTAAAATTTCTAAATCATTACTATATTAGCCCTTTTAATTAAGTGATATCATCCTTGTTAAACCAACATTTCCACAGTATGGCTAAAAAACATTATGCCAAGAATCCTATCAGCTGTCTCTAACTTAAAAATTATAAAGTTTATATAGTAAGACATTATCAATGGGAGGTTTAAACAACAGGAAGCTAATCATGGTTGGCTCCACTCTATGTTTTAAATCAGAGTTTAGCATGTGCAAAAGAAACCACAAACATGGTTTTCATATAATCATTGCATCATAGAACAAGCCAATTTTAATAACTTCTATTTTGGGAAAACCAACACCTGGACCTTCATGGTCCCTTATGTCATTTAGCTATGTGTCCTAACATGTTTAAGTATCCGTTTGGAACAAACTGAAAATTTCAGCTTATTTTTGCTACTATTAATGGGTTTCACTGCACTTTTTGATATTATTCATGGGTCTTACTATACTATTCAGCTAACTTTTACCTTTATTTACAATACTTTCAGCAAAAAGTTTTCAGTTTCAACTAAATAAGTTGTTCCTAAACCGACACTATATTGATAAATTTCTACTTACAATATGGTTTTATTTATTTTATCCAGAAAACTTCATGACTGGTTATCGCATAGTTTTCAATCGCGATAAGATGATCTTAGGTTGGAAGCCATCTAACTGTGAGTTAATTCAACTTTTTCTCTATATTTAATTTCAATATGCGAGTCAAGTTTTTCTTCTCCTATTGAACTCTTTGTGACCATAAAGAGACATGGTGCCCACAGGTTACAATGATTCAAATTCAAACGCTTCACCTATCATCCCATCATACTCTCCTACTGCTTCACCTAGCAGTCGATCACTCTCTCCTGCAGCCTCTCCTGCTCTTGCCGTCAATCCAAAAGCCAAAGCTCCATCTAGTCATTCACTCAAGTTGAAGGCTTTTACTTGCACAATCATGATGATTTTTGTTTCATTCTTAGCTATTGTTTCATTATCTTTTTATTTGGCGAGACTTTCTTGACCCTTGTATCAATATTTGTATTGAATTTAAAAGTTAACTCAAAAGAAATTGGAACCATCGATAGCTTGCTAAATTTCTTGGCGTTTGAGTCTGTTTGGACTAAATGTTTGAAAATTTTACAGTTTCAACATTCTTTTTTGCGTATAAATTTTTTAGTGTGTCAAATATATAGTATTGTTCAATTTTGTTAATTGAATGTGTTTTTTACATCAGCTTATTTATCTTTTTACTAATTACTTTTTGTTGAAAGTATGCTAAAACATATTTGTACTATGAAAAAAATTGAAAAAAAAAAAATTTAGACTTTGGGTCTGTTTGGATACCACTTATTGCTGAAAATTGAAAACTAAAAACTGAAAACACTGTAACAAAATAATTTTTATATGTGTGAATAGTACCGTGAGACCCAGTTTTAAAATAGTTTTTCTGAGAAAAAAAAAAGTACTTGCGGGTCCCGTGAACAGTGCACGAGACCCACAAAAAGCGCTACACGCGCAAAAACGCTGGATGTGGCCGCTATCCAAACATACACTTTAAAAAATTGTACATAAAAGCTAAAAAAATAAACAAATAACATAGAGGCAAACATTTCCAGATCCAACCTAAACAGGTATGGCCCAAAACCACACTAGCATGCATGGTGAACCCACTTCATCTCTCTAATTTTTCAACTACTCTAGTGTAGGTTCCGGCTTCAATTCTTTGCTTTAATAATAATAATAATAATAATAATAATATATTTCAATTATACTCCACATAATTCTATGCAAAAGTTATGCTTATATCACTTTTTCTCCGTCTAAAATAATATTTCGATGAATCAACCATCAGAATACATTATCTTCTTATACTTTCTATATTTGCAAAAGATCAAGGTGACCGAAGATTAGTAACTACCTAATCATAAAATATTTAAATTTCAAGTTTTTTCAACTTTAGAAATCATATATAAAACATAAGTTTGTGTATGAGATAATAAATATATAATTATCTTATTTACTAGAAATTTGGTGTGGGTTGAATTTTAAAAATGTTAATCCTTTAAATTAAAAGTTATGGATTAGTATAACATTGGAATGGGTTGCATCGAGTGTAACTTGATTCAAATCAAAGCTAGTATAACTCTTTATCACTGCATAAATTTTTATATTATATTAATAGTTTGAGAATTCAACATTTAGATTATATATTCTCTTTGTTCTTCACATGTATGCCTAATGCCATGTTAAGAAAATGATATTTACTATTTGATCCACTAATTTGTGTTTTGCATAAAATTTTAAAGTTAAAAATTCTTCAAATTTAAATATTTTATGATGAGATAGTTATTAATCTCCAATCATTTTGATATTTTGCAAGTATAAAGAATATAATAAACCAATGTAATCCAATAGTTGATTAAAATACTTATTCAATAAAAAATCATGACATAACATTGCCACAAATTAATACTAAATTTAACTTCAGCCTCTCTCTCTCTCCACACACACACACACACACACATATATCCCGAATTTATTTTCCATACCCATACTATCTCTTATTTCGTGCGCCATAGTATTTTTTAGCAAGGAATCTACTCTTTTGAAGAACTTCTTGTCGGGAATATACACGAATTTCTAGATCTGTGAGAGGCGAAAAACAGATGGAAAAATAACACACATATATGATAATCACACAACACAAGAAATCATGTGGATCAGCAATTTGACTATATCTACGGAGTTGCAGTAATTTACTATCTCCAAGGGAAAAAAAAATACAAGATGCAAAATTAAAATATTTCTCTCTCATCAACTCAACAAACCCTAATATGTATTATCAGTTTTTATATCCTACACAGAAGATCCACAATGGGCTAAAAAAAGGACAAAAAACCATTAAAATTTTATATTAGGCCAGATAATTGGGTCATAATCCGAGTCAAACACAAACTAGATTTCACATAGCTCAACACTTCTTACAAGTGATTTAGATTCGTAAGGGTACATGTCTATGCAACTGAGTTATTTGTTGCATCACAAGGCGACACAAAAATAAACACTTGATTTTCATTTACAGCTCTAGAAAATCCAAAAAGGGTATACATCATTTCAAGAGAATGATCTTTGTCCACTAACTCTTATTGATAACGTCATTTTGTGAAAATTGTATTCAACGTTCTCTGTTTTTATTCCACACGTCACTTGTGAGTGTTCCAAAAAACCTACATTTCAATACGCAAGGAGGAATCAGAGCTGGTCTTTGACGTACGTTGGCCGAAGTGCAATTTATACATAAATAATCTTACTCAATGCCACAGCTCCTTCCAAAATTTTGCATACACATAAACCTGCCCATATTATCATTAAAGTTTTCTTATTGCTAGCCAAATCAACTAAGTAACTTGTATAGACTTTTTCACCCCTCTTTCTAACTTAATTTATCACAACCTCCTAAAAGGTCTAGACTTTGGAGGGTGAGTGAGAAAAAAAATTCTTATGCAAGTTGAGATTGGACCATTTCACCTGGTGAATTCTTGCCTTATTGGATATTTAAAAGTAGGTAAAAGTTGAGATTCAATTAGTCTTCAAGTAAACTAGGATTTTTGGTTCCCATAATCTATCTCGGGCCAAAATGGGGATACATCCCTTTCGCCGAAACTTTCCAATAAAATGCCCCTATCTAAAACTATTTAGGGATATGTCCATGTTTTAAACTCGATTTGGCAAAAATCGAGTTATAGGCAATTAAAAAAAACCTGCATGGAACTCGAGTTCCATTTAAGTTTTTTCACGCAACTCGATTTTAGCCAAATTGAGTTCTTCATAGAAATTCGATTTTTAAAAAATCGAGTTTCAAAACAGGAGCATATCCTTAAATAATTTCAAACAGAGGGCATTTTGTTAGAAAATTTCAACAAAAAGGGTATTTTGCCATTTTGGTCTCTATCTCGGGAATTAAGTTTCTGACTGACTTTAATAATTGCTTGAGCATGTTTCTAGATCTTCAACATCTTCAAGCAGCTCATTACATGATTCAAATTCAAACACTCCACCAATCAGCCCATTACACTCTCCTGCTACTTCACCTAGCAGTCCATCACACACTCTTGCTGCTTCTCCTGCTCTCGTCATTCACCCAGAAGCCATAGCATCACCTAGTCATTCATCCAAGTTGAAGGCTTTTACTTGCGCACTCATGATACTTTTTGTTTCATTCTTTACCATTGTTTGATACTATTCTTATTTAATTAGCGAGACTTTCTCAACCCTTGTATTATTATTTGTATTGAATTTAAAGTAAAATCAAAAGAAATTATAACCCTCAATAGTTTGCAAAAATTTTCTTGGCATTTGGGTTTGTTTGGACTAAATGTTTGAAAAAATCTATAGTTTCAACAAACATTTTTATGTACAATTTTTTGAGTGTGTGAATATAAGTATTGTTCGGTTTTGTTAATTGAGTATTTATTGGGTGAGGTAAGCATTTCCAAATCCAACGCCCAAAACCAAATCCGCGTGGTGACTCACACTTCATCCTACCAATAAAACACACACTTTGACCGCTGAATATATATAAATAAAAACACCCGCGGTTTCGACCTCACTCTCGCAATGATCATTTGACTTTCACCTACTGGCGTGGCGTCGATAGATATCTCTCTATCTCTCTCTCTCTCTCTTTCTCAACGACTATCTACATCCCCCATCTTCTGATGAGAACGTTTCAACTTCCTCTCCCTGCATAAAACCAAAAATCTTCATTTTCATGCTTCAAGTTTACGAGACCCCAAGTCTTAAAAAAAAAGCTAACTAAGCAATGGCTTGTGCTTGCACCTCTACTACTTGTTCATATTCATTGACTTCCGGATCACACATACTACTACTGGTATTGTTGCTACTGGGATTGAGTTCCTGGAGCTGTTACGGGTTGGGATCATTTGGGTTCGACATCCACCACCGGTTCTCGGATCCGGTTAAGCAAATTCTGGGCTTTGATGGGCTTCCAGAGAAAGGGAGCGTAGAGTACTATGTTGCTATGGCTCACCGAGACCACATAATCCGGGGCCGCCACCTCGCCGCCAGTAACAACCAGTCGCCACCGGCGCAGCTCACTTTCGCCAATGGAAACGAGACCATCTTCCTCAACAATTTCGGAAGGTATATATATATATATGATCCTTATAATTTTTATTTTTATTTTTATAATTTTTTTTGAGTTCTTCCTGTTCCTTAATATTCTGGAAACTGACTTTTCAAAAAAAATGGTGTTTGATATTTCAGTTTGTATTATGCTAATGTTTCTGTGGGGACACCGAGTTTATCATATTTGGTAGCATTGGACACAGGCAGTGATTTGTTCTGGCTACCATGCGATTGTTCGAATAGCAATTCTTGCGTAACCGGCTTACAGACATCATCTGGACAGGTAATAATTTTTTTATTTACTTTATTTGCTTTTTTGATAATTATTTACTTTATTTGCTTAATTTGGTATCGTTATGGAACTTTCATCTTTTAATTTAATACTTACTTCAACTCCCATCTAGAATTGTTTATTGCGTGATAGTGATCTCTTTTTCTTCTATAAATTATGTTTTTTTTATTTTGATTTTAATTTGCATGAAAGGGGATGACAAGTAAAGAAGATAAAAACGTACTTAGGTAAAGAATTCAAAAAGACATAAATACAAACACTAGAATTAGAGAAGTCCAACATGACCCAATATAAATGGAAAATTATATCGTCTTCACGATAAACCACATCATTTGTCTACTATTTCACTAAAAGACTCTTATCTGATTAAAATTGTTGAGTCAGTTTATAATTAAAAAAATTAAATAGATATATTGAACTGACTCAACAATTTTAAACATATGAGAATCTTTTAGTAAAATTGTGAACAAGTGACATGGTCTACCATGAGAACTAACTATATAATTCTTTCAATTTAGACAATAGAGAGAGAGAGAGAGAGAGAGAGAGAGGTCATAAACAATTTACATATTTGAGTTGACCTACGTACGTACATGCCAAACCATCCACACATTGATAGCTTCTTGAAAAATATGTCTAAATGTTACCTTCCATAATTGCACCAAAATGGATCTACAATCCAAAATCAAATTTGTTTATATAGGTGAAAATTAAAGGCATCATATATAATAGAATTTAACCAATTATATACTTGGTTGGAGGAGATTCTTATTTGATTAGTGGGAAAATTTTGTAATTTTGTTTTGGTTTCAATTAAGCATGTGTAGGAAAATTACCTTTGGGCAAGTTATAATTTTCAACTTAGTGGTTAGATAGATGTCCATATCGCTATTATATCATTAAGAGTCTATATTGACCTCGAACTTTGCCCTCTACGCAAATGCGAGTGATCTCAATATCTTTAAAAATATCTTATTTGTTTATGATGAATTCGGAACTCTCTCTATAAAAATGGTAGTTTGTAAATATTATCGGCCATAGTGATGTTGTCCCCAATCTTAATTCCTGCCACAATCATTTAGAACTCTTGAGTTTGGTACAAAAATGGATTTGCCATCCACCATTTGAAAGCGATACAAATTATTAGCTACATATATACTTCTTGTACAATTGCCTCTTACAATGTCATGTTTCCTCAATAAAAATTTCCCAATTTTCTTTACAATGGAATAATAATAATAATAACAACAACAACAACAACATGATCCACAATTCAAGAGATAATACCAACAATTGTTCTATCATATTGCATGTAGACCTTATTCTGTTTGTTTTAGTATAAGAATCTACTTTCTTTTTTTATTTCACATAACCACTTTTCAAAAATACCCACATTAGATTATCTATTCTAAACATTATTTCATTAAAATATCAATTGTTCTTATTTTTTTTAATTATTTCTCTTTCTTCACATACAATAATCATCATCTACTATTTTTCTTCATCTTCAAAATACGTAAGAACAAAATAAAATAAAAAAATTTAAATGTAAAATAAATAGTACCAGTGTAAATTTACATGGTTATTATAGCCATGGATGGATTTTACACAATTATATATATAAACTGATGAGGAAGATTTTAGGAGTTGGTTAAGCAAGATGTGGAGTTTTTTTTTTATATTTTATAAAGACTGATGTGAATGCTCTTAGATAGTTAACACATGTCCCTTCGCATTTATTAAAATGAACTACCTTTAAATAGAAGAGTTTGTTGGGATCTCCAATATTGTCATTAGGCTTCTAAGTAATTAGCTTTATTGAATATCCTCAAAATTGTTGGTAAAAGTATAAAACATTAGTTTTAAAATTAGAAGAGTAAATGGAATTGAGACAATATAGTCTCTAATGAGGCATGGAAATCCTACACTCTCTTAGAAGATTTAAACCATATGCAATTAGTCAAAAATCTTGTAACTTAGCTGGCTAACACTTTCTAATATTTTTAATAGAGACATTCTAGACTCCAGATTCAAATCCCCTAATCTCGAACTATCAATGTAAATAAATAATAATTAAAAAATGCAATTTGCATACAAAAAATTATATATATTAACTTCTCTCCTCTAAGATATAACGACCTAATACCTTAACCTCCCCCTGTTTGAATTCCTTATGATATGCAATTGAAACAAGTTTTTGCTAATAGTAAAAAAGGGACTTTGAAAGTAGGGGTTATTCTTATTTTACCTAAAGGGTTTAAACTAGCCCCCCTCCCCAAAAAAAAAAAAAAAATCGTATTTCACCTGATGGGGGTAGGGTTGCTAGGATATAAATAGATTGCCCTTTCTTGTACTAAAAGAGGAGTCCAACCCCAAGGGGTATTTCCCTAACTTGGCGTATTAAGCTATTGCTCCCCCCTCATAGTCGGCCAAAACCTCTTCTTTTTTTTTTTTTTATGGGAAACTTGGAAGAATAACATTCCAACTTGAAAACGAAATACAACAAAGCATGAGAAAGCCAGACAAATACAACCAGAAAAATTACAAAGCATCCTCTCTAATAATCTGCTGGATGGGAAGTGGGGTGTCACCCTTCCAAACCTGAGTTAGCCCAGAGAGTTTTGCTTCTTTGGCTAATACATGCGCTGCTCTGTTGCCGGTCCTTTTCAAGTGCTCGAATGAATAGCAAGAGAAGGAATTCAAGGAAGACTGGATGTCATGAATGATATGACCAAAATCACTACCTGTGCAGTCCGTAGAAAGGGCTTGGATTACTGATAGTGCATCTGACTCAAAAATGGCGCATGATACCTGCATTTCTGATGCGAAGAGGACACCTTGGAGGAGTGCATAGGCTTCAATCACCTCGGCAAAGAAATCTGATGGAAGAGGCTTGCTTAGAGCACCAATTGGGGTACCTGTGCTGTCTCTGATGATAACACCTACACATGAGTTCCCACCATTTGCCGAGGTAGCACCATCCACATTAATCTTAAAGAAACCTGAGGGAGGGGCTGTCCACTTGTGCTGCGAGGTAGGGGAGAATAATGTGGACTGAGCAAAGGCATTATTGAAATCAAGCAAAGCTCTCCTGGCTGAGTCCCACACCAGCATTGGAGTAATACCAGCATCATTGTGTATAGCTTGGTTCCTATTACCCCAAATGGACCAAGCTGTCATGAAGAAGGTGTCTAGGTCCTTGGAGGTCCCTTTCTCAAAAATCTGACCCGCAATATCTAAAATGTCCATTTCTGTGTCAGCAAAAGTAAAAGGACAATCCAGCCACAAAGCCCAAGTGGCCCTAGCATGCACACAGTGAATGAGAGCATGAGTAGTGGTTTCCATGCACTTATCGCATAAAGAACAAAAGCCAGCAAAGTTTAAGCCTCTGCATCAGAGGTTATACAAAGTGGGAAGACCATTCATGCAGGCACGCCAAGCAAAAATCTTAACCTTAGGAGGGACCTTAAGCTGCCATATTTTCCTCCAAAGTGGCAAGGCCGAGCAGTCAGAAGTGCCTTCCATGTGCTCACCTTGATCAACCAGTTTGGCAGCAATGTAATAAGCACTTTTAACAGTAAACGAACCATTTTTGTTTCCCAACCAGATTAGGCTATCCTCTAGAAGGCTAAAGCTGATAGGGATACTAAGGATGGTGGAGGCTTCAAAAGGGAGGAACAAGGACTTCACAAGGTCTGGTTTCCACCATTTAGTGTCGTCGTCAATGAGAGAAGAAACCATTGGGAAGTTGTCAAAAGGTTTGGGGGGGGGGGGGGGGGAGATTACCTTGTGAGTGGACTTCGTTGGCAACCATCTATCCTCCCAACTGTGGATCCGTTTACCATTTCCCACCCTCCATCGAGTGCCCTTTCTTAATACTTCCAAGCTATTATGAATGCTCCTCCATGCAAAACTTGGATTGCTGCCTTTTTTAGAGTTTAGGACATCATCATGAGGAAAATATCTTGCTTTATAAATCCGTGCCACTAAGGAGTTGGGGTTTGAGAGAATCCGCCACCCTTGCTTGGCTAATAGAGCTAAGTTGAAGGCCTGGAGATTCCGGAATCCCATACCCCCAAAGAGTTTGGACTTGCACATCTTTTTCCAGCTCACCCAAGCCAATTTTGTTTCTTGATTCCTTTGGCAGCCACCTCTTTAGACGCACATATGTGGAATTGACCCATTTCTTGCATCAAACGCTTATTTAAAATCCTATAACATCATCAATTATAAATTAATTCAAATTCTTTCTTTATTAATGTGGGGAAATTTTTTTTTACCAAAACAATAACTTTCCAATCAAACTTTATTAACACATGAAAGTCACACTTGTTTCTAATTCAATCAATCAAAATCAAAATTCCATTTACTTATTTCAATATCAAAATGCAACAATACTTACTTATCCTCTTATCAAGCAGGTACTAAACCTTAACATCTACAGTCCTAATGCATCATCAACAAGCAAAAAGGTTCCTTGTGGTAGCAATTACTTGTGCAGTCCAAATCAGTGTCTCTCAGCTAATAGTAGTGATTGTGCTTATAGTTATGCCTATGTTTCAAATGACACTTCAACTTCTGGGATTTTGGTAGAGGATGTTTTGCACTTAATTACAGATGATGATCAATCAAAAGCTGTTGATGCTCTAGTTACTCTTGGGTAGGTTATTTTTCATTGCTTTCCTACCAAAATCTTTGGAAGAAATATTCTTTCAAGTGAAAATCATATTGATTTTATATCATAACCAATATCAATTTAAAAAAAAAAAACTGGATATTAAATAATTGTTAGTTAAAAATGACAAAAATTTATGGTATAAGTTGATATTTCGGTAAATATATTAGATCATTTGGATGATAAATTTGGAGTTTGGTATAGGCTCTTTTCCTCCTCAAGTAAGTATAATGATTTCGTCTCAAAAAAAGAAAAAGTAAGTATAATGATTTGTAAGGGTTATCTAGGAAGAACGGGTGCGTTTTGGGACTCGGGTGCCGGTGCCGGTGCCGGTGCGGGACTCGGAAATTTTTGAAAAAGGTGGGTGCGGGTGCGGCGGGACTCGGCGATTAAAAAATTATTAAAAATATTTTTATTTATATTTTTAATATATTGCTAAGCATACTTTTTCACATTATATAAACATATACCAAATTTAAGAGCAATAGTAGATAACAACTAAAACAAGATGTTCATAAATTAAATACAACCCACAAGATTAAAACTAAAACATTCCATGATGTTCGGAAATTAGCCTACAACTCATAAGTTTGAAACTAACTGATTTACAAATTTTATCAATTAGGATAAGATAAGATTCTTATCCTAACCGATAAAATTTGTAAACCACAGGTCCACAGCAGCCATATTAATAATAATAACAAAACTTCAGGTCCTCACCCTACAAGCCTAAAATAAAAGTTACAGAAAAATTAAGAAAATGCACTTGTTTTTTACATAATTTATAAGTAGAATAACAATACACACAAATCCCACCATCGTTTTATTCATTGCAACAATACCAGTACAAAGCAGTCAAACATTATCACCAATCTACAATTAAAATTACAACCTGCAACTACAAAAGCCTTTAACTCCCACAAGAACCGAAAAACAAGCACACAAACACAACAAACACAGCACAGAGAAGAGAGAGTGTTTGGACGATATCGGTTTTTAACAAGCACACAAACACAGCAAACACAGCACAGAGAAGAGAGAAATCATGGAAAACAAAGACTAAAAGGGAAGCAAAGAGAAGAGAGAGCACACCTGAAGCCGAGCACACCGCAGAGAGGGAGAGGCCGGAGGCGGAGAGCACAGAGAAAGAGAGATGAGGGACGGAGTGAAAGGGAGTCTTTTGGACGAAGTGAGAGTGTGTGAGAGGTCTGAGGGATTTAGGTTAAGTTCAAACAGTGCGTTTCGCACTTTTTTTTTTTTTGAATATCGGCCTGACTCGGCCGTTTCGACCTGAACCGGAAATTTCGAGTTTCGGCAGATACGGCTCAAGTCGGCCTGATTCGCGCCGCGTCGGCGCGAGTCGAGGATGCCACCTGGCAGGACGCGGCCCGACGCGGCACGGACTGGTAGACACAGGGGCATCACTTGACCTCATAGCTCTAAATACCTTGGAAGTTGTGGGCCTGACTGGCAAGAGGATCTTGGGAGCTCCCATGGAGATAACAGGATTTGGAGGATCAACAGAATCAACTGAAGGGTATGTGCAGCTGGCCTTGAGGGTAGGCCCAATAGTAGCCCTGACCAAGTTCCATATGATTAACTTAGAGGTTTCTTACCATGTTCTGTTGGGACGTCCCTGGCTCCATAAGCATCGCCTTATTCCCTCCACATACCATCAGTGTGTTAAAGGGAGATTGAATGGAAGGCTAGTAAGGATCCCTATCAACCTGAACCTTTTTAGCCAAGGAGAAGTGAACTTTGTGGAGACAATGTTTTAAAACAAGCTGGAACCAGATGATGAGATCCCCGCACCGAGGACCCCAGGGGTACCTATTTTAGAAGAAGATGAAGGAGGAGGCACCCGTGACCTAAGGAACCTTTTGGACAAAAAAAGGCAAAAGAAGGAGACCAGCTCCTCAGGATTTCGAGAATGCGTAGTGATACGGGAGCCTGGAAAGAGGCTAATATATTGTTTATGAAGGTGGGTGGGGCCTGAGTGCATTGTGCAAGAGGGCCCTGGACTGCTAGATTGTATAATGGCTCAAGAAGAAATTCTAGAGGACCCAGTCAAGGAATCACAAATCCAGCCTGAGGAGGTGTTGGAAGAGATAAACTTAGAGGCTGGACTGGGGTCCTAGAGGTCTGTTTTCGTTAGCAATCAGTTAGCAGCACAAGAAAAAGAGCAGTTAGTGGCATTACTCAAGAAATATGTGGATGTGTTCGCATGGACGTATGATGAGATGCCTGGTCTAGACCCAAGACTGGTGGTCCATTCTCTCAATGTGGATCCGAGAGTTAAGCCAGTAGTTCAACCAGCCAAGGTCTTTCACACTGATATAAAAGCTCAAATTACTCAGGAAGTCAAGAAATTGCTAGCAGCTAGGTTCGTAAAGCCAATTCAGCAACCTAAATGGCTTTCCAACATAGTACCCGTGAAGAAAAAAATGGCCAAATTTGGTGTTGTGTGGACTTTCGCAATCTGAATAAGGCATGTCCAAAGGATGAGTTTCCCATGCCTAATATTGACCTCCTTGTAGATTGTAAGAGTGCTTTTCTTTTCTTAGCACACAAGCCCAAGTAGAGATAAGGATCCCGGGCCAAATACCTGTTGTTTTGGTGGACTGGGCTTAGTTCACCACAGCTAAATGGGGGCTAATTACAAACCAAGTTGTGCGCAAGTCACATAAAGCTCCTCAAGGAAAAATGCAAGTCTTCCTAAGTAATAAAATACCATTATAAGTGTTTTAGTGTCATAAAATGACTCTTTACTCCTACGAAACAAGTAAAATAAGTATTCATAATATTCACAATGAGAAAGAGATTGAAATAGAATATTTAAGGCTTATCTTTTATTGTATAAACATTTAAAAGAGTTCCTTCACTTGGTAACCCAGGCGTACTGTCGTGGGATCCTGGGACATACTAGGTCTATAAAAACCCAGAATGCTGATTCTCTGAACTATATGATCTTTCTCCATGTTTATTATGCAATAGAGTTTTGTTTTTTCCATTTACCTCTATAGGTCCTGCATAAAAACACACTATACAATACACATATCTTCAAATAATTGTTAGTTTCTTAGATTAAGATATACATTTTAATACATATACATATATGTAAATGAATTTCATGAGAATGATTCAGCCACGAGGATCCTGGCCCCAATTCTCACAAACTTAGTGCTTTTGCACAAGACTTGTGGGATTTGGAACTCAAGTCCATGTGGCTCTGCTTGGGCATTACCTTCCAAGATAGTTAGGTGAGAAGGATTTTTGTGGGAGAAAGTGATATATGATGTGTGCATGTTTTGGCATATGTTTCTTTGGAGGCTAAGTGTGTCCAAGGCCCAAGTTGAAGTGAGGACCATGGTAAAAAGACTCAGCTTTTGGCTGAGTAAAAGGAAAACTAGCAAGCAAGAATATATGTATTGAACAGCAAGAAAGCAGCAAAGGAAAACAATGTAATAAAGAAACACACGAAATAACTGTTAAGGATCCTCAAATCAATATGAAATATTTCATTATTTTTCTTAATTGTGGATTACAATGTGCTCACTAAAACGTGTTACAAGGTCCAAATAAGCTCAAAAATTACAGACTTAGATGGTTATTTAAGCCTCTAAGACTTGTAAAGTTTGAATACCTTTGAATCCAAGTATGTTCTATAGTGGCTATTTTTAGGATACTAGGCAATATTTCCCTACTTTCTTTGAGTTTTTGACAGAGTTTTCTCAATGATTCTATTGTGATTTTCTATTGCTGAATGCCCCTTCAATGTTGGTTGCTTCCCCCTTTTATAGTGTCATAGGGTTCCGAGGGTACCACTGATTCCCCTCTTTGGCTCCCTGAGTACCAGCATCCCTGTTGTGCCAGCCACTCTAATGACTGGTTCTTTCCTTGTTCCTCATAATTTTCTTCTTTTGATGTTGTCTCCCTAAAAGTCCCTTGCTGACTTTCCATTCTGAGGTGTCTTTAGGGAGCTGACCTCAGCTTCTTGGCTTTTTTACCTTTTCAGACTCATCTTTTTGATGTCCTTCTTGTTGTCATTTTTCCCAAATGAGCGGAATCCATTCCTGCTGGGTTGAAGGTTTTCCCAGCCACTTCCCCTCATAGTTCTTCATTCTGGGTTCCCCGAGGTACCAGCCTTTTGTTCATGAATTGTCACTCTCCAAGCTTTCTGGTTCTTTGCAGCACCACTGGGTGCTTGAGAAGGACATATCTGTTCTTCGTTTCTTGTATTTTGTGGTACCCCTTTTGAGCTGTCTCAATCCCACTTTAGCTGTGCTGCACATCCTAAGGATCCCGAGCCTCTAGGTATCTCGGCCCAATTCTTTCACTAGATTTTGTTGGATTTTTAATGGCCTTTTTGCTGGAAATCTGAACATACATAGGGCATTGATGTTGATTCTTCTTGGTTTCATGAATTTGGTCTTCTTTTGTTAAGACCCATGGTCTTTCTTTACCTTTCATGGAATGGGCTTTTCTTGTGAAATTTTGGTTCTCAACATAGATTCTGCTGCAGGAAACTCTATGTTTTCATTTATGGATGGATACAGTGGGTATAACCAAATCCGCATGGCTACCAAAGATGCAGAAAATACAGCATTCAAGACACCAATTAAAAAAATTTATTACAATGTGATGCCCTTTGGCCTTAAAAATGCAAGGGCCACATACCAAAGAACCATGACAGCCATCTTCCATGATATGATGCATAGGGAAATCGAAGATTATGTGGATGATATTGTGGTAAAGTCAAAGACCAGGCAAAACACTTCTAGATACATGAACAAGTTTTTGAAAGGTGCAGGAAGTACAAACTACGCATGAACCCCATAAAGTGTGCCTTCGAAGTATTTGCTGGAAAATTCCTAGGGTTCCTACTACATCACAGAGGCATAAGTGTAGATCCAACCAAAGCTACAACCATCGCAACAATGAAAAGGCCTACAACAGTTAGAGAGCTCAAAAGTTTCCTAGGGTGGGTCTCCTACATCAGGAGGTTTGTGCCAGGATTAGCTGCGGTCACAAGTGGTTTATCCAGATTGTTGAAAAGGGGGACTAAGTTCACTTAGGGGATTGAACAGCAGAAAGCCTTTCAGAGGATCCAACAAATCATGAATCATCTTCCTACCTTACAAGCACCAATACGTGGGCGACCCCTATTACTATACTTAGCATCAAACTCCTAAGCTATAGGAGCCCTGCTGGAGTAGGAAGATGATGATGAGAATAAGCAACCCGTTTGTTATGTGAGCAGGACACTTAAAGATATAGAGACCAGATACCCCAGGATAGAAAGGGCATACCTAGTAGTTATCTACGCATCCCAAAGGCTAAAACGATACTTCTTGGCCCACCAAATCCTTTTGGTAAACAAGTCACATCCCATAAAGGCACTCCTACATCAGCCTCTCCTAATAGGGAGGATAGCACAGTGGCTAGTTTTGCTCTCTCAATATGACATCGACCTCAGGACCCCCAAGGCTGTTAAAAGCCAAGCCATAGCAGATCTGCTAGCCCAGTTCCCAAGGAAAGAAGAATGTTCACTAAGCGAGGGGATCCCTAGGGAGGTGGCAATGGCAGAGCTCCCTGGAAAGAAGTGGACAATGAGGTTTGATGGGTCAGTAACAACAACTTCAAATGGACTGGGAATTGTGCTAAGTTGCGAAGACAGGGATACCATGTCGTTATCTTTCAAGCTTGGGTTTTCCTGTTCAAATAATATTGCTGAGTACGAGGCATACTTAACTGGGCTGGCTGTAGTACTCAGCATGGGAGTAAAACTTATGAGGGTTTTAGGAGACTCCAATCTTGTGGTCTCCCAAGTAAAAGGTGACTTCGCACTTAGAGAGCAAAGCCTAGTAGCTTACAAAACTTAGGCGCAAAAGTTGGAGCAAAAATTCCAAACCTTCAATGTGGAATATGCCCAAATGAGTGAAAACAGATTCGCTAATGCACTAGCCACCCTAGGATCCCAAGTACCGTTCAAGGGCAGAGGTACACTGATAAGAATAAGTAAGCAAGAACATTCCATTATAGGGATCCTCAAAAAGATGTTCCCTAAAGAACCAGAATAGCAAGACTGGAGAAATGAAGTAAAAGGGAAGATGAAAAAGTTGGGACTTGAAGGAAGCATCAAAGAGCTAAGGGATTACACCCTAATAGAAGGAGAGTTGTACAAAAGGCTACCCAGAGGAATCCTATCTAGATGTATCAACGAGAAAGAAGGAAAGCTGAGATTAAAAGAATTACACAGCCAGATTTGTGGGATTGCAGAAAAAATTAGCCTATACAAAAGAATGCAGCGCATGGGATATTATGGGCCAAATATGAATAAGGAGGCTGCAACTGTACAGGAGGAATGTCTGAGGTGTCAGCTTTCAGTGGACAGAGAAGAAAGTTATGTTGTATTTGTAACGGAAGATTGGAGGACCCCATTCATGGAATACTTGGCTCAAGGGATCCTACCAACTGACAGGGCATTAGCCCACTAGCTCAAGAAACTTGCCATCAGGTACTTCTTGCAAAACAGGATTTTGTTCAAAAGGAGGTACGCCAGAGATCCCTTAAGATGCCTGGGGCCTAGAGAAGTGGTTAGGGAAGTACATTTCGGTGACTGTGGAAGTCACCCAGGAAAAAGAAGACTCTACAGGCAACTGTTGTAGTTAGGGTACTATTGGCCAATAATGAAAAAGGACTTCGAGCAACTGGTTAAGACATGTCATGCATGCCAAGTACTTGGAGATGCAATCCATACTCACCCAAATGCGCTGCAAGATATGACAACACCAGGGCCTTTCCACACTTGGGGGCTCGATCTTATAGGACCCATAAACCCTCCTTCCAATGGTCATATCTAGATCCTAGTAGCCACCGAGTATTTTACAAAATAGGTAGAAGCTATCCTTTTGAAAAAAGCCACTAGAGCGGCCATGGTAAACTTCATTCGAGGGCACATCATCACAAGATTCGGGATCCCCAGGAGATTGATCAGTGACAATGGAACCTCGTTCATAAACAAAGACATGAAGAACCTGATCGAGGCATATTACATCAGGCATGGAAGGTCCACACCATACTATCCACAGGGAAATGGTCAGGCTGAGACTACTAACAGGGTGATGCTGAAAATCCTTAAAAAAATGAAACATGAGTATGAGGGAAAATGGAGTGACCACTTGACAGATGTACTCTGGGCATGTAGGAGCTCTTTAAAGACAGTCACGGGACTTTCACCATTTTCCCTAGTTTATGGGACAGAAGCCATCAGCCCCGTGGAGCTATTCATCCCTACGCCAAGAGTAGTCCTTGAAGAAAACCAGGAAGGCACAGATGACACAAATAATGAAAGAAGGTTGATGGATCTAGAGGGGTTAGAAGAGGAACGGGAAGTGGCCAGAAGGAGAAGCCAAAGGTACCAGCAGAGGATGGCTAAGGCATATGCACAGACGGTACACCCAAGAGCCTTCACGGAGGAGCAACTGGTGTTGAGAGCAACAGAGCATGTAAAAAAAAAATGTCCCAGGACCCTCCAAATTTGCCCCAAAATGGGAAGGGCCCTACATCATCTGGAAAGCCCATGAGAGTGAGTATTACTACCTCGCAAAGGAAGATGGGACGGTCTTGACAAATCCTATAAATGGGAAGTGGTTGAAACAGTACTACGCATGAAAGAGGGAAATTTCAGTACACCAAGACCCTTTTTGCCAGCTCTTCAAACTGCTAAGTGTTTCATCGTTCTTTACTTTTTTTTATGTCATGAGCTTTGTTTAAGTTCCTTTTTGTTTAGGAACCCATGGTAGAAGGACATTCCACGATTCTTACTATCTTTGACAATCCTTTTGTGCTCCTTAGTATGGTAACTAGTTCAGTGAAATCTCCTTTTCTTGTTTTTTCTTTGAGCTACAGTTAAAATGTACAATTGCGAAGTATTATATAACCCAAATGTGGGCAAATTTGGGAAGGGTACCTGGGCTAGCAAAAAAAAAAAAAAAACTTTAGCGCATGAGCTAGGACTCACACCACAGTTAATCCAAGTACATGGCCTGGGACCATGGGCAGAAATAAGCACCTAGGATACCTAGCCCAGTACATGTACAAAAAAGGGTCTGCCTGGTTCATGACTTGGGACTTGGAAAAAAAAAAAAAAAAAGAACATCCAATGTACCCAGTTCAGTACCCACGCAATCACACAACTACCAGGGTATCTGGTCCCCTACTGCAAAACTTGTAGGGACCATGGCTCAGGACTCAGTTCAAAAAAAAAAAAGAGCGGAGGGAGAAGCAGCAAAATAAAGAGCAGAGTGCACATTGTGAATAGATCCACATACTGTTAAAGCTAGAAGTGGTCTTAAAAAGAAAACATATCCACATTGCAAAAAAAAAAAAAAAAAAAGTATTGTTCAAAAGAAAGAAGTAAAGATAAACTTATATAGCCTCAATTTTCTAAAAAAGGGGGGGGGGGGGGGGGGAGAGACTAATACATCTGAACTATTAAAAAAAAAAAAAAAAAAAGAGGAAGGAACTAAGGTATAAGGCCGGCCAACAAAGAGCTCTCTAGGGAAATGGCAAGAACAGTTGAGGAAGAAAGAACCTGCTGCCTTCTAACTTTCAAGTTCTACAATACCTTGTGAGCACGGGCTTGAGCCTCCTCAGTAGCAGCAATTTCAGCATCAAGATTCTTGGAGGCTTATCCCTGGAATAGCATGTAGGCTAAGGAATGCAAGTACTCCAGCAAAAAGGAGAGATTGAACTTGGCTTCTATAAGCTCCTGCACTACTCCCCTCCATTCCAAAAGCCTCTCCTCGGATAAAGAGTTAAGAGAAGAATCCCTCAAAGAGATCAGTACAGCACATAACAACTCCATCAAGATGTTGCCCAGAAATACACCCCCCCGAAACCCACTGGTGAAGTCCCCATGGGTTTTAAGCAGCCCTTCCAACAATGGTAGACCCTCAACAGGCATAGAGAATCTTAGGAAATTGCCAAAGGGAGGCCCAAAACTATAAAAATGGCTCACAGGGAGGCTGTTGAACTCTAAGGAATCAAAGCGGGATAAGAAGGTAGGGAGCCCCAAGCTAAGATTTGAGACAGTCGCCCTTAGAGCCTCCTCCATTGTTGCGTCTCCGCTCTCAGGAACTAGAGAGCCTTCGACCCTCTGGATGGTTTGGTGGGTCCCTGCCTGAGCTTCAACAACCTAGACATCGGCAGCAAATTCCAAAACTACCTTAGGAACTATGGTCTCAAGATCCTTAGCACCTGTGTCAGCACCTGCAAAAGCAAACAGAATTCAAAAAGAGGAAAGAACAAAGGAAAATACGTAAAGTGGGAAAAGTAAGAGAAAGCTAAAGAAACAGTATCAGCTTCCTGTGGTAGGGCCTTCTTTTCTTGCCCCTCCGATTTCCTGGAGGACTCTGTGAAAGAATACACAGTACGTTGTAGAAAAGGTGAGAAAACTTTAGCAAAATTGTTAAAGGAAGGAAAGGATACTGGGGGCTTCACCATAGAAGGAAAAAGGAGGGAGAAGTGCAACAAGGGTGAACAACACGCACCTTCAGAACCCTCTGACTCTAAGAAAAAGGCGGCCTCGAGGGTAGATTAAACGCTGGTTTGACCTAAAAGGGGAAGAGAAAACAACAACTCTCAGGAAGAAAGGATAAGAGAGATAAGATTAAGCATTAATAAAGAGTGGATGAGGCTTACCTGCTTGTATGGATGAAGACATGCCCCCCAAGGAATTTTTGCTCAACGCAGGCTTAATCATGGGCTCGAGTGACACAATTTTGCTAGGACTGAGAGTCTGCACGAGCTTGGGATCTTAGGAAACTGGAGGCTGAGAAGCAGGGTCCTAAATAGCTAGGGAAGTAGAAGGCAGAGTGGGCTGGGCATCCTTCACTGCCTGCCCAACTTCCTTGGTCACATCACCACTAGGGGGCTCCTTTTCCACGCCTAGGGGAATAGCAGATGGAGCTGTCATCACTTCTTTCACCAGAGTCACACCAATTATTGGAGGAGGTAGCAAAAGAAAAAGAAAAGTATGTGGCAGAACACCACAAAATGCATATGTACACAGCACCAGAAAAGAATGAAAGCAAGTAGTAGAAGGTACAAGTGGAGAGAAGTTGTACCACAACATACCGGATGATTGACTCTTGCCTCTCTTGGGGTCTAACTTGTGTTTGGACTGCAAGAAAGGAATGACCATCATCAGTTAAAAGAGAAAGGGAGAGACACAACAAGAACAATGAACTAGTAGGGGGGAAAAAAAAAAGAAGGAAAGAAGCCTTGCCCTTCTCTCTCTTTCTACAGATTCTCCAATGATCTTTTGTCTACTACGGGTACGCCCAGAGGGTCCTAAGGGAGACTGAGGTATGAAATCAAAGGACCCCGAAGAACCCTGGGCTGAGGAACTGATAGGAACCTAAGAGAAGGAAGACTCTACCTTAGTCTTCACTCGAATCTTTGGGATTAAGGGGTGGCCAACTTCCTTTCCAACTGTAAAGGGGTCCACTCTCTCAAGTTCCTCAGAAATGGCCAACTGTTTCTGGGATTTTGTAATCTTTCTTTTCTTAGTCTCAGGGCCAACTTCAGTACCTTCAGCACTTTCTTCAAGCTCGGCTCTTTTGACAGCTTCCTGTTTAATTTTCTTCTCTTTACCTTTACCTACGGGGGTTGCAGCACCAACTGCCTCCATCACCCCCCTCTTGATAGGCACACCAAAAGAGGTGCCCACAATAAGGTCACATCCTGACCAAGTCTCAAGGAAGTCATTTGCTAGCATACCCAACCACCTCTAGCAGCATGCCACTCCACAAATCATGTCTTGCTACTTATTGCAGCAGAAACGATGCCAGCAATAGGAAGGGCTAGACGTTTGTTGAAGACGGGGGTAGAAAAAAGACCAGAATCAGTTACCCTTACAATCTTACTAGAACCAACAAAATCTGCAAAAGGATTTCTGAACTCTTCTCCAGAAGCCAACAAAGCCACTGGAAGGAGAGACTCCCCTTTGTGAGTTTGGCACCACAAATTGAAGGCTCCTCCGTGACTAATATGAAAAGGCATGAGACCTCAGAAACAGATCCAGGGAAGGAAGAGAAGGCACCACCTCCTTGAACACTGGCAGGATGTCTTGGTCAAAACCAAACCGCCTAAGGACTCGGTCTGCTGAGTAGTGAGTATACCTCGGAACACTAATGGAGGGCACTGGAAGCCACGAGGGACTGATGCAAGCGAAATATGCCAAGCTACCTTCATCCCCCTTGCGCAGATCAAAAGTATTCCCCAGGGAGCAGAGGAAATAGGCTAGCACAGAATCACAGGCGAACCCAGGACTGAACTCCTAGGGAGAGCGCCAACTCAAGTGCCCTGCTTGATCAAACAACACCAAATTGAGGCTGCCACCTTTTAAGTTGGCCCAATGAAAAATGATAGGATGGCTATCAGTATAGCTGCCACACAGACCCTTAATCACATCTGGAGATCCTTTGAACTTGTCTTTCACAAATTTCAAATTCCTACACTTCGCCAGAGTAATGGAAGAATAGTCCCACATGAACACCTAGAGGATGGCACAGTGAAATGACAAGGTAATAGCGTAGCAAGAATTGCCTTCAACTTCGTCTCTATGAAGCAAATCTAATTGGGAGTAAACATGGCCTAAAAACATGGGGGCTAAAGGATAATGGGCACCCTGGGCCAATCTGATTGCCAAAGGAAAGAAAACAGACTTAACCCCGTACTCGGGGAACTCACTGAACAAGAACTTACTGAGCCAAAGCGCTAGGAACCCGGCTCGCCTAACTGCCTTGTCTTTTTCTCAAGAAAGGTTCATGACCCACTTCCCCATTCTAGCCAGCTTCCTACCAGAAGAAGCAGTGCGCCCACCGAATTGACTGAAAAGTTTGTCTTCCACCTCAAGATCCTCGCTAGAAAGGCTAATATCAAAAGGATTCTCATCACCAAACACTGGGAGAAGAAGAGTGTTGACCACATCCCCCAAAGTGATGGTGAGCTCACCAACAGAGAATAAGAATGTGTGAAGGGAGGAACACTAACGCCGTACCAAGTGTCTAAGACCCTTAGCATCCTTAAAACCTTCAAGGTTCCTGAAAATTGCTACTGATCTCAAAATCCTGGCACGCTCCAAATGACTGACAAATTCACCATCAGAAAGCTCCCTGTCCACCAAAATGGGCCAACCAGTAATCTTGCCAGGAATGAAATCAAAGAAAATGGGAACCACTTCGCGAGATCCTCACCTAATCTGCAGATCTAAAATCTCCCTCGAATCTGGAACCTAAGCGGAACTAGCAAACCCGGACTGGCCAAAGAACACCCAAGTATATGGGGAAAGAGGGGCTTCACCGTGAGACACCTGAGGAAAAAAACAGGCTAGGGGTGTACTAGAGATCCCGTCAAGGGAAAGCTAGGCGCTCCGTAACCCCCGACGTCTCACCCTGTGCAGACCCAGAGGAGCTTTCACCCTCAGAAGGACTAGGAGTGCGCTTTCTCTTTTTTCGCGAAGAGGAAGAAGCCATAGAATGGCAAATGCACTGGGAAACAGGGAAGTTAAGGGAGTGAAGAACACAGAAGAAGAAACAGAGAAACAGAATGATTGGAAGAAAGGTGATGAGTTTGGAAATAATTTTTTCTAGAAAGTGAAAAGAAAGTATGAAGTGACTACAATAATGGCGCAAAGAGTAGTTGGAGAAGACAATGTATGGAAAGGCGCGCCAGTTGCCAAAATTTAATTTTTAAAGAGGAAAGTTATTGGCAGTTATTAATGGGAGTTATTAATGCGTGGGCTGCAGGCAACCCACGAGCTCGGGGGGCTAAATGTTGAGGTCTAAAAAGTCATGAAGTTGCACCAAGGCCCAAAATGGCACAGAGAATTAAACTCCATAAAAAAAAGTATACTTGAGCCCGTGATAAAGAAAAAGGATGGTAGGCCCAATATCCATTAAGGTTTTAGGGAGGAACCCAAACCCGCGTATGAGTAAGCTTTAGAACTTATGAAACGAAGGGAAGAAGGAAAGCCCAGCCCACCAAGGTCAGGAAATCGCTAGGGAAGCCCAGTGGTATGACCTGGGCCGGGATACTTGGGGACTACTAGGAGCTTGGGATCCTCGAGACGTGCAGTAAAACCAAGGTTAGATTAAGACAATTCAAAGGGAATGCCAAGAAACATAAGGAACAAGAATATATTTGTCCCTATCAACCACCCAATGATGCAGAAAGGAATCAGAAAGCTTGGGAACCAACAATTCATGAACAAGAGGTTGGTACCTCGGGGAACCTAGAAAGAAGAATCATGAAGGGAAGTGGCTAGGAAACTTTCAACCTGGCAGGAAGGAATCAGCTCGCTTGGGAAAAATGACAAAGGGAAAGGTAGCCAAAAGCTGAGTCTGAAAAGGTGGGAACTAAAAGCCTTGAAAGGAGAAAAACTCAAGGTTAGCTCATCAAGACATACCAGAACGGAAAGGCAGCAAGAGACTTTTGAGGAAGAAACACCAAAAGAAAAAAATTATGAGAAATAGGAAAGGGACCGGCCACCAATGTTGCTGGCACAACATTGGTTCTTGTACCCAAGGGAACAAATGGAGGGAATCAATGGTACCCCGGAAACTCTAGGATGACACTATAAAAGGGGGAGGCAGCCAACAATGGGGGGTATTCAGCAACAGTGAATTAGAATAGAATCATTAAGAAAAACTCTGTTAGAATTCAAAGAAAATAAGAAAAGGGGGGGAAATATCGCCCGGTATCCTCAAACAGCCACTAGAAAACACACTTGGATTCAAAGGGATTCAAACTTTGCAAGTCATAGAGGCCTGAAAAGCCATCTAAGTCTGTAATTTTTGGACTTATTTGGACCTTGTGATACGTCCTAGTGAGCATGATGTATTACATAATTGAGAAATTAATGAAATATTTCATAGTATCTTAAGGACCCCTAACGTTTACTTTGTGTCTTTCTCTATCGCATTGCCCCTTTATTGTTTCTTGCTATTCAATGCATATATTTCTTGTTTGCTAGTATGTATGTGTTGTAGGATTCCTGCTCTGTGCACCATCTGGTTTGTAATCAGTCCATTTAGCTGCGGTGGACCAAGTCCAGCCCCTTAAAACAAGAAGTAAGAGGGCACAGGGTCCTTGTTTCTACTTAGTCCTGCTTGTTGTCCAAAAGGGACCCTCACAATATGTAAAAATTTGTACACTAAATTTTGGCATTATAAATGACTGGCTACATTCATTCGAATTTGATTTGGTTTGTGTGGACAATTAAAAAAGACGACCTCTCTCCTACCTAACCTATACATGCATGCATACGGGAGACCAATAAGCAAATAGAGAAGTCAACTACGAACTTCAGCATTATCTCTGTAAATTTTCAACTACTCTAGCGTAGGTTCCGGCTTCGATTAATTCTTTGGTTTAATAATGTGTATATATATTTCAATTATACTCCACATAATTCTATGTGATGTTATACAAGCCACTCTATTTTTTTCATCAAAAATACTATTTTGACTAATCAACCATAACAATATTATCTTCTTATACGTTCTATATTTGCAAAGGATCAAGGTGATCGAAGATTAGTAACTACCTAATCATAAAATATTTAAATTTCAATTTTTTTCAACTTTAAAAATGATATATAAAACTTAAGTTTGAGAATAAGATAGTAAATATATAATACCTAATTAACACGAAATTTGGAGTGGTCGAATTTTTAAAATGTTAATCCTATAAATTGCAAGTTATGGATTAGTATAATCTTGGAATGGGTTGCATCAATTGTAATTTAACTTCTTGACCACCGCACTCCCTTGATACGATGATCACTCCACAAGTATAAGTGTTTATGGGGTGTGGGAGGTAAGGGTCGAAATTCAAGTATCCAAGAGAGAGCTTCACGCACATATACCCTTATATTATACTAGAGTAGAACTTCTATCTTATATAAAAAATAAATAAATAAACAAATTAATTCAAGTCACAGCTAATATAACTCTCTACCTACATAAAATTTTATATTATTTTAATATTTTGAAAATTCAACCTAGAATGGGTTGCATAGATGTAATTCAACCGTTGATTAAAATACTTATCCTATAAAAAATCATGACATAACATTGCAATGAATTATGATTATATATCCCGATTTTATTTTTCATATCTGTGGTATCATTT
The DNA here is from genome assembly GCA_019022515.1 of Quercus aquifolioides. Classification (NCBI taxonomy): domain Eukaryota; kingdom Viridiplantae; phylum Streptophyta; class Magnoliopsida; order Fagales; family Fagaceae; genus Quercus; species Quercus aquifolioides. Next base: position 55,547,505 of record CM032334.1, on the reverse strand, counting down.
ATTTCGTGCCAAAGTATTTTTTGGCAAGGAATCTACTCCTTTGAAGAAATTCCTATAAGTGATTTAGATTTGTAAGGGTAAAACACTTGATCTTCATTGTTATAGCACTAGAAAATCCAAAAAAAGGGTATACATCCACGGCCAGTTGAACTATAAAAACAACTGATGCAATCATTTAAGGTCTCCAAATAAAAGTAGGCTCCACCTGTATTAAAATATATATATATATATATATATAATATTTATCTATATATTTTAATTAAAAAATTAAGCCATTTTATTGATTAATAAAATGTATTAAAATAACCTCATTATATCCTAAAATATAGCATACTGCTGACAGCACTACACACTGTCCATAACATATTATCATTGTAGCACATCACAGGCACATGGCCCACACACCATCGCTAACATGGCCCACACGCCATCGCTAAAGACACTAACCTACGGTACCCCAAATTAACACATTATCCTAAAAATCTTGATACTTTAAAGTTTAAATGCTCAGACTCATTTATTAAACTTTAAAGTATCAAGATTTTTTGAGTTTTAAGTTTCTTTAAAGTTTCATTAACAATTAACACATTCTTAAACCCACCCACTACATGAACACACACCACGAATATCAACCCAAAAATTCTTGAAATTTTAAAACCCAAAAATTCTTTAGTGATACTAATTTATTGAACTATGTAATAAATTAATTTTTATTTGTATAGGTTTAGACTTTAAAGTATAAAGTGGTCACACCGTTAAAAAAGTTGCAATAATCAGATTCTATTATTCTATACTTCAAATTTTATTTTTACTTAAATTATAATTTTTAATTATAAATTTTGTTTTATTTATTTATAAATATTTACTCATTATAAATGTTTACTAGAAAATATTATTTATTGGGATATGAAACACTTCAAAAAAATAAATGCTAGAGGAACTTAAATACAAAAACTTAATTAGTAATGTTGCATCTCAAAAATAAAAAATAAAATAAATTTTAAGTAAAAAATAAAAAGATTTTCAATAAATATTATTTAATTAATATTTAAATATAAAAAATGCTTCATTTAAAATTTTCGCCTAAGCCCCAAAAGTTGTTCACCCAGCCGTGTATACATCATTTCAAGAGAATGATCTTTGTGCGTCCAAATTCCACTAACTCTTATGACAATCATTTTGTCAAAATTGTATTCAACATTCTCTGTTTTTTCCTCTCAAAAAAAATATATTCTCTATCTTTATAATTTTATTCCACACGTCATTTTGTGACGGACTCTAGCGTTCCGAGAAACCTACATTTCAACACAAGAAGGGATATGAGCTGGTCTTTGGCTAGGAATGGCAACGGGTCGGGTTCGGGCTGGGTTTTTTCATACCCGGGCCTAACCCGCGGGTCTGCCTCAGAAACCCGAACCCGGCTCGTTTATTAAAAGGATTTTTTTCTTAACTCCAAACTTGGCCCGTCGGGTACCCGCGGGCCCCGCCAACCATGCCACAATTTGGGCCTAAACGATGGCCCAATCCCCAAAATTTTGTTTTTTCGCCTGAAGCCTATGCTGTGGCCCAATAATTAAAAAAAAAAAAAAAATGTTTGGCCAGAAGCATTATTTTTGAAAATGTGTTTGCCTAGATTCAAGCCTTGAATCTGGGCAAACATAATTATTATTATTATTTTTTTTAATACTAGCAGGAGTATACTTAAGTAGCATCAGGAAATCATGGATGAACAATGACCAAAGATTTATGATTTTCCCTTTCAAAATCACAAAAACAAACACAAATCCTAACACAAACACAAACACAAAAATTTCAAATTTATAATTTTCCCATTCAAAATCACAAACACAAACACAAAATTTCAGATTTATGATTTTCCCTTTCAAAATCACAAACACAAACACAAATCCTAACACAAACACAAACAACTCACATAAGAGACGAGATGAACCCAGAAAAAAAGACGAAATGAACCCAAAAAAAAAAAAAAAGATAGAGAACGAGGTGGTCCGGTGGAGAAACATGGAGGAAGCGAGGCAGCTGGACGTACAAGTGATGGCCGGCAGTGAAGGGCTTCAGGCTAATCAAGCCGGCGGTGACAGATCGGCAGTTAGGGGTGAGTGAGAGGGAGTGACCGAGTGAAGAGTGGGAGAGGAGAAAGAGAGTAAGGAGGCAGTTTAGTGAACTGATTGTGTGAAATGGGTATGGGATTAGGGTTTTTTTTTTAACTTATATATATATGGGGGTATTTTATTATTTGCACTTATATACATAAATGGGTTAGGTCCGGGTCCAAGTTCGGGCCGGGTTTTTGCAAAAACCTAGACCCGCTTCGAGTTTTTTTTTTTTAAACCCATACCCGACCCTATAATTTATCGAACCGGGTAAAATCCGACCTATTAGGGTCAGATCAGGCCGGGTATTCGTGGGTCAGATATAAATTTCCATCCCTATCTTTGACTTACATGGAAGTGCAATTAATACATAAATAATATTATTCTAGTAGAATAGTGTGATTATCTCTTAAAAAAATTAAATTAAATAATATTATTGACCTCTTTTTCTAACTTAATATATACATATATATATATATATATATATGTATATATTAATAGCCAAATCTGAGAAAAAGTATAATTAAATTTTAAATTAGAGTCTAATTTTGCACCATGTGTCTTATCTAATTTTTAAATTTGTGTGTCAAGTAAATAATTAGGTGCAAAAATCAAAGAGTTTAAATTCAATTAGATTCTAAATTGAATTTTAATTAAAGTTCAATTTTATGTCATATGTCACATCTAGTTTTTTTAATTTTTGTAGCTAGTGAATTATTGGGTGTAAAAACTGAAAATTCTAGATCCAATTAGATTTTAAATAATGTCTAATTTTACACCACATGCCTCATCTAATTTTTAAATTTGTGTGTTAAGTAAATTATTAGGTGCAAAAATCAAAGAGTCTAAATTCAATTGAATTTTAATTGAAGTTCAATTTTGTGCCATGTGTCTCATCTAAATTTTTAATTTTTGTGACAAGTGAATTATTAGGTGCAAAATCCGAAAAGTTTAGATCCAATTAGATTCTAAATCATATATATATATATATATATATATATATATAATAATAATAGGTGAAGTAGAGAGAAACTCAAATAGAATTCCAAATTAGAGTTTTTTGTGCCATGTGTCATTCCAATTGTTCAATTAGAATCTGAAATTGGAGTCCAATTTTACTATACACGTGTACAAAGAAAATAATCAGAAGAATATAATATGATTTGGGATTGTTTTCGAGAGAACCATTACTCTGATTCATTGTTTTTATTTATTTTTACGTAGGTTCATTGTTCTCTTGGTTCAAACTTCAAAGTGCCTAGGGAACTATAACAGGAAGCTGAATATGGAAAATGGCCATGGGAATTGAAAATAAATTTCAAAAAATTAATAAAAAATAAAAAATGAAAGAATATTGCAAGAGATGCACCACTTGGAAAAATTGAATTCCAATTAAAATTCATTGGACTTGGTAATGAGATGAGATGAAATTAATAACACATTAAACACTCATGCTTTGGGAATCGGTAGTACCAATCTAAATCCATTGGACTTGTTTCGTGATAATACAACTATGAAGGATGTATAAAAACACGCACAAATCAATCTCTCTATAAAAAGAGATTGGAGAGAACTTCTTTTATCAGTCATGCAACTTTAGAGGTTTTTTCTTTACACAAATGCCCATCATGTTACAAAATGACACATCGTAAAACTACAAAATGAGTACAACTCTGACGTTTTTTTTTTTTTTTTTTTAATTTAAAATTTTTTAAGCTACGAAAATTTCAATCACCAATAGAGATTGAAGATTCAAAAGCATGAATGGATCTTTTGGATAAACATCGTCACCAAGGTTCATCTTTCTGTGTAATATTTCCATTTAGTTTTGATTCCCTTAATTGATATAGTGATGGGTTTGTGTGTATGCACATACATTGAGTCAATATTAACATTTTTTGAAATCCTTTGGTCCTTGCTTGATGATTGACTTCTCTTACAGATATCAATCTTGCACGAAGATGGCTTTCAACCTATTTGGTGTGACCTTACTGAAAATAATATTTAGCACATGGGAAGAATATCCAATGTCAACCTTGTGAATTCTTAAACCTATTAATTAGTCCCCTTTATGGAAAACACCTCTCTCTTAGTAGCTTCATGGCTGCCAATTTAGTTTCATATTATTCTATTTTGGCTTATAGTTGTCCTACTTTTGAACATTTTTTTACTTAAGTTTGATTGCTGTGCCAAATGTCTCTAAGGTTTTATTTACTTAAGAACCAATTAATTGTATGGGCTTAATTACCCTTTAATTACCCTTTCAATATACGCATGACTACGACTGTAACTTGTATACTATATCAATCTGTGGGGGGTGAAGCCCAACCTAACATATTGGGCCCAAGGCCCTATTTGAGGACTACTGTTTGTCCGAAGAGATGAAAATACTTGAGAAGAAGCCCATGTAAAAAAAACATGTCTGGAGAGGAGCATGGGGCATAGTCCGAGGAGATATTCAATTGTCCGAGGAGGCCATTATCCTCGGATCCGAAGAAGCTTGGTCAAACAGACATCTGGGAAGTTCAAATGATCCTCCTGACAAGTGTAATGATAGAGATGAACCTCAGGCGCGCACGAGGATTGCAGGAACGGAGAAATATCTAGAAGACAGACTTCAACCACCACATTAAATGCACTGCACCTACTTTTCTGGCCGCATTAATGTGGAGAAGACCCCTGAACAGTGCACTCTCAGCTACCGCCACTCACACAAGGCTAAAGAGGATACATGATGGGACATGCACTCAAGTGGGCGTCTAGATGATGAACAAGTGGACGATAAAGATGAAGGGAGAGGGTACTATATAAGGGGGAGAGGCCTCTGATAAAAGGGGGATCGAACAAAAGAAAGAGAAAAGAAGAAAACACCATTACTGTAGCTCTAAGAACTGTAACAAACGTTCATTCAATAAAATGTCTCTTCGGATTTTCACATTTGCCCTTGTCCGAGCATGATTGCATGTTAGACCGCTCGTAAATACCATAATTAGCTCTTGTTTAATTTACATCCAGCCCAGTTCTTTCACCCACGCTCTACAAATTCATTGTCTTGAGTTCATTGGACTCACAATCCATACCTTTTGGGCTTGGGTTACAAAAATTGACCCTACACAATCTATTGTGGTTCAACTCGCTTTATTTTATACACATATATATATATATATATATATATATATATATATATACTGCTTAGTTTTGTTAATAAAATTTTATGGTTAATAATATGAATTTAGACTTAACTGAGCCTTTTAAACATGAATAAACTCATTATTAATAATATATTCATTCTCATGCGGTAGCATGGGTTACATACTAGTATATATATATAGTCAAAACTGAAAGAAAATCCAATTAAATTTTAAATTGGAGTCTAATTTTACGCCACGTGTCTCATCTAATTTTTAAATTAATGTGTCAAATGAATTATTAGGTGCAAAAATCAAAGAGTCTAAATTCAATTAAATTCTAAATTCAATTTTGTACCATGAGTCTCATCTAATTTTTTAATTTTTATGGCAAGTAAATTATTTAGTGTAAAAATCAAAGAGTCTAGATCCAATTAAATTCTAAATCATGTCTAATTTTTGTAGCAAGTAAATTATTGGTTTTTGTGATTGATTTTAAATGTACCCGTACATATACACGGAGTTACACATTAATTTATTATAATAATTATGCAAGTTGAGATTTTTCCATTTCACCCATTGAATTCGTGCCTCAGTTGGGTATTTAAAAGTAGGTGAAAGTCGAGATTCAACTAGTCTTCGAGTAAACTAGGATTGTTAGTTCCCACAATCTAGCTTGCGAATTAATTTTCTGACTGACTTTAATAATTGCTTGACTAAGTTTCTAGATCTTCAACATCTTCAAGCAGCTCATTGCATGTACTTTCACCTAAATTACGTGCACAACAACCCTTGTTGACACTTATAAAAGCATATGGAGAATTTGTCAATATAAGTTATATAACATTAACAACTTGTACCAAAACGTTTAGATTAATGACCAAGAATCTAACATTGACATTTTATATGTGATAGTGGAAAATAAGAATGACAATTTGAATATATCACACAGGTGAGAACACATATATTGGCAAGACATTAAAAACTATATTTTTATTTGTTGAATATTCTTAAGGTGTGTACTGTGTAGGGCTTTGATAGTGCTTAATTATTAGATTTTTGATGTTGTGTTTTGATTGAGGCCATGATAAATGAAAACTCGATGCCAACTTTTCCAGGAAAATTGTAGGACATTATCCCATAAAATAAAATAAAAAAGCTTAGTTTTTTTTTTTAGCTAAACGAGCTGTTAGTTGTAATAATACACAATCCCCAGATAATATTTCTTGCTCATTACAAATATTAATTTTTTTTTAGTCATTGATTACTCTTTAACAACTTCAACTTGAAACTTGAATGTTTTTCTTGGGGGCAGAAAAAATTGTGCGAACGTGAATAACTGAGTATTTTATTTGGCGAAGAAAAGAATAACCGAATATTTAATAAAACACCCGCGGTTTCGACCTCACTTTCGCACGACTTGATTTTCACCAACGCAAGCGTCGACCAAACCAAACACCGGGCCCCAGCTCTCGATAGCTCTCTTTTCTCTCTCACTCAAAGGCTATTCCTATGCCATCTTCTTGGTTTTGTTCTGATGAGAACGCGTCAACTTTCTTTCCCTACATAAACTAAAACTCTTCATAGTGCTCGATCATTCATGCTTTAGCTTTATTAATAGACCAAGTCTGGTTTTCTCTCTGAAAAGACTTCAAGCTAAGCAATGGCTTTGGCTTGGACCAGTTCAGCTTCTTCATATTCATTGACTTCCGGATTATACGTACTACTGGTATTGTTACTCCTGGGATTGAATTCCGGGATCTGTCACGGGTTGGGATCATTTGGATTCGACATTCACCACCGGTTCTCCGATCCGGTTAAGCATATTCTGGGCTTTGAGGGGCTTCCAGAGAAAGGGAGCGTAGAGTACTATGTTGCTATGACTCACCGAGACAGCATAATCCGGGGCCGCCACCTCGCCGCAAGTAACAACCAGTCACCGGCACCGCTCACTTTCGCCAATGGAAACGACACCTTCTACCTCTACAGTTTGGGAAGGTATGATCCTTAAGAGTCACTCCTTTTTCTTTTCTTTTTTTTCTTTTCTTTTTCCTTGGAGTTCTTCCTGTTCCTTTTATATATACTAACTTTTTTTTTGTTTCTTCTAAATGGTGTTGATATTTCAGTTTGTATTATGCTAATGTTTCTGTGGGGACACCAAGTGTATCATATTTGGTAGCATTAGACACAGGCAGTGATTTGTTCTGGCTACCATGCGATTGCAACAACAAAACTTGCGTGCCCAGCTTAAAGACAACATCCGGACAGGTATGTTAATTATTATATATAACTTTAGATTTCTAATCTTAGAATTATATGTTTACTTCAAGTGCTCCTATCTGGAATTATTTATTGTGTTATTATGATATCTTTTTCTCCTACAAATTATATATGTATATTTATTTGCATTACAAAGGAGGATGACAAGCAAAGAAGTTAAAACATATGTAAAGTTAAAAATAAATAAAATACATACAGGACAAATAGAAAAGTCCAATATTTCTTCATATAAAAAGTCTAAGATGTCAAGAAATAGTAGTACAGTGGCATAACTTGCTCTCTTTAATTAGGAGAATCAAATTAAGTTTAAAAATCTTCACTTCCCTATTATACAATGAAATTTAAAAACTAAAATTAAAATTAATAAATTAATAAATAAATAAAAAGTCTAAGTTATTGGTTTTAAATGGAACGGTTTGTTGAGATTTTCAATATTGTGATTAGGCTTCTAGCTAAGTTCTAAGGTATTTTTTTTGAGAAAGAAGTTCTAAGGTATTGGCTTTATTAAATCTGGTTAAAATTGTTGGTAAAAAAATAAGAAATTAGTCGTTTTATAATTAGAAAAGTCAATGATTGAGTCAGAAGAGGTTCTACTTGATCAGGCATGGAGATCATGAACTCTTTGAGAAGATTTAAGCCATATGCAGTCGTAAAAATCAAAAACCAATTACACAAACCTTTCTCTTCAACTTCTCTACTCCAAGATATAACAACCTAATTGTTTGACAAAGCCTAATTAATCATCATACCTCTACCTCTCCCATATATGTTCGGGGAATTGAGCCATTTCTCGCATCCAACACAATCAGTTATAAATTAAATTAGATTACTTCCTTATTATTATGAGCATAAGTTTTTTACTGAAATAATAACTTCCGACAAGAACTTTTCTAACCCATCAAACTCACACCTTTTCGAATTCAGTCAACCAATTTTTTACCAAAATCAAATTTTCATTTATTCATTTCAATATCAAAATGCAACAACAATTAATCTTTCTTTCAAGCAGGAAGTAAACTTGAACATCTACAGTCCTAATGCATCATCAACAAGCAAAAAGGTTTCCTGTGACAGCAGTAACTTATGCGATCCAAAACAGTGTCCTTCAACTAATAGTGATTGTGCATATACATATCCATATCTTGCAAACAACACGTCAACTTCTGGGATCTTGGTAGAGGATGTGTTGCACTTAATTACAGATGATGATCAATTAAAAGCTATTGACATTCCAGTCACCCTTGGGTAGGTTATTTTTCATTGCTTTCCTAGCTACCAAAATCTTTGGAAGAAATATTGTTTCAAGTGAACATCATACTAACTGTATATCATAAACAATATCATTATAAAAATTTAAAAATATTAAATATTAAATAATTGTAGTTAAAATGACAAAATTATATATGTAATAGGCATATAGTTGATATTTCGGTAAATATAGATCATTTGGATGATAAACTTGGAGTTCAGTATGGCTCTTTTCCTCTTCAAATAGGTGTAATCATTTGTGATGGTGTGTTTTATTGCCTCAAGCATACTGAAACACCCTAAGGGATGTAGGTGTTATAATTCTAGTATCCCACATGGATTAAATGTAAACTTAGCCATGTGTCTATAAGTTCTTGAACACCCTCCTCTTGTATGCTAATTTTCAAAAGTGAGTTCTACCCATGAGTTCCTAACAGTAGATTATGCTTGGGATTATCATGATATCAAACACTTATAGGGGACTAATTATATTACTAGAAAAAATTAATGTCTTTAGTATGGTAATAATTTTTTTTTAACCATAATTTGTGGGCTAGCATTACTTTTTCATTGATAATTTGATAATTGCGGGTGAGGGGGATTTGATTCATCGAAGTTGCTTCTTATTAATACCCCATGGTCAAATTATTTTAGCAAATTTTCATTAATTTGTATTTAATTTCATTTGTGTCTAACCCTTGTGATCTAAACCTTTCATTTTGTTTCAGATGTGGTAAAAATGAGACTGGTATTTTGCTAGAGGGATCTGCACCAAATGGTCTACTTGGGCTTGGTCTTGATAATATATCTGTTCCTAGCACCATAGCAAGAAAAGGGCAAGGTCCAAATTCTTTTTCCATGTGTTTTGGATATGATGGGATTGGGAGAATAAATTTTGCAGATAATGGAACCTCAGAACAAAAGGAAACATCATTCACTGCTGAGCCCTCATCGTAAGTTGTCACTTCTTAACATTGTAAATGTCAATGGCAAAATTATTTAGTTTAACAAGAAGACTATCTTTGACTTGAACCTCATGCTGCTCGCACTAATATTTCCCTTGTAAACTTGTTACCAGTCCATCTTATAACATTAGCATCACTCAAACAAATGTTGGAGTGAATGTTTCCAAAATGGAGTTCAATGCAATCTTTGACTCCGGTACATCTTTTACACACCTAACGGACCCAACTTATACATTTATTTCTAAAATTGTAAGTAATTTGAATGGCAGCTTTTAGTTTTATATATCATTGGAACTTCATCCTATGGCAAATAAATGTATGTGATTTATGTTACTTTGCAGTTCAATTCCAAGATCACAGAAAAACGACATTCATCCAATTCCCAATTGCCCTTTGAATATTGTTATGACTTGAGGTATTAGGGCAAAACTTATTCTTATTTAGTATTGGTTTTTCTCCTTTCAACTCTGAACCACTAATTAGTTGCACTTTATTTGTAGTGCAAATCAAACCGGATATATGATACCTATAATAAACCTGACAATGAAAGGTGGAGAACAGTTTTATCTCACTAATCCAACAGAACTGTTCCCTACAAAGGTGTGTTGTCGCACTTATTAGTGCTTAATTTAAGATCTTATTCTTGCCTATATTATGCTGAAAATTGATGTTGTGGTGTCCAGGGTGGATATGTCTATTGTCTAGCTCTTCTCAAAAGTACAAATATAAACGTCATAGGACGTAAGTATTTATCAATGACTATCCTTATTATTTGTCATTTTGAAAATTTACCTTTATGCATTCATTCCTTAATAAGGAGACTATCAGGCACTGAGAAAACATTTAAAGTTTGGATGCTCTATATAACCTTACTTTATTTGCAACTTTATTGATTATGAATTATAAAGTTGATAAAAAGCAATAAAGTATTTGAATTTTATTTTTCTTTTTTGGGAGAACAATATTACATAATTTCTAGATTGATGAATGTGATTTCTTGGGGTGGGTAAATTGCAAATTTTTGGTGAATAGGTCAGATCTACAAATTTCAATCATCTTGTGTCCAATTAAAATTAAAATTTCTAAATCATTACTATATTAACCCTTCTAGTTAAGTGATCGTATCCTTGTTGAACTAACATTTCCACAATATGGTTAAAATACATTATGCCAAGAATAAATCCTATTAGCTGTCTCTAACTTAAAAATTATAAAGTTTATATAGTAAGACTATCAATGGGAGTTTTAAACAATGGTTGGCTCCACTCTTTTAAATCAGACTTTAACATATGCTTTAGAAACTGCAAACATATATGGTTTTCATTTAATCATTGCATCATAGAACAAGCCAATATTGTCATTTGTCAACTTCTATTTTGGGAACACCAACACCTGGACTTTCATGGTCCCCTATATCAAGTAGCCATTATGTCTCCTAACATGTTTAAGTTGAGAAATTTCCACTTACAATATGGTTTTATTTATTTCATCCAGAAAATTTCATGACTGGTTATCGCATAGTTTTCAACCGCGATAAGATGGTCATAGGTTGGACGCCATCTAACTGTGAGTTAGTTCAACTTTTTCTTTAGATTGAATTTCAATATGCAAGTCAATTTTTTCTTCTACTATTGAATTATTTATGACCATAAAGAGACTTGGTGCCCACAGGTTACAATGATTCAAATTCGAACACTTCACCTATCAACCCATCACACTCTCCTGCCGCTTCACCTAGCAGTCTATCACTCTCTCCTGCTGCCTCTCCTGCTCTTTCTATCAATCCAAAAGCCACAGCACCATCTAGTCATTCACCCAAGTTGAAGGCTTTTACTTGCGCAATCATGATGCTTTTTGTTTCAATCTTTGCCATTGTTTGATTATCTTTTTATTATTTGGCGAGACTTTCACGACCCTTGAATCATTATTTGTATTGAATTTAAAAGTTAACTCAAAAGAAATTGGAACCATCGATAGCTTGCTAATTTTCTTGGCGTTTGCATCTATAACTTATTTGCTTGGACTAATGGATTTCTAATCTTTGAGTCATATTTTTACTTCAAGTACTCCTATATTCCAGATATATCTGGAATCATTTATTGTGTAATTGTGATATCTTTTTCTTCCAAAAACTTTATATATATATATATATATATATATATATATATTGCATTACAAAGGATATGACAACCGAAGAAGTTAAAAAATAAATAAATTACATACAGGACAATTAGAAAATTCCAATATTTCTTAATATACGAAGTCTAAGATGTCAAGAAATAGTAGTTTAGTGGCATAACTTGCTCTCTTTAAATAGGAGAATCAAATCTCCACTTCTCCATTGTACTATGAATTTTTTTTTTAAAAAGGTCTAAGGTATTGGCTTTAAATGGAACGGTTTGTTGAGATTTTCAATATTGTGTGATTAGGCTTCTAAGTTCTAAGGTATTGGCTTTATTAAATCTAGTTAAAATTGTTGCTAAAAATGTAAGACATTAGTCGTTTTATAATTAGAGAAGTCAATGATTTAGTCAGAAGAGGTTCTAATTGAGGCATGGAGATTGTAGGGTCAGATTCTGCAGCCCAAGCCCAAGGAGATGCGGATTTGGAGCCCACTGAACCCAAAACAATAAATTTGTAGAGAGTGGGTGAAAGAGCTAGGCTAATAATGAAAAATAACAGTATTAAACGGCACTGATAATAGGAAGATTTGAACTAATACGTGCTCGGACAGAGGTGAATGTCTCGTCCGAGGAGGTGATTTTCATTAATGGACTTAGGTTACGAATGTTGGAGCTACAGTAAAATAATATGCTCTTTTCTCTCTCTTAATTTTCCATCCTTCCTATCAGAGACCTCCCTCTCTTATATAGTACTGCCTTTCTCCATCTCCACCGTCCACTTGTTCACCATCTGGGTGTCCACTTGAGTGCATGTCCCATCACACTCCCCCTTTAGCCCTGTCTGAGTGGCGGTAGCTGAGGATGCACTGTTCAGGGGTCTTCTCCACATAAATGCGGCCAGGGGGGTAGGTGCAATGCATTAAATGCGGTGGTTGAAGTCTGTCTCCTTGATATTTCTCAGTTCCTGTCACCCCCTTGTGTGTCCGAGGTCCCTTTTCTCCCTTGACACTTGTCAAACAGATCGCTTGACACGTGCCGGACAAAAACCTCGTCGGGTCCGAGGGTATCGGTCTCCTCGGACGTATGAGCATCTCCTCGGACAGTGCACGTGCTCGTCTGCGGACATTCTCCTTTCACATGGGCCTGACTGCGTCCTGGTCTCCTCGGACTAACAGTGGTCCTCGGATAGGGCCTTGGGCCCAATAAGTTGGGTTGGGCTTTTCTCCCCCACAATAGCCCCTCAAAATTGTAGTTTTTCCCTCGCATCCGAGGAGAAAAAGTAGGATTTTGACTTGCCACGGAGCAAAAACTTGGAAACACGCACAACCGAGCTGGCACGTGTGTGAACGTGGGAGCTGACGCCTCATTAATGCCGCTGCGGTTTCCTTATTCCCAAGGCGCTGCATTAACTGCACCAGGTGACGTTTCGTCCTTCGCATCCAACGGTGGCTGATTGATCCAATGGCTGTGGTTCTTCTTCATGATTTGGGCGGGAATGCCCCTGACCCTTCGCTTGACCCCGTATAAAGCTTCAGAGGAAATCATTTCCTCCTCACTTTTCCCATCTTCAGACGCTCCAGCAAGAACAGACGCCTCACTCCGTCCAAATCTCTCCGTCCGAATCTCTCAGTCGCCGGTGCCAATCTTACCCAGAATCCACACGAGTCCTCCTACGAGCCTGCCGTCGCTTCTCCGGTCTGGCCCTTGTAAGTCGTCGCCCACCGAATCTTTTAGTTTTCTCTTCGGCCAACCGTTTTACTTAAGTACCATGGGGAAACTCGAGTACATGATGGATAGCCCTGAGCAAATAGAGGCGTTTAGGACCGCGTACCGCATACCCCCTAACGTGGGCGTGAGGTATTGCCCCCCAGAAAAAATACTAACAGACCGGGAGACGGGAGAGGTGGTTATCCCCCTCATCGCCTTCAAAGAAGGGGGAATGACAATCCCCATGGGTCCCATCACCACTGCCTACCTTCGGAACCATAGACTTACTCCCTGGCAATGCGCGCCCCACATGTTTAGGATCCTAGGAGCGATTGAGGACCTTGAGCGCCATTTGGGGCTGGGACTCACCTGGCTTGACGTGGTTCATTTGTACGAATGCCATAGCCAGCGAGACGCTAGGTACTACTTAAAATCCCGGTCGGATGTTGTCAGGCTTATTTCCTGCCTTCCCAAATCCAACAAAGGGATGAAAGACGACTATGTGATCGTCTCGGGCACCTGGCGCAACGGCCCTGGTTGCCCTACCAAGCCTGGGAAGCCAGGTGTGACATGTAGATTTAGGCGCACTGACCATAGGCTTAGGGCTCCCGTCTTTTAACTGTCTTTGATTTCTCTTCGGTCGCTATTTCTGAGCTTCTGACCATTTTTTCTTTTTGCTTGCAACAGATAAGAACCAAGTTTCTCCTCAGCTCAGCCTAACGAATATCGTTGCCCTCAACTACCTTTCTAGGTCGGAGATCTTCGTGAGCGAGGACGGGCAACTACGATCTGCTCCCCTTATTCTTGGGTATAAAGTGAAGTCAAAAAGTTTTCAACCGGTCGGCAACGCAATCGTCCAAGGAGATCATCGCCTTGCGCGTATCGACGTTGGTCGGAAGGGCTTCTTAGCGCCAGACGATCTTGAACCTGTACCCCGTCCAATTCCTCGGGCTGCACCTCCCCTTATCCAACCACTCCAGCAAGTTCCCTTCGGACAAGCGATTGAAGGTGAGGGGGCTGGCTCTTCTACTTCGTCGTTAGAAGAACAGATAGACGAATTTCAGTTTGAGGGAGAGGCTTCAAGGGTAAACCAGGTGGTAGAGATCTCAGACGCCGAGGAAGAGGCCTACGAGCAGTCAGGCGCCCAGCTTAACTTGTTAGCCACTCATTTAGAAGACTCCTCGGACGAAGATATGGATCTGAGGAATTTGATGAAGGGGAGAGGCAAAAGGTCAGACCCGAAAGATGCTGGGATATCTAAGACGGTGGTGACACTTCCTCCGATGCCTACTCAGATCCCTGACCCCAACTTGAAGCCCATGCTAAAACTGCAGAAGAAAAGACCCCACACTGAGGTGGAGGAAAAACAGGTGCCACCAACCAAGGGGGCCAAGCAGCAAAAGGTGGCACAGGACAACAGAACTCGCAGGGCTCCGTCTACTGAAAGCCGAGACGAGGGCACAGTGGCAGAGGTGCGCCGAGGAGGAGGGGGACCGCGGATCTGGTCTCCAAAATTGGAGTTGGAGGGCGCTCCAATCCTCTGGGAGACCTCCCTCAGGAATTACGATGGAGGGGGGGCCGGCTACGTTGCTGAGGCCCTGCAGCAACCACTTCTCCTCCCTCATGACATGGAGTCCTTCAGGCGTTTCAATCAGCCGGACCTCTTTCGATCCCTGAAGAGGGATTTGGCCATCGTAAGTAACCTCAATCCGATTAGCTGAATCATTGACTTTTGCCTTTCCTATTTTTCTGTGTTTGACACTAGAGTTTCCATCACGCAGGTAACTCAGCAGATTTACGTAGCCGAGGAGTGGGACAAGAAGAATCGCCTTGAAACCCAGGCGGCGCTCTGCTCCCGAGATAAGGCGGAGAAATCTCTGGGCCAACTGAAAGACGATTATACCCGTCTGTCCGGGGAGCTCGCGGATATGACCAGCCAGAAGAAAAGTCTTGACGCTGGGATAAAGAATGTTGAAAAGCAGGTTGAGGACCAGCGTAAGTTGCTAAAGGCGACAGAGGCCGATCTGAAGACCGAGAGGGAGCTGGTAAACGGGCTAAGGGATGAACTCCGAAGAGCCAAGGACAGCGTCCGATATGCTGAGGAGAAAGCCCAGTTGGCTCAGGAGGCGACTGAGGCTGAAAAGAAGACAGCTTACCAGCTGGGGGTAGAGACGGCCACGTCCCAGCTTCTAGAGCAGTTCGCCTCGGTCAGCCGAGATTACTGTAACATAAGTTGGGGCAAAGCCCTGGATGCAGCTGGAGTCCCTGCCGACTCGGAGCTGAGGCTGCCTGGGAGCGTGTACTATGATCCTGATATCCGAGAGCTCCCAGGAACTGATCCCCCTCTTGCTCCACAGCTTCCAGAGGCTTCGGAGCCACCTTTGGTCAGCGATGCTCCCCCACTCACTCTTGGTGCAAGCAAGGAAACTGGTCAGCCAAGCGGCAAGGATAAGCCAGCTGAGCCAGCCAAAGAGAAAGGCCAAGGGTCAGGCGAAGAGAAAATTCCTTCTGAGCCCAAGGACCGAGCCCCTGACGCAACTGCTCGGATAGGCCAGACTGCTGACCCCGTGATCCCTTCGGCAAAAGAATAGACGCATAGGGCTTTTACTTTTTGCACTTGTGTTTTCTTTTGTTTTATCTGAGGAAATGTAAACTATACTTTTGTTTATGGAATAGATTCTCTTTTGTCTATGATGTTTTAAATATATGTCTTGCTAATTACTACTGTCACATACAACTGTACATTGCGCTTATAACCAAATAATGCAAATAAATCTGCTTGATACATCACTTATGGTGTAAGTAACCAAAATTAATATTGAAAAGGATAGGCCTAGCATGAGTTACTGATGATTTGCATGTCTTTTCAAGTTAAACATAAGTTATTATTCCTCGGCTTCAAACTAAACACAACTAGGGGAAACATTTATAAAGTAGAAACGATTTAAACGCAATTAGGAGTTTTAGCACTAAGCCCCAGTGATACTGGCCGCGTGGGAGTATTGACTAACCTGTTGTTTGGTTCAAGGATTGTAGGATTCGAATGTACTCGAGTGTTAACTAACCCTAGTCATCTGGTCCGAGGACTGCAGGCATGACTGGATTTAAGTTTAAACACTATGGAACCGTAACTGAGTGCCAACTAACCCAAATCATCTGGTCCGAGGACTACAGGCATGATTGGATTTAAGTTTAAACACTATAGAACCGTAACTGAGTGCTAACTAACCCAAATCATCTGGTCCGAGGACTACAGGCATGATTGGATTTAAGTTTAAACACTATAGAACCGTAACTGAGTGCTAACTAACCCAAATCATCTGGTCCGAGGACTACAGGCATGATTGGATTTAAGTTTAAACACTTGAGCTAACGGTGTTAACTAACCCTAATCATCTGGTCCGAGGACTACAGGCATGATTGGATTTAAGTTTAAACACCTAAGCTGGTGGCGAATGAGTGTTAACTAACCCTAATCATCTGGTCCGAGGACGACAGGCATGATTGGATTTAAGTTTAAACACTTGAGAGAAAGCGGTGAATGTGTTAACTAACCCTAATCATCTGGTCCGAGGACTACAGGCATGATTGGATTTAAGTTTAAACACTTGAGAGAAAACGGTGAATGAGTGTTAACTAACCCTAATCATCTGGTCCGAGGACTACAGGCATGATTGGATTTAAGTTTAAACACTTGAGAGAAAACTTCACGCAGCGAATTGGTATATCAATTGAAGAGAAGACTTGATTAATAGAAATACCTCTTGAGGTTATTTACATTCCAAGGGCGAGGGATTACATGACTATCCAAGTCTTCTAAGAAATACGCTCCAATACCAGCGCCTGAAGTGATGCGATACGGTCCTTCCCAATTGGGTCCTAATTTTCCCCAAGCTGGGTTCTTTGTGGTGCCCACAACTTTCCTCAGCACCAGATCACCGGGCTCTAAAGGCCTCAGCTTCACGTTAGCGTCATAGCCTTGTCTGAGCTTTTGTTGGTAGTGTGCTAGCCGAACCATTGCATTCTCCCTTCTTTCGTCAATCAAGTCTAAGCCCTTCTGTAGCTGCTCGTCGTTATCGGCTGGACTGAATGAGCTAGTTCTTAGTGTTGGGAACCCTGTTTCCAGAGGAATGACAGCTTCAGCCCCATAGGTCATCGAGAAGGGGGTCTCTCCAGTGGACCTGCGGGGCGTAGTTCGGTAAGCCCAAAGCACATGTGGCAACTCTTCTACCCATCTGCCCTTTGCATCATCTAGCCTCTTCTTTAAGCCGTTCAGTATGACCTTGTTGGAAGCTTCTGCTTGGCCATTACCCTGGGGATAGGCTGGAGTGGAGTATCTGTTCGTAATTCCCAGCTCGCTGTAGTAATTCCTGAATGCCTTGCTGTCAAACTGTAAACCGTTGTCCGAGATGAGGGTGTGAGGAACTCCAAACCGTGTGACAATGTTCTTCCACACGAACTTTTGCACATCAACGTCTCTGATGTTGGCTAGTGGTTCGGCTTCAACCCACTTGGTGAAATAGTCTGTTCCGACCAGGAGGTACTTCTTGTTTCCTGCAGCTTTGGGGAAGGGTCCCACAATATCCAAGCCCCACTGGGCAAAGGGCCATGGGCTAGACAGCGGATTGAGGTTTCCCCCTGGCTGGTGAATGTTTGGAGCGAAGCGCTGACATTGATCGCACTTTTTGACGTATTCGTGTGCCTCCTTCTGCATGTTAGGCCACCAATAGCCTTGGGTGAGGGCTCGGTGAGCCAAGGACCTGCCTCCGGTGTGGCTCCCACAGATTCCTTCGTGCAACTCTTCTAGCAGTGTCTCAGTCGCCTCGGGATACACGCATAACAAATATGGTCCCGAATAGGAGCGTTTGTATAGTTTCTGATCTTCGGACAACCAGAACTTAGTCGCCTTCCTCCGAACTTTATCGGCTTCTCCCTTCTCTTCGGGCAGTATGTCTTCTTTGATAAATTTGATCAAAGGGTCCATCCAGCACGGCCCGGCCCTGATCTGGTGAACCTGGACTCCTCCTGACTTCGTCTCTGTAGGCCTGTGCAGGTCCTCGACGAGGATGACCCTCGGCAGGTCCTGAGCCGAAGAGGTGGCTAGCGTGGCCAAGGAGTCAGCATGTGAGTTGCCACTCCTGGGGATGTGCAGCAAACTGAAAAATTCGAACTCTGATTGCAGATGTTTAACACGACCCAAGTATCCCTGCATTCTTTCGTCCTTTGCCTCGAACTCGCCTTGTACTTGACCTACTACCAATCTTGAGTCCGAGAACAACTCCACGGACTTCCCACCCATTCTACGGACCATAGTCATCCCCATCAGCAGGGCCTCATACTCTGCTTCATTATTCGTTGCCGAGAAGTCCAACCTTAGCGATTTCTCGATAATGATTTTCTCGGGGGATATCAATACTAGCCCAACTCCAGAGCCTCTTTGGTTTGCCGCGCCATCGACATACACTTCCCAATGGGAGGGATTCTGTTGAGAGACCATGCCAACTGATTTTTCATCCATGCCCGACGTGGGCTTCACCTCTTCTAGCTAGGGCTCCGTGAACTCAGCCACCAAATCTGCGAGGACCTGTCCCTTGACCGATGTGCGGGGCATATATCTTATATCGAAAGCCCCTAAGATTGTACCCCACTTGGCAATCCGACCAGTGTAATCGGCACTTCGGAGTATAGCTTTGAGTGGGAGTTATGTGAGAACGATCACCGTGTGGGCTTGGAAGTAGTGAGGTAGCTTCCGTGTGCCAAGCACTACTGCTAAGATAGCCTTCTCCAGCGGCAAGTAACGAATCTCAGCCTCATGCAGCGACTTGCTTACGTAATAGACGGGCCTTTGTACACCAGAGTCTGACCGTATCAACACCAGACTCACCGCATAGGGAGCTACAGCGAAGTAGGCGAACAGTACCTCGTCTGGCTCAGGACTGGACATGATTGGTGGCCGAGACAGATAATCCTTGAGTTGCTGGAATGCCAAAGCACATTCCTCAGTCCATTCGAATCCCTTCCATTTGTTGAGTAGAGAGAAAAAGGGGCGACACCTGTCTGCTGATCTAGAGATGAACCGATTGAGGGCAGCAGTCATTCCAGTCAGTTTTTGAACTTCCTTGGGATTCCGAGGAGCTCGGAGGTTGTTGATGGCCTTTATCTGGTCGGGGTTGACCTCAATTCCTCTGTGGGTGACCATGTATCCCAAGAACTTGCCGGATCCTACCCCAAACGAGCACTTAGAGGCATTTAGTCGTAACTTGTATTTCCGTAGAACCTCAAAAGTACTTTCAAGGTCTTTCACATGCTCGGCTATAACTTTGCTCTTCACCACCATGTCATCTATGTAAATCTCGATGTTCTTGCCCAACTGTGGCTCGAACATCCTCGTCATCATCCTCTGGTAGGTAGCTCCCGCGTTCTTCAGGCCGAACGGCATCACTTTATAGTGGTAGTTACCAATAGGGGTGACAAAAGCAGTTTTCTTCTGGTCCTCCAGGGCTAATGGTATCTGGTGGTAGCCTTGGAAGGCGTCCAGGAAGCTCATCCGAGGGTGGCCGACAGTGGCGTCAACCAGCTGATCGATCTTCGGCATAGGGAACGGGTCTTTGGGGCATGCCCTATTCAGATCCGTGAAGTCCACGCATACTCGCCACTTCCCACTCTTCTTCCTTACCACCACGGTATTCGCTAGCCATTCGGGATAAAAAACCTCTTTGATAGCCCCAGCTGCTTTGAGTTTTGCCACCTCTTCTCTCACTGCGTCGGCATGCTCCCTGGATGGGCGTCGAATAGGTTGCTGCTTGGGGGTGACCAGTGGATTCACCTTTAAATGATGGCATATGAACTCCGGGTCCACCCCTGGGGCCTCGTAAGCACTCCAGGCAAACACGTCGAGATTTTGCTTGAGGAACTCTATCAGCTCCTCCTTCTCTTGAAGAGGCAGCTGAGATCCGACTTGGAAGAACCTGTCAGGGTCATCTCCAATGATCACTTTCGTCAGATCCTCACACCGAGTGCTTTCATCCGATGCTTCAGAAGGCACTCCCCGAGACTGTAGTTGCTATAAATCCCTCCCAGCTACGTCCGAGGATTCGGCTGGGGCCTCATGCTGAATGGCGGCCACCAGGCACTGTCTAGCAACAGATTGGTCTCCTCGGATTTCCTGTATATGTCCCCCTGAGGGATATTTGACCTTCTGGTGCAAAGTAGAGGGGACAGCCCCAAGTGCGTGAATCCAAGGTCTGCCTACGAGTGCCGTGTAGGGCGAATATGCGTCCACGACGATAAAGTCTAACTCCACAACCTCGGAGCCGGACTGCACAGGCAAGCGTATCCGGCCTTTCGGGATGACAGGCCTTCCTTCAAAGGTGAATAGGGGGGAATCGTACGGCGTTAGGTCCTGGGGTTTTAGGCCTAGCCCCTTGTAGAGGTCCGGGTACATTATCTCCACGGCACTGCCCTGGTCCACCATTACCCTCTTTACATCGTACCCTCCTATTCTGAGGGTGATGACTAGTGCATCATCATGGGGTTGGATGGTGCCGATCATGTCCTCGTCCGAGAATCCCATAACCAGCGGGGCACCAGACCTAGCTCTCTTCGGTCCTCGGCTCGACTCCCCTGCGAGTGGTCGGCCTACCGACATAACTTTCGAAGGCCAGGACCCTGTTCTTCCCGGCGCAGCGAAGACGACGTTTATAGTCCCCAGCGGTGGCTTTGAGGGGTCGTCCCTGCGTGGCCCCGAGCCTGTCTGCCCTCGGCCGCTGGAGGGGTGCAGAAGATGTTTCAGTTTACCATCGCGAACCAACTGGTCTAGGTGATCCCACAGACTCCTACAATCTTCCGTTGTATGCCCATGGTCTTGATGGTACTGGCAGTAGAGATTGTGGTTGCGTCTCTCGGGGTTTCCTACCATCTTGTTCGGCCAGCTGAAGAATGATTCATTCTTAATCTTTTCCAGGACCTGATGCACTGGCTCTTTGAACACGGTGTTGACCGATTGAGGATTCATCGATCCTGATTGTCCGGCAAAATCTCTCCGCGGTTTATTGTAATTGTACCGGTCCGACCGCGAATCTCTCCTCTCCTGAGGGATAATCTTATCCTTTCCCTTGCCCTGCTGCTGGTCTTCTTCGACCCTCTTATACTTCTCTATGCGGTCCATCAGTTGTCGCACGTTTGTGACTGGTTTGCCAGATAGGGATCCCCTCAAACCGTGGTCAGTAGGGAGGCCGAGCTTGAACGTGCTGAGGGCCATTGCATCGTTGTTGCCCTCCACCTCATTGAACATCTCCCAATATCTGTCTGAATATGCCTTCAAGGACTCGCCTTCCTGCATGGACAAGGATAGCAGGGAAGAGAGAGGCCTGGCCACTCTTCGGCACGTAACAAAACGGGAGCCGAATGCCTGAGTGAGCTCCTTAAAGGAGTTGATGGAGCCCGCCTTCAAACCATCAAACCATCTCATAGCAACAGGCCCAAGACTGGAAGGGAAAACCTTGCACATCAGAGCCTCATCTCTGGAGTAGACAGCCATCCTTTGGTTAAAATGACTCACATGCTCCACGGGGTCAGTTTTACCATTGTAGACGGTGAACGTTGGCTGGTTAAAGCGGCGAGGGAGTCTGGCCTCCTCTATCCTGCGCGTGAAGGGTGATCTAGATATCTGATTTAGAGCCCTGTTCATGGCATCATTCTCCATGTCCTCGCGTGATGGGCTCCTACGCTCTCTTTTACGATGGGACTCCTCTACATAGGTGTAGGACTCGCTAGCCGGTGTCTTGGACTTATGTTGATAAGAGACGTCCTGCTCGTCATCAAGATCATCTTCAGAGTACGAGGAAGCCCGCTTCCTCTTTGCGTGTCGCAACTCCCTCTTTAATTTTTCCACTTCCAGTTGTAAGTCACGGTTCTTCTCTGCATGGGACATGTGACTTCCACTCTGTGATTGGCTCTGGCTAAGGCGCACAGTGTGTACACTGCCCTCACGGTTTTGTCTCCTCTCTAAGTTGACCAAATGGTCCACGTGTTGGGATGCCCTGGATTCTGCTTGTTGTTCACCTTGTTCTGCCATTGTCAACTGTTGTTTTCACTCTTGCACAAGCTCTCCCCACGGACGGCGCCAATTGTAGGGTCAGATTCTGCAGCCCAAGCCCAAGGAGATGCGGATTTGGAGCCCACTGAACCCAAAACAATAAATTTGTAGAGAGTGGGTGAAAGAGCTAGGCTAATAATGAAAAATAACAGTATTAAACGGCACTGATGATAGGAAGATTTGAACTAATACGTGCTCGGACAGAGGTGAATGTCTCGTCCGAGGAGGTGATTTTCATTAATGGACTTAGGTTACGAATGTTGGAGCTACAGTAAAATAATATGCTCTTTTCTCTCTCTTAATTTTCCATCCTTCCTATCAGAGACCTCCCTCTCTTATATAGTACTGCCTTTCTCCATCTCCACCGTCCACTTGTTCACCATCTGGGTGTCCACTTGAGTGCATGTCCCATCACACTCCCCCTTTAGCCCTGTCTGAGTGGCGGTAGCTGAGGATGCACTGTTCAGGGGTCTTCTCCACATAAATGCGGCCAGGGGGGTAGGTGCAGTGCATTAAATGCGGTGGTTGAAGTCTGTCTCCTTGATATTTCTCAGTTCCTGTCACCCCCTTGTGTGTCCGAGGTCCCTTTTCTCCCTTGACACTTGTCAAACAGATCGCTTGACACGTGCCGGACAAAAACCTCGTCGGGTCCGAGGGTATCGGTCTCCTCGGACGTATGAGCATCTCCTCGGACAGTGCACGTGCTCGTCTGCGGACATTCTCCTTTCACATGGGCCTGACTGCGTCCTGGTCTCCTCGGACTAACAGTGGTCCTCGGATAGGGCCTTGGGCCCAATAAGTTGGGTTGGGCTTTTCTCCCCCACAGAGATCATGTACTCTTTGAGAAGATTTAAGCCATATTCAGTGCTCAAAATCAAAAACCAATATCACAAACCTTTCTCTTCAACTTCTCTCCTCCAAGATATAACAACCTAATTGCTTGACAAAGCCTAATCATCATACCTCTACCTCTCCCATGTTCGTGGAATTGACCCATTTCTTGCATCCAACACTAAAAGTCCTATAAAACCATCAATTATAAATTAAATTAGATTCTTTCCTTATTAATATGTGAATAGGTTACTTACTGAAACAATAATTTCCACTAGAACTTAATTAACCCGTGAAACTCATACCTTTTTTTAATTCAGTCAACCAATTTTTTACCAAAATCAAAATTTCATTTATTCATTTTAATATCAAAATGCAACAATGATTAATCTTTTTTCCAAGCAGGTAGTAAACTTCAACATCTACAGTCCTAATGCATCATCAACAAGCAATAAAGTTTCTTGCAACAGCAGTATCTATTGCAATCCAAATCAATGTCCTTCAACTAATAGCGATTGTGCATATAGTGCTGTGTATCTTTCAAACATGTCAACATCTGGGATCTTGGTGTAGAGAGGGAAAATTCCCGACCTATCACAAGCTGACACGTCACACTACCAAGTTCACAAAATACAACCAATTACAAAGTGTCACATACTGCTGCTAGGTTTTACTATCACTATTCAGAAGCCAACAGAAATTTGCCAAGTGTCATGCAAGAACCAATCATGCATCAGCTCGTGTAAGCAATGACGTAAGCAGCCTCGCACGTGTAAGCGATGACATAAGCAGCCTCGCACGTGTAAGCGATGACCTAAGCAACCTCGCACGTGTAAGCGATGACATAAGCAAACCAATCAGACTGTGACATTTGTCACCAATCAGACTCCGCCACGTGTCACTCATCCACCCCTAAACTCCTATAAATAGAAGCCTTCCTAAGACATTTAGGAGGACATCAAGCCATCTAAAGCACAGGCTGCATCAGAGAAGATTCAGAAGCCTCAGAAGTCCAGAAGCTCTGCCGGAACCAAGCTCTAAAGCCTCCAAGAACTTCAAGAACTTCAACTTCGAATACGAAGAACATTCGAAGAGAAATCATCCAAATCATCCGCCTAGATCCAAAAGTTTGCGGGAATCAAGCCTAAAGTGTCCGAAAACATCAACAAATCACAAATCAGTGAAGCTCTACGAATCCAAGCTCCTAAAAGCCCCGAAGAACTTCCATCATAAACCTTCAAAGACGAAGAACACACGAAGAACACGAAGAACACGAAGAACGTGAAGAACAAAGGATTTCTAACAAGCTCATAGCCAGAGACTCATTGTAATTCTGTTTCAACAATCTTCGATCCATCCCTCAACCAAATTGAAGGATACTTTGTGTTTAAGTCAAAATCACATTACCACAAATCCAATCAACAAGTCTTGCAAGGAGATCGAATCAGAGGATCACTCTTTTGTAATTTCAGAGAATTGTATCACACAATATTCAATACAAATTCGCATTTGTGAAACTATTTTACTTGTTTGACTCATTTCGAACAGAGAAATTTAGTCGTCCACATATTCTGGCACGCCCGGTGGGACCTCTCTGCCTCTCATCTCATTCTCCTTTAAAGAAAGAAATCTACATCATCTTGTTACCCGTTCCAATGGCCTCTAGCAAGAACATTCAAGCTTCAACAATAGCTACTTCAACTAAACTTGGTACGACTACCACCAACAACTACATTGGTGTAATCAATTGTAGCCAACCCAAAGCAAACAATCAACTTCAATCTCCATCAACCAAGGAAGCCAAGGTCCAAACAATCATCTCCTTAGACCCTCTTACAAGAAACAAGGTCATCAACAAGGACATTTCCACCTTGGAACACCTCAAGTATGGGGGCAAATCCCCTTCTTCCTTCACAAGAAGTTGGTCGCACGATTTCTCTCCCATCAAAGGGAACCCAAAAGATGAGATTTCACGTGCCCACTTAAAATCACTTTCTTCTTCATCATCTTGGGAAGTTGTGTCAGTCATGATGACTAACACCTCTACCATGGAAGAAAAGATGGCTGAAATGGAACAAAGGATCATCCTTCTCACAAAATCACTTGAAGAAAAGGACGTCAAAATTGCAGCCCTAATGAACAAGCTGGAGGTAGAAGATTCGGGTGAATCAAGTCATGGCCCTGAGCGCCCACCTGGCTTCACCTCGAAAGGAGAAAACACTAGGGTTGATAAAGGAAAAGGAGGTGAAGGCACTTCTCAACACGGACATTCCACCTCAATGGCTTCGATATCTGTCCAACAATTGCAGGACATGATAACGAACACCATTCGAGCACAATATGGAGGTTCTTCTACAAATTCTCTCATATATTCGAAGCCTTATACAAAGCGCATCGATAACATGAGGATGCCAAATGGGTATCAGCCCCCCAAGTTCTTACAATTTGATGGCAAAGGAAACCCTAAGCAACACTTTGCTCATTTTGTAGAAACTTGTGAGAATGCAAGAACTCAAGGAGGCCTCCTTGTAAAGCAATTTGTCCGTTCGCTCAAAGGGAATGCGTTTGATTGGTATATAGACTTAGAACCTGAGTCAATCGATAGTTGGCAACAACTCGAAAGAGAGTTTCTTGACCGATTCTATAGCACACGTCGCACGGTGAGCATGATGGAGCTTACTAATACTAAGCAATGGGAAAATGAGCCGGTGGTCGATTATATCAATCGATGTCGTTCTTTGAGTCTAGATTACAAGGATAGACTTTCTGAAATTTATGCTGTAGAGATGTGCATCCAAGGCATGCATTGGGGACTTCTTTACATCCTTCAAGGGATAAAGCCTCGAACATTTGAAGAGTTAGCAACTCGTGCGCATGACATGGAGCTGAGCATTGCTAGCCGTGGGAATACAAAGCCTCCCATACCTGAGGAAAGCATAAAGGAAGTAAGGAGGAATGATAGGAATGCAAAAGTCAGCCTCAAAGACCCAATGGTTGTTAACACTGCCGAAGTCAAGGTTCCAAGAAGAGAAGCGAAGGCAAATGAAAAACAGCTTAAAGGATGGCAAAAGAATGAAGTGCGTCGCCTGACTTTTAAAGAACGTGAGCAAAAAGCATATCTGTTCCCTGATGAAGATGTGCCAAACATCTTAGAACAACTATTGCAATTAAAGCTGATTGAATTGCCAGAATGCAAGCAGCCGGAAGACATGGGGAAAGTTGATGACCCTAACTACTGCAAATATCATCGTATCATTGGCCACCCAATCCAAAAATGATTCGTCTTCAAAGAACAAATCATGAAGCTTGCCAAAGAAAACAAGATTGATCTAGACTTCAATGAAGTTGTCGGGTCAAACCATGTCACCGTTGCTTGTGATATACTTCCAACTTTCAAGCAGGGGGCAAACACCAACGAAACTTACAAATTGATTGACAATGATGGCATAAGGATCGGCCCCATCAATGGGAAGTTCCTCAAACGCTTCTATGCCTGAAAGTCAATGATTGCTCCTTGGTAAGAGTTTAAACTGCCCACTGTAGCGCTGCAAGAGTATATGATGTCTTCCCATTACCTCTGAAAGCGTACCAATAAGAAGAAATTAATCACATTCTATGTCACCAATTGCTAGTGTGGCGTAGTGGTTGGATGCCCATGTCGCCCTTGAGGGGTCTCGGGTTCGATTAGTGGTGATACCCACTATTACACACTGAGCCCCCCTTTTTGCAATATCAAAAAAAAAAAAAAAAATTTATTTTGAACTACGTGATGACTTGATCCCTCTCAAGGGTACATAGGCAACTTAGTATCTTTTGCTAAGTTCAGTCACGCACTAAAAAAAAAAAAAGTTATCAAATTATTAAAAAAAACAAAAAAAAAATATCAAAAAAAAAAATTATGTTGAACTACGTGATGACTTGATCCCTCTCTGGGGTACGTAGGCAGCTTAGTACTTGTCACTAAGTTCAGTCACATGAAAAGAAGAAGGATTGTCAGTCTGGCTTGAAGAGTTTTGCAACGGTTGTCAATATGCTTTTAAGGTCCCTTTGGTTGGCAAGGCATTGCTTAAAGGTAGTCAACTGCTCAATAGGATGATTGAAGATCGTTGTAGTCGAAGATGAAGACTGTAAGGAATTGACGTGGCTTAACTTTCCTTGAAATGATGATAAACATAAGTTGATTCTTGGTTGTGGAGCAAAATAAAATCTTCAACCTCTTTTGCAAGAAATGAAGTCTGCATGGCATTGCCCATCTTCTATGGACATTCTCCCACGTTTTTGAAGTATGCTTTGCATCACTTATCTCCTGGGGGCATCTTCTTGTACCTTGCAAGTATGAGCTACATTGTCTCTCTTCTAGGTTGTGCCACTTCATAACTCTGAAATTTGAACCACATCATCTCCCTTCTAAGTGGTGTCGTTTTACATCATGTCTTTGAAATCTGGATGACGTCAACTTCCTCCAGAATGATGATAGATTATATAACCGAAGTCAGGATTGCATCATCTCTCCTCTATGGACAAGTTCGTGCAATTTCAAATTCTTGGTGGCATGTTCTGACATCTTCAAAGTATTGGCATCATTCTTTCCCTCATCTTCAAGGTTTTGTTGGCCTTTCCTTGCATCTTCAAAGTCTTAATAGGGACTCCTTGCATCTTCAACGTCTTGTTGGCATCTTTGAAATCCTGATGTCTAGCTACAGTGCTACGTCTCCTCAATGTCTGAGCTATGTTGCCTCTGAAAATTGATGATGTTGTAGCTTTATTACAAAGGTCAATATTGGTGCAACCTCAATGCGAGTGCAAGTGCTAGTATGGAGTGTTGTCGTGGCTCAATGGCAAAGACGAGTATTGGCATGACTTCAATGCTAATGTGGAGTGTTGTTGTAGCTTTATTACAAAGGTCAATATTGGTGCAACCTCAATGCGAGTGCAAGTGCTAGTATGGAGTGTTGTCGTGGCTCCATGGCAAAGACGAGTATTGGCATGACTTCAGTGCTAATGTGGAGTGTTGTCATAGCTTTATGGCAGATATTGGTGGAACTTCAATGCAAGTGCAAGTGCTAATGAGGAGTGTTGGCATGGCTTCATGATAAAGATGAACGTTGGCACGGCTTCGATGCGAATAAAGTGTTGACGTGGCTTCATGCTAAAGATGAGCGTTGGCACGGCTTCGATGCAAATAAAGTGTTGACATGACTTCACGGCAAAGATGAGTGTTGGCACGGCTTCGGTATGAATGAAGTGTTGACGTTGCTTTGTGGCAAAGACAAATGCTGGCACGACTTCCTGGTAAAGACTCTTGATGTGGCTACATTGCAAAGACTCTTGAGATGGTTGTGTTGAAAAGACAAGTGTTGGTGCAGTTTAATTGCCAAGGAAAGCATGCTGCATGACAAAAACAAGCAAAAACAAAGAACTTGTCAGAAAAAAATCTCATGGCACGTCTCAACCAAAAAAAAAAAAAAGGGTAAAGAGAGAGCTTCAATTTTAATCTCTAGCCTGTCAAAAAAAAAAAAAAAAAAGGTTAGTGCAAACCAAGCTGTGTAATATATATATATTATAATAATAGAAAATAATTAAATAAATTAAATAATGATAATTAAATAATAAAAAAAAAGAAGAAAGAAAAAGAAAATGCATGGTTTCTTTAACTAGAGATTGCACAAGGATTTTGTTACTGAAGATTACGCTTGTACTGATTAATGCATACTCCAGGTGGCTTTATATAGAAAATTTCTGAGAGAACAGACAAAAAAGAAAGAGGAAAAATGCTGCCACCAATGTTTGAGGTCAGACTTTGCAACTCGAATGCACTCATAGTCAAAGAAAACTGCACCAACCTTGAAAAAAAGGTAAGTGCCCGTAAATGCATCATGGTGTCAGACGGAAAAAAAAACTGCATTAGATCTCAGAAAAATACTTATAGG
Organism: Quercus aquifolioides; assembly: GCA_019022515.1. Lineage (NCBI taxonomy): Eukaryota > Viridiplantae > Streptophyta > Magnoliopsida > Fagales > Fagaceae > Quercus > Quercus aquifolioides. Next base: position 55,518,082 of record CM032334.1, on the reverse strand, counting down.
CCTGCAAAAAAAGTACACATGTCAAGAAAATACTGCACTATATCTGGGACGAAATTCTAGGCCGCATGTTGTTCAAAGCTACTTGTGCAGCCGACCTTAAAAGCGGAAACAATTGCAGATTAACCAATGTCAAGCACTGTCAGGGCCGCCCAAGACCATAAATCCATGAAACCGACATCACAGGAGACTTCTACGGCCTTCGATTCTCCAAACCTGAAAAATCTATGTCCAGATCCCCGGCCACGCGCTACCACGCGCCGCCAAAAGCTTCAGAGGATCGCGACTTAGTCCTTCAATTCTACGCAAATATGCTCGCAATTTTAGAACACGGACAATACCAGTAGACCCATCGGCCCACGATCTACACAACCTAAAAATTTCAAGACCAAAAACGGCCGCACGCGCCACCACGCGCCGCCACAATTTCTCAATGAACCGCGGCCTAGTCCTTCAAATCTGTGCAAACCTGCTCATAATTTCACAAAACTGACCCTACAGGAGTCATCTACGGCCTTAGATCCACAAAACCCAAAAATTTCAGGACCAAAAACACTGCCACGCGCCTCCACGTGCCGCCTGAAGATCTGTCGGTCACAGGCCCAGTTCACGCGCTCCTACGCGCCGCCATCCTCGGTCACGCACTCACACGCGCCGGATTTATCCCACGCACTAACACGCGCCATGACGTCACCAATGACGTCATCCTCCACTGCTGACCCGTTTGTCCAAACCAACCCGAACCGACCCGAAAATCTGACCCGGTCCGAACCACCCTTAAAAAAAAAATACTTTGACCAAGTTTGACCTTTGACTTTGACCAAAAAGTCAAAATTTTCAAAAAGGGCCTGTCCCACTCAGTTCTTCACGTACATTCCAATTTTGGAATCCGTTTCTTTGTTCGAGACTTGGAAATTGTGCAAACTGTCCAATTTTCAGGAAATTGACTTTTACACAAATCCGGACCAAAAGTCAACATTTTCAAGAAGGACCTGCCTTGCCTAATTTTTTGCGTAGATTTCGATTTTGGGGTCTATTTCTTCATTTGAGAATCCAAAATTGCTCAAATAGTGTGATTCTACAGCCGTTGGCTTTAATGTGAACTTTGACCAAGAATCAAGACGTCCAAGCAAAGCTTGTCCTATTCAGATTTTCACATAGATTTTGATTTTGAAATCAGTTTACTTGTTTTGGACTTGGAAACCAAATATGTGACCCACTTCTTTGAAAGTACTGACAATGTCCAAAACTAAAGCTCTCAATATCAAAATTTGAGATTCATCCATTTAGTTTGGATCCCCTCAAGGTTATTCTCCAGACTCCATCAAGGCTTCCCTTTCAAAGTACAGATGAACTCTCACAAGTGTGTCTTGAATTTGAAATTACATCGGGTCACCCGTCCAACCTACCATTCTCCTTTCGATGCCAAACATTCCCACCTACCATTCGGCACCTACCAGTCGGGAATCTACCATTCTCACCAAAAATTCTCAACCACCATTCTCAACTATCCACCTACCATTCTTCGTCTTTCCACTATAAATAGAAGGGCCAGATCCATTGAAAACTCATCAAGAAAAACACACCGAGTCATGAAATGAAGATTTGTTTCTTTCAAATTTTCAAGTTCTCCTGCTCACAGCCATTTCTCACTATAGCTTCATCATCCTCAATACCTAGCAACCAATATTGCTTCGTAACCATCTTGAACCCAACCTTCTCATGGTTCAGTAAAAAACCTCCTTACAACATCATTGTAGTTTTGAGATCCAAACAAACTTTGTTTCTCCACTTAACGACTACATTTGTCCATAAAATTTCTCATAATATAGCCCGTATCATTGTTCCTTGTAGTCTCAGATCTACCTAATCAAGAGATCTAAGGCCAACTGAATCTCCCGTACCCTAGCTCAAGGAGCTTCCTAACTGCTTTGAGAACTCCATAGTCCTTCTCAAGTTGTTTAGTCTTACAGCAAAGGTAGAGGTTCGGAACAAACATCTTTCATTTTGTTGTGCTTTCCCAACAAGTGTCAATAGGTGAAGATGGTAAAAAGTGTTGGGGTGTCCTACAAATTGTCTTTCATCCAACATTTGAAACAACCTTCAAGGCACCAGCTCATCAGAGTTCAGTCTTTGGAGCTGGTAAATGGTTACCAGAGCCTTATTACATGTCCCCATCACTGTGGGACCCAAAGGTCATCGTTGCTGGTACCCCAAAACACATTTTCTGGAATTACTCCAACTTAAAATCAGCTTGAAGTATTTCAGAAAGTACTCTTCTGAAATTACTTCAACTTAATGTCCGTCTGCATGGTCCCATCACACACGCACATTCGATGACCTACCGCCGGACCTCATACAGCATGCAGTCAGTCCCATATCCAAAGTTGTACTTCCTAGAAACATCTACACCAGAGGGTCCCCAACGTACAGGGCTAGCACCATGGTGGCGTGTGTTTCACCCATTCACTTTGCTTCATCCCCGTCTTCTTCACCACCCTCATCAACATCCCTAGAATCCATAAGCTTCTGAAATTACCTCAACTTAACTTGAGTGAAACAATTACACATGTGCATTCAACCACTTTCCCACATGGCCTCGCCGTAATCTGAAGTATACTCTTCTGAGATGACTTCACCATCAGTTCTTAGAAACACGAGGCTAGCCCCATGACTCTGCATGCTGTACCCAGCCACCATCCTCGCGTCTTCCCCATCTTCTACACCCTGTGATCACCGCCAACGATCCAAAAACACTCTTCTGAAGTTACTTCAACTTAACCTCTCCTGAGAAGGCTCGGTCACGCAAGTACATTCAAATACTCGCAGACCTCTTTTCGGTCTCATCAAAACCTTTTATATGGGTGGGTCTACTCCTCGGAAATTATTTCATCCTGCTGAAAGCTCCACCACCTTCAATTACTTCATTTGAAGAGTCAAGTGTAAAAATCTGTTTTTGAAACTCATTCTTACACCACACTCTGAAACTGTGTGCATGAACGAGTCTCGAGGGGGCATTTGTAGAGAGGGAAAATTCCCGACCTATCACAAGCTGACACGTCACACTACCAAGTTCACAAAATACAGTCAATTACAAAGTGCCACATACTGCTGCTAGGTTTTACTATCACTATTCAGAAGCCAACAGAAATTTGCCAAGTGTCACGCAAGAACCAATCATGCATCAGCTCGTGTAAGCAATGACATAAGCAGCCTCGCACATGTAAGCGATGACATAAGCAGCCTCGCACGTGTAAGCGATGATCTAAGCAACCTCGCACGTGTAAGCGATGACATAAGCGAACCAATCAGACTGTGACATGTGTCACCAATCAGACTCTGCCACGTGTCACTCATCCACCCCTAAACTCCTATAAATAGAAGTCTTCCTAAGACATTTAGGAGGACATCAAGCCATCTAAAGCACAGGCAGCATCAGAGAAGATTCAGAAGCCTCAGAAGTCCAGAAGCTCTGCCGGAACCAAGCTCTAAAGCCTCCAAGAACTTCAACTTCGAATACGAAGAACATTCGAAGAGAAATCATCCAAATCATCCGCCTAGATCCAAAAGTTTGCGGGAATCAAACCTAAAGTGTCCGAAAACATCAACAAATCACAAATCAGTGAAGCTCTACGAATCCAAGCTCCTAAAAGCCCCGAAGAACTTCCATCATAAACCTTCAAAGACGAAGAACACACAAAGAACACGAAGAATGTGAAGAACAAAGGATTTCTAACAAGCTCATAGCCAGAGACTCATTGTAATTCTGTTTCAACAATCTTCGATCCATCCCTCAACCAAATTGAAGGATACTTTGTGTTTAAGTCAAAATCACATTACCACAAATCCAATCAACAAGTCTTGCAAGGAGATCGAATCAGAGGATCACTCTTTTGTAATTTCAGAGAATTGTATCACACAATATTCAATACAAATTCGCATTTGTGAAACTATTTTACTTGTTTGACTCATTTCGAATAGAGAAATTTAGTCGTCCACACTTGGTAGAGGATGTTTTGCACTTAATTACAGATGATGATCAATCAAAAGTTGTAGATGCTCCAATCACTTTAGGGTAGGTTATTTTTCATTGCTTTCCTAGCTACCAAAATCTTTGGAAGAAATATTGTTTCAAGAGAACATCATACTAATTATATATCGTAAGCAATATCATTTCACTTAAAAAAAAAAAAAAGGTTTTATAGCAATGTTTATTTCCCAGCGGCTTTGAAATCCACCACTATAGAAGACCGAATACAGCACTTTTAAGAATTGCCACAATAGGTATAGTTTAACCCCGGCATTTTCCAAACTGCCGCTATAGGTACTCTACTGTAGCACTTTAAGAAACTGCCACAATATATTAAACAATTGTTAGTTAAAATGATAAAATTATGGAATAGCTAATATTTCTGTAAATATCAATCATTTGGATAATAAATTTAGAGTTTGGTATGCCGCTTTTCCGCTTCAAATAAGTGTAATGTAATCATTGGTGAGGGTTATCAAAGTGTTTTATTGCCTCAGGCTTACTGAAACACCTTAAGGGAGGTAGGTTATGCTCAGGACTATCATGATATCAAACAATTTTAGAGGACTGGTGATATTACTAGAAAAAAAAATTAATGTCTTAAGTATGGTCACTAAAAAAAAAATCATCCAGCATTACTTTTTCTTTGATAATTTGATAATTAGGGGTGAGGGGATCTAATCATTGAAGTTGCTTCTTGTTAATACCTCCTGGTCAGATTATTTCGGCAAATTTTCATTAATTTGTGTGTAACCCTTGTGATCTAAACCTTTCATTTTGTTTCAGTTGTGGTAAAAATGAGACTGGTATTTTTCTGAATGGATTTGCACCAAACGGTCTACTTGGGCTTGATCTTGGTAATATATCTGTTCCTAGCACCATAGTAAGAAAAGGGCTAGGTCCAAATTATTTTTCCATGTGCTTTGGATCTGATGGGATTGGGAGAATAAATTTTGGAGATAATGGCACCTCGGAACAAAAAGAAACATCATTCACTGTTGAGCCCTCATTGTAAGTTGTCACTTCTTAACATTGTAAATGTCAATGGCAAAATTATTTAGTTTAACAAGAAGACTATCTTTGACTAGAACCTCATGCTGCTCGCACTAATTTTCTCCTTGTAAACTTGTTACCAATCCAACTTATAAAATTAGCATCACTCAAATAAATGTTGGAGTGAATGTTTCTAAGATGGAGTTCAGTGCAATCTTTGACTCTGGTACATCGTTTACACAACTAAGGGACCCAGTTTATACATTTATTTCTAAAACTGTAAGTAATTCCAATGATAGCTTGTAGTTTTATATATCATTGGAACTTCATGATAGGCCAAAAGCTAATTGATCCCTTGTGATAAATTAACTAATTAATTTAGCCAAGTGAATTAATTAAGTTAATTAACATGCAAACCCGTGACAGCACAAACAAATCACTAATAAACTAATTATGCAACGGAAAATAAATAACACAGTGATTTGTTTACGAATGAGGAAAACCTAACGGCAAAAACCCCACCGGGTGATTTTCAGGTCACCACTCCTGAAATTCCACTGTTATCACAACAAACGATTACAAGTAAAGGAATCCTAGTACCTTATACCAACCTACAGTTGAACCCTTACCCCAATACCCAATTAGACTTGTTCTGTAGTGAAAATTTTCCCTTTTGATGCACGGCTCCCAAGTACGTGACTAACCAATGCGCGGATCCCAATACGCGACTTCAATCACCAACTATAGAAGGTTGTTGGCTGCAAAGTTCTTTAGTTCATCCCAACAATGAAGATCAAGAAGATGCTTGGTCACAAAACCCAAAGGTGCACATACACAACAACTTCTTCAAGAATGATGAATTAAGGCAAAACTTTGTCTCCAGTCACAAATTGCTTGAACAGACTTTGCTCAATACTTGTGCAACTTGTGTACTCTTTGATGGCCCTTACAACAATCATTTTATATGTCTAGGGTTAGGAGAAAAGAAGACCCAAATACATAAACATGGATCCCAAGAAAACAGAACAGAAAAATCTGTTTTTCTTAAACCTCGACAAATAGGAGGTGTCGAGAAGCTGTCAAGCAGGTGTCAAGCACACGGGCTTAAGCAGCTTTCTAAACCTTGACACATGCTAGCTGTCGAGCTTTAATGAACTTGCACTTCTTCAGCTTGTTTCTTGGACAGACTTAATGACTTCAACACTTGATCTTGAAACACAGTTTCTTGAAGTATTAAAAACACCTAGAACTACCCAATTACAAGTAAAGTGCGTTTTGTCAAATGATTAGCCAATTACATAAAATAATGACATATGTTCTTAACAAGTGAACCACATATTTCCTAACAATCTCCCCATTTGGCAATCTGTGACAAAACCACAACAAACAAATGAACATATGAGAGAAGTCATAAATCACTCAACTCATATTCACTTGTTGAATACAATAAAATCTATCATTACACAAACTCTTAAAAAACTTTGCAAGAGGAGAGTTTATGGCAAGTAGATTTTGACAACCTGTATTTCTGAAACACTTTAAACAAAACTCATTAAGGCATCTTAGTGTAAAACATAAATAATAGATTGCATACAAGTATAAGAAGCATGTGTATAAAGAGAGAAAAAAAAACAACACATGAAAGGGTTAGGTGAAAGAGAAAAACATACATCCACATATAAAGAGAATAAGTACAATGTATGTGTAAAAATGGTCACAAGACCCAATGTACAAGATCAATGTATCAAAAAAAGAAAAAAAGGATACATCATATCCTCACTACATCCCTCATATCAACACTCCCCTTAACAAAAAATGTCCTACACTAACTCTCCCCCTAAGAATGACTATTCTCATATCCCAAAACTACTTCCCCTTTTTGTCACGAGTGACAAAGGGTAAGAGTGTCAATTAGACATCTCATCGATAGAGCTAGCATCTCCATCATCATCATCCGAAGCATCATCGTCATCGCCATCATCATCATCATCCTCAACATTAGAATCAGAAGCCACTGGAGGAGGTGGTGTAAGAGAAGCCTCAAAAGCAAAACCACCCATAGTCGCCTGCCGTCGTGCAATACGACTAACACAAACGTTCACCTGATACAACTCAGTAGAGAATGTATCAAGGTGAGCATCCATGCGCTAAAGCTACGCCATGATGTCTCCAAGTGACACATCGCTCATGGAAGAGGAGGGAGCGGATGTAGATGGAGCAGAGCGAGATGAAGGAGGCGAACGAGAAGGAGGTGCTACTAACTCCTGTCGCAACCAAAACTGCGCCTCACTACGTTTTATGGTAGCGGCGTTTATGGCACAAATGTGTGTGAAGTGGTCGGATGCGAGAAAAGGGATAGAAAAATGGCGTAAAATCCTCGTGATAGCGGAAGGAAATATGAGTTTATCACGGGACGCCAAATCCTGATGAACATCTATAATGGAAAGAATAAAATGAGAAGGGAAGTCTATAGTAAGATGCTCAAGAAGGGACAACAAAAATCGAGCACGAGGCTCTGTAATGGAGTTGTAGTGAGAGAGAGGATGGAGTACAAAAGTCATCACCATGTTCAAGATTCTAGGACCTTTAGCAAAAGGCCGACATGGTGTAAACTGACGCTCACCCCACTCAGTAGGGCGTTCACAGAAGGCAAACATGAGCTCATCCTTGGACACAGTCCTCAGACGCTCACAACGAGTATAGTCAGGAAACTCTATCCTAGGAACCCGAAGCACATCCGCAACAAGTTGCGGTGTGATAGGGATGCACATGCCTCGAACGCGAGTGAAGAAAAGAGGTACTGAACGATCAATCCCATGCATGCTGGAGTAAAAATCCTGGATAAGCACAAGAGGACAGGTGACCGAGACGTCACACAGTGACTCCCATCCTCAACTGTGAATGACAGTGGGAAGGTCAGTATCGGCGAAGTCGGCCAAAATGACTTGGCATTTCAAACGAACACCTTTTCTAGAAAAGTTCTCCGAGAAAGCTTTCTGGGCATCCTCATCACGGAACCGAATGTTAGAAGGAGTAGGACCAAAAGAAGATGATGCCCCGGAACGAAGAGGATTTCGAGACGGAGCAGATTTATGCTTAGATGCCATAGACACGACTAACGTAAACAGAAAGAGAGGGAGAGAGAAGAAAAACAATCAAAAAAGCCCCCAAACAGTTCAAATATATCAAGATATATTGAAAAGAGAGTACGTATGCATGGGGAATGCATAAACATGTGACATGCAAAAGAAATTTCATCATGAGCTCAGTCCAATCCAATCCTACCAGCATACAAACATTTTGCACACATCTAAATGCATGAAAATACCATTATAATGCAAATGTGATGCAATGCATGAGATTTTAAACACATATAAGTGAACACTCATCCCAAAATTTCAACAAACACTCATCAATTTTGAAAAACCTCAAAATTTTTCAAAAACCCCAAAATCTAGGTTTCAAAACATGAAATGCATGAAGAATGAGAGAATAGAAGCTTACCAAGTGAGGATAACCTTGAAAAAGCTTGAAGAAACCTTGAGGATCAAGATTGGAGTGAGATGAGATTGTTTGGGAGAGAAAAGAGAGAGCTATCAAAAGAGAGATCGAAGAAAATGAGTTCCGGATCACACGAGGAGCTTAAATAGAATCCTTAGTAAATCTCGACAGATAAGGTGTCAAGAGGTGTCGGGCCATCTGTCGAGGAAGGTGTCGAGAAAAAGGTCGTCGACAGATGCAGGTGTTAAGGAGGTATTGAGGAACAAAACACCAGATCAAGGACAGAAGCTCGATCAATCCACCAGGTGTCAAGAAGCTATCAAGAAGGCAAAAACTTTCTCAATCGATCTACCAGGTGTCGAGGAGGTGTCAGGATTGCGATAAGAAAAGGCTTGAGAAGCTCGACAGATAGCTAGGTATCAAGGAGGTTTCGAGCTAGCTTTTAAAAACAATTTTTCGAGAAGTGAAAAACACAGACATGAATGCAATCCAACATGCAACTCAACCAATGATCCAATCAACATATTAAGCTCTCAAAATCATCTCTCAACAACAATTTTAAGCACATGGATCTCAAAAACACACACACATACTAAACAAGTCTAACCAATTTTATATTTCAAAAACAAATCAGGACAGTTTAATGAGCATACATTAGCACATGTAAAACCTTGTGATGGCCAAATCACATTATTCCTACACATGTATCAAGAGTAGCAAAGAATATTGCATGTTGTGTGTGAAAAAATCGCAAGATTGCATAAGTGTATATATGTTATGACGATTTGAGATATAAGAAAATCACTTTAACTCACACACAATCATAACTGTTTGATGAGGACTGTCACCTTCAAAGTACATCCTATAACTCCCACATCTCCTAGAATACACGCTTGCAATCATATTTAAAATCATTTTTAATCTTTTTGCTTTTTATTTTCTTTGCAGATTATTCTTTTTAAGCATATCATGCATGGGCATATAAGAGAGAGAAAAGAAATACCCATTGATATTTAACATTCCAATTTTGCTATGCCGAAGCACACAAATGTCATTGACACTGCACTTTTGTTATGCCAAAGCATACATGTGTCATATTATGATTGGTGGGTAACAGTGGTGAGATAGTTATTTATGCCTTTCTCTTAGGATTTTCTAGTCCTTCCCGTCAAAAAGAGTGATACGAGTGTTAAGTCCAAGAGATAACTTAATTTTTCTCATCACAAACAAGAGCCACAAAGCTCATTTGCTTAGTTGTGCATAAAGATGCTCATCTAAGCTACAAGAGATACAAAGTTTAGAAAACTTTGTTTCAATGGCCATCCAAGGTACACAAGTACCAACGTACATAAATACACACTGTTTTTGTATTTTTCTGATTTTTCTATTTTTTTTTATATGAAAACAAAAATAAGCAAAACTGAAAACAAACAAACAAAAACATGTTAAACAAAGCAAAACATAAAACTAGACTGACTCAAAAAAAAAAAAAAAAAAAAAAAAAAAAAAAAAAAAAAAACACAAGTAATGCAACAAACAAAAACAAGAAGATAGAAGAATGTGATAGAATCACTTGGAGCCCTTTTCCTTCCACACCTTGGAAGAACCTTTCCGTTGATTAAACCTTTGAACCGGCGATGAGGGGGAAGAATTGAAACCGTTCAAGTTCGAAAGAAACATGAGGGCTTTGAGAAGATCTCCAAAAGGAGCAAGAGAGGATTGAAGCTGATTCTAGCTTCCAGATGCGATCATGCCATTGTTCTGTTGGGTGGCTAACCACTTATAGCAATTTGGTCGAGTATGACCGGCAGCTCCACAATGATGACAAAGATGATGCTTCTTCTGTTTAGGCTTTTGAGTGTTAGCCTTCTTAGCCCTAAGGTTTTTAACATCTTTCTTATCCTACTTAGGGGGTGCTCCTTAGATAGATTTACCCCTATCTAAGTTCTCACTAGCTAATTCAGTTTTAACATCATTATTCTCAATTTCAGTATTATTAGCAGGAGGAACAAAAACAGTAGCACTAGTGGAAGCAATATTAAAGGAAGAAAGACCATACCCTAAACCTGTTCGATCCGAAGCAAATTTCTGAATGCTGAGTATCTCATCAAGTTTTGCACTTGAAGTCCTCTCCAATTGAGCTCTAACTTGAAATAGCTCCGCTTCAAGCTTCTTGGTCTTCTCAGCCAAGAAATTGTTCTCAAACCTCAGTGCTCCAATAGTCTGATTAGCCTCATCAAACTTTGTGGACAGCTCTTCACGATCAAGTTCCACATCACTGAGTTTCTTGGTGGCCAGCCTATACAGTTTCTCATGCTTCTCAGAAAGCTTGTACAGTTTCTCATAGGCTGTATGGATATCATCTTGATCATCCATCTTCTCACACTTAGAATCCATTAATTCTTCTTCTTCATCCGCGTCTTCAACAATCCCTTCAGTAGGATTGACTGTGGCAGTGAAAGCATTCAAGATTCCGTCATCCTCATCATCGGAATCATCCTTGGGCTCAGTGTCACTCAAGGTTACAGCAAGTGCCTTACTCTTCCCAATGCTCTTGAGATATGTGGGACACTCTTGCTTCATGTGACCGAATCCATGACACCCAAAGCACTTAGGTCCTGCGGGAACAGTGTACTGACCGCCATCCTTTGCACCCTTCTTCCCTTTGTCTTGGCTCTTGAACTGAGAAGAACTGGATTACCTACGGTCCTTGTCAAAGCCTTTTCCATTGGCATTCTTTATAAACTTCTTGAACTCTTGTAATTTAGGACTTCATCTTAGAATCCTCATCATCTGAAGACTTATTAGTGTCACTGCTCTTGGCCTTCAAAGCCATGCTCTTGCCTTTACCCGACATGTCGATCCTTGATAACCCTAGCTCGTAGGTCTGCAAGTTTCCAACCAGCTCAGTCAAAGGAATATTGTCAATATCCTTTGATTCCTCGATCATCGTAATCTTGGCATGGAATCTCACGGGTAGAGATCTGAGCACTTTCCTCACAATTTTGGGTTCAGGAATGGTTTCCCCAAGATTTAAAGCTGAGTTCACTATGTCCTTGAGCTTGGCATAGAATTCATCGAATGACTCATCCTCCTCTATCTTTATCTCTTCAAAGCTTGTAGTGAGCCTCTGAAGCTTTGAATCTTTGACAATCTTTGTACCCTCATAGGTTGTTTGGAGGATGGTCCATGCTTCCTTAGCAGTTTCAGTGGAAGATATCTTCTTGAACTCCTCATTGGTGACTACGCTAAATAAGGTATTCAACACTCTGCTGTTGAAGTTTGCCGCATTGATCTTAGCTTCATCCCAATCGGCCGGCGCTTCCTTTGGCTTAGTCTAGCCAATCTCTACAGTTTGCCACACCTTCTCATCTAAGAATTGCAAGAAAGCTCTTATGCGTACTTTCTAGCATGCATATTTAGTGCCATCAAATAAAGGAGGTATAATTAACGATTGTCCTCTATCCATGACAAACAGGGGGTCAATGGATCAAACACAGTAAAGATTAAATCTAATCAGAGTGTGCCTGCTCTGATACCACTTGATATGCCAAAAGCTAATTGACCCCTTGTGATAAATTAACTAATTAATTTAGCCAAGTAAATTAATTAAATTAATTAACATGCAAATGCGTGGTAGCACAAACAAATTACCAATAAACTAATTATGCAGCAGAAAATAAATAACACGGTGATTTGTTTACGAATGGGGAAAACCTGACGGCAAAAACCCCACCGGGTGATTTTCAGGTCACCACTCCCGAAATTCCACTATTATCACAACAAGCGGTTACAAGTAAAGGAATCACAGTCGTACCTTATACCAACCTACAGTTGAACCCTTACCCAAATACCCAATTGGACTTATTCTGTAGTGACAATTTCCCCTTTTGATGCACGGCTCCCAAGTACGTGACTAACCAATGCGCGGATCCCAGTACGCGACTTCAATCACCAACTGTAGAAGGTTGTTAGCTGCAAAGTTCTTCAGTTCATTCCAACGATGAAGATCAAGAAGATACTTGGTCACAAAACTCAAAGGTGCACATACACAGTAACTTCTTCAAGAATGATGAACTAGGGCAAAACTTTGTCTCCGGTCACAAATTGCTTGAACAAACTTTGCTCAATGCTTGTGCAACTTGTGTATTCTTTGACGGCCCTTAAAACAATCATTTTATATGTCTAAGGTTAGGAGAAAAGAAGGCCCAAACACATAAACACGAATCCCAAGAAAACAGAACATAAAAATCTATTTTTCTTAAACCTCGACAGATAGGAGGTGTTGAGAAGCTGTCGAGCAAGTGTCGAGCACACGGGCTTGAGCAGCTTTCTAAACCTCGACACATGCTAGCTGTCGAGTTTTAATGAACTTGCACTTCTTCAACTTGTTTCTTGGACAAACTTGATGACTTCAATACTTGATCTTGAAACACAGTTTCTTGAAGTATTAAAAACACCTAGAACTACCCAATTACAAGTAAAGTGCGTTTTGTCAAAGGATTAGCCAATTACATAAAATAATGACATATTCTTAACAAGTGAACCACATATGTCCTAACACTTCATCTTATGGCAAATGAATTTATGTGATTTATGTTACTTTGCAATTCAATTCCCAGGTCACAGAAAAGCGACATTCATCCAATTCCCAAATTCCTTTTGAATATTGTTATGACTTGAGGTATTTGGGGAAAACCTATTCTTATTTTGTACTGGTTTTCTCTTTTCAACTCTGAACCACTAATTAGCTCCACTTTAATTGTAGTGCAAATCAAACCTCATATATGATCCCTACAATGAATTTGACAATGAAAGGTGGAGAACAATATTATCTCACTAGTCCAACAGAAGTGTTCTCTACAAAGGTGTGTTGTCGCACTTATTAGTGCTTTAAGATCTTATTCTTGTCTATGTTATGCTGAAAATTGATGTTGTGGTCTCCAGGGCGGATATGTCTATTGTGTCGTTCTTCTCAAAAGTACAAATATAAACATCATAGGACGTAAGTATATATTTATCAATGACTATCCTTATTATAAACCAGTTTGTCTTCATTTTGAAATTTTACATTTGTGCATTCATTCCTTTATAAGGAGACTATCAGACTCCGAGAAAACAATTAAAGTTTGGATGCTTTGCTTAACCTTACTTTATTTGCAACTTTATTGATTATGAATTATGAAGTTGATAAAAAGCAATAAAGTATTTGAATTTTATTTTTCTTTTTTGAGAGAACAATATTACATAATTTCTAGATTGATGAATGTGATTTCTTGGGGTGGGTAAATTGCAACTTTTTGGTGAATAGGTCAGATCTACATATTTCAATAATCTTGTGTCTCAATTAATTAATATTAAAATTTCTAAATCATTACTATATTAGCCCTTTTAATTAAGTGATATCATCCTTGTTAAACCAACATTTCCACAGTATGGCTAAAAAACATTATGCCAAGAATCCTATCAGCTGTCTCTAACTTAAAAATTATAAAGTTTATATAGTAAGACATTATCAATGGGAGGTTTAAACAACAGGAAGCTAATCATGGTTGGCTCCACTCTATGTTTTAAATCAGAGTTTAGCATGTGCAAAAGAAACCACAAACATGGTTTTCATATAATCATTGCATCATAGAACAAGCCAATTTTAATAACTTCTATTTTGGGAAAACCAACACCTGGACCTTCATGGTCCCTTATGTCATTTAGCTATGTGTCCTAACATGTTTAAGTATCCGTTTGGAACAAACTGAAAATTTCAGCTTATTTTTGCTACTATTAATGGGTTTCACTGCACTTTTTGATATTATTCATGGGTCTTACTATACTATTCAGCTAACTTTTACCTTTATTTACAATACTTTCAGCAAAAAGTTTTCAGTTTCAACTAAATAAGTTGTTCCTAAACCGACACTATATTGATAAATTTCTACTTACAATATGGTTTTATTTATTTTATCCAGAAAACTTCATGACTGGTTATCGCATAGTTTTCAATCGCGATAAGATGATCTTAGGTTGGAAGCCATCTAACTGTGAGTTAATTCAACTTTTTCTCTATATTTAATTTCAATATGCGAGTCAAGTTTTTCTTCTCCTATTGAACTCTTTGTGACCATAAAGAGACATGGTGCCCACAGGTTACAATGATTCAAATTCAAACGCTTCACCTATCATCCCATCATACTCTCCTACTGCTTCACCTAGCAGTCGATCACTCTCTCCTGCAGCCTCTCCTGCTCTTGCCGTCAATCCAAAAGCCAAAGCTCCATCTAGTCATTCACTCAAGTTGAAGGCTTTTACTTGCACAATCATGATGATTTTTGTTTCATTCTTAGCTATTGTTTCATTATCTTTTTATTTGGCGAGACTTTCTTGACCCTTGTATCAATATTTGTATTGAATTTAAAAGTTAACTCAAAAGAAATTGGAACCATCGATAGCTTGCTAAATTTCTTGGCGTTTGAGTCTGTTTGGACTAAATGTTTGAAAATTTTACAGTTTCAACATTCTTTTTTGCGTATAAATTTTTTAGTGTGTCAAATATATAGTATTGTTCAATTTTGTTAATTGAATGTGTTTTTTACATCAGCTTATTTATCTTTTTACTAATTACTTTTTGTTGAAAGTATGCTAAAACATATTTGTACTATGAAAAAAATTGAAAAAAAAAAAATTTAGACTTTGGGTCTGTTTGGATACCACTTATTGCTGAAAATTGAAAACTAAAAACTGAAAACACTGTAACAAAATAATTTTTATATGTGTGAATAGTACCGTGAGACCCAGTTTTAAAGTAGTTTTTCTGAGAAAAAAAAAAGTACTTGCGGGTCCCGTGAACAGTGCACGAGACCCACAAAAAGCGCTACACGCGCAAAAACGCTGGATGTGGCCGCTATCCAAACATACACTTTAAAAAATTGTACATAAAAGCTAAAAAAATAAACAAATAACATAGAGGCAAACATTTCCAGATCCAACCTAAACAGGTATGGCCCAAAACCACACTAGCATGCATGGTGAACCCACTTCATCTCTCTAATTTTTCAACTACTCTAGTGTAGGTTCCGGCTTCAATTCTTTGCTTTAATAATAATAATAATAATAATAATAATATATTTCAATTATACTCCACATAATTCTATGCAAAAGTTATGCTTATATCACTTTTTCTCCGTCTAAAATAATATTTCGATGAATCAACCATCAGAATACATTATCTTCTTATACTTTCTATATTTGCAAAAGATCAAGGTGACCGAAGATTAGTAACTACCTAATCATAAAATATTTAAATTTCAAGTTTTTTCAACTTTAGAAATCATATATAAAACATAAGTTTGTGTATGAGATAATAAATATATAATTATCTTATTTACTAGAAATTTGGTGTGGGTTGAATTTTAAAAATGTTAATCCTTTAAATTAAAAGTTATGGATTAGTATAACATTGGAATGGGTTGCATCGAGTGTAACTTGATTCAAATCAAAGCTAGTATAACTCTTTATCACTGCATAAATTTTTATATTATATTAATAGTTTGAGAATTCAACATTTAGATTATATATTCTCTTTGTTCTTCACATGTATGCCTAATGCCATGTTAAGAAAATGATATTTACTATTTGATCCACTAATTTGTGTTTTGCATAAAATTTTAAAGTTAAAAATTCTTCAAATTTAAATATTTTATGATGAGATAGTTATTAATCTCCAATCATTTTGATATTTTGCAAGTATAAAGAATATAATAAACCAATGTAATCCAATAGTTGATTAAAATACTTATTCAATAAAAAATCATGACATAACATTGCCACAAATTAATACTAAATTTAACTTCAGCCTCTCTCTCTCTCCACACACACACACACACACACATATATCCCGAATTTATTTTCCATACCCATACTATCTCTTATTTCGTGCGCCATAGTATTTTTTAGCAAGGAATCTACTCTTTTGAAGAACTTCTTGTCGGGAATATACACGAATTTCTAGATCTGTGAGAGGCGAAAAACAGATGGAAAAATAACACACATATATGATAATCACACAACACAAGAAATCATGTGGATCAGCAATTTGACTATATCTACGGAGTTGCAGTAATTTACTATCTCCAAGGGAAAAAAAAATACAAGATGCAAAATTAAAATATTTCTCTCTCATCAACTCAACAAACCCTAATATGTATTATCAGTTTTTATATCCTACACAGAAGATCCACAATGGGCTAAAAAAAGGACAAAAAACCATTAAAATTTTATATTAGGCCAGATAATTGGGTCATAATCCGAGTCAAACACAAACTAGATTTCACATAGCTCAACACTTCTTACAAGTGATTTAGATTCGTAAGGGTACATGTCTATGCAACTGAGTTATTTGTTGCATCACAAGGCGACACAAAAATAAACACTTGATTTTCATTTACAGCTCTAGAAAATCCAAAAAGGGTATACATCATTTCAAGAGAATGATCTTTGTCCACTAACTCTTATTGATAACGTCATTTTGTGAAAATTGTATTCAACGTTCTCTGTTTTTATTCCACACGTCACTTGTGAGTGTTCCAAAAAACCTACATTTCAATACGCAAGGAGGAATCAGAGCTGGTCTTTGACGTACGTTGGCCGAAGTGCAATTTATACATAAATAATCTTACTCAATGCCACAGCTCCTTCCAAAATTTTGCATACACATAAACCTGCCCATATTATCATTAAAAATTTCTTATTGCTAGCCAAATCAACTAATTAAGCAATTTGCAGAGACTTTTTCACCCCTCTTTCTAACTTAATTTATCACAACCTCCTAAAAGGTTTAGACTTTGGAGGGCGAGTGAGAAAAAAAATTCTTATGCAAGTTGAGATTGGGCCATTTCACCTGACGAATTCTTGCCTCATTGGATATTTAAAAGTAGGTAAAAGCTAAGATTCAATTAGTTTTCGAGTAAACTAGGATTATTGGTTCCCATAATCTATCTCGGGCCAAAATGGGAATATACCCTTTTCGCCAAAACTTTCTAACAAAAGGCTCTCTATCTGAAACTATTTAGATATATGCCTCTGTTTTAAACTTGATTTGGCGAAAATCGTGTTATAAGCAATTAAAAAAAAAAAACACCTGCATGGAACTCGAGTTCCATTCAAGTTTTTTCAAGCAACTCGATTTTAGCCAAATCGAGTTTTTCATAGAAATTCGATTTTCTAAAAATCGAGTTTCAAAACAAGGGCATATCCCTAAATAGTTTCAGACATGAACCATTTTGCTAGAAAGTTTCAGCAAAATGGGTATTTTGTCATTTTGGCCTCTATCTCGCAAATTAAGTTTCTGACTGACTTTAATAATTGCTTGAGCAAGTTTCTAGATCTTCAACATCTTCAAGGAGCTCATTACATGATTCAAATTCAAACACTCCACCAATCAGCCCATTACACTCTCCTGCTACTTCACCTAGCAGTCCATCACACACTCCTGCCGCTTCTCCTGCTCTTGTCATTCATCCAGAAGCCATAGCATCATCCAGTCATTCATCCAAGTTGAAGGCTTTTACTTACGCACTCATGATACTTTTTGTTTCATTCTTTACCATTGTTTGATACTATTCTTATTTAATTAGCGAGACTTTCTCAACCCTTGTATTATTATTTGTATTGAATTTAAAGTAAAATCAAAAGAAATTATAACCCTCAATAGTTTGCAAAAATTTTCTTGGCATTTGGGTTTGTTTGGACTAAATGTTTGAAAAAATCTATAGTTTCAACAAACATTTTTATGTACAATTTTTTGAGTGTGTGAATATAAGTATTGTTCGGTTTTGTTAATTGAGTATTTATTGGGTGAGGTAAGCATTTCCAAATCCAACGCCCAAAACCAAATCCGCGTGGGGACTCACACTTCATCCTACCAATAAAACACCCTTTGACCGCTGAATATATATAAATAAAACACCCGCGGTTTCGACCTCACTCTCGCAATGATCATTTGACTTTCACCTACTGGCGTGGCGTCGATAGATATCTCTCTATCTCTCTCTCTCTCTCTCTTTCTCAACGACTATCTACATCCCCCATCTTCTGATGAGAACGTTTCAACTTCCTCTTCCTACATAAAACCAAAAATCTTCATTTTCATGCTTCAAGTTTACGAGACCCCAAGTCTTAAAAAAAAAGCTAACTAAGCAATGGCTTGTGCTTGCACCTCTACTACTTGTTCATATTCATTGACTTCCGGATCACACATACTACTACTGGTATTGTTGCTACTGGGATTGAGTTCCTGGAGCTGTTACGGGTTGGGATCATTTGGGTTCGACATCCACCACCGGTTCTCGGATCCGGTTAAGCAAATTTTGGGCTTTGATGGGCTTCCAGAGAAAGGGAGCGTAGAGTACTATGTTGCTATGGCACACCGAGACCACATAATCCGGGGCCGCCACCTCGCCGCCAGTAACAACCAGTCGCCACCGGCGCCGCTCACTTTCGCCAATGGAAACGAGACCATCTTCCTCAACAATTTCGGAAGGTATATATATATATATATATGATCCTTATAATTTTTATTTTTATTTTAATAATTTTTTTGAGTTCTACCTTTTCCTTAATTTTCTGGAAACTGACTTTTTTAAAAAATGGTTTTTGATATTTCAGTTTGTATTACGCTAATGTTTCTGTGGGGACACCGAGTTTGTCATATTTGGTAGCATTGGACACTGGCAGTGATTTGTTCTGGCTACCATGCGATTGTTCGAATAGCAATACTTGCGTAACCGGCTTACAGACATCATCTGGACAGGTACGCAATAATTTTTTTTTTTTTACTTTATTTGCTTGGTATCGTTATGGAACTTTCATCTTTTAATTTAATATTTACTTCAACTCCTATCTAGAATTATTTATTGTGTGATGGTGATCTCTTTTTCTTCTATAATTTTTTTTTTTTTTTTTTTTTAATTTGCATGAAAGGGGATGAGTGGATGACAAGTAAAGAAGATAAAAAGTAGGTGAAGAATTCAAAAAGACTTAAATACAAACACTAGAATTAGAAAAATTCAACGTGTCCCTATACAAACGGGAAATTATGCAATATTTACAGTGGGTCACCTCACTTATTCATCATTTCACTAAAAGATTCTCACTTAGGGGTGTTCACCAAACCGCATAAACTGCACAAACTGCACAAACTGCAAAAATCGCACCAAAACCGCCCGCAAAATGGCATAACTGCACCGCACCACATGGTGCAATGCGGTTTGCGGTTTTATAATAAGAAAACCGCACAAATCGCACTGCACCCTCTCTATATATTAATTTATTTATTTATTTTTAATATTAAATATATTATTAATAGTTTAATAACCCTAGTTTTCCAAAAAAAAAAAAATGGTTTGATAATCCTATCAAGTGTTGACTAGGAAAGCCAACCTAAAATAAACAAAAACTAGCTCAATAGTTTAAAACTTAACCAAAAACAAAGGGAAAAAATTAGTTTTGGGCTGGATAGGAAAAGACCAAAATTTGAAAAATATACTAACTTCATACCATTCAAACCGCATCTTATACATAACACCGCACATGTGACCGCAAAAATAAGGTGCGGTGCGGTTATGGTTTTCGCTAAACTCTAAATCGCATCACATCGCACCGCACCGCACATTTGACCGCAAAAATAAGGTGCAGTGCAGTTATGGTTTTAGCTAAACCGCACCGCAAAGTGCGGTGCTAAAAATGGGCCAAAACCGCACCACACAGCACCGCGAACACCCCTACGTCTCACCTATTTAAAATT
Organism: Quercus aquifolioides; assembly: GCA_019022515.1. NCBI lineage: Eukaryota > Viridiplantae > Streptophyta > Magnoliopsida > Fagales > Fagaceae > Quercus > Quercus aquifolioides. Next base: position 55,497,764 of record CM032334.1, on the reverse strand, counting down.
GAGTCCAAATCTTATGTCCCACACTTCCTACTCTACTATATATTCCACAAATAAAAACATGTCACATGTCCATCTAATTTATTAAATACTAAATTTATGTCTTCTATTATTTCAATTTTCTAAAATAAATAAATAAATAACCCATCATATTTAGGTAATTGAAATAATAGAAGGCATAAATTTAGTATTTAATAAATTAGATAGACATATGGCATATTTTTATTTGTGGAGTATATAGTGGAACAGGAAGTGTGGGAACAGAAGATTTGGACTCTTTGAAAAATATGTCTAAATGTTACCTTTCATGATTGCACCAAAATGGATCTACAATCCAAAATCAAATTAGTTAATATAGGTGAAAATTAATGGCATCATATATAGCAGAATTTAACCAATTATATACTTGATTGGAGGAGATTCTTATTTGATTAGCAGGAAAATTTTGTAATTTTAATTGTTTTGGTTTCAATTAAGCATGTGTAGGAAAACTACCTTTAGGCAAGTTATAATTTTCAACTTAGTGGTTAGATACTTAGATGTCCATATATATCGCTATTATATCATTAGAGTCTATATTGACCTCGAACTTTGTCCTCTACGCAAAAATGCGAGTGATCAATAACTTTAAGAATGTCTTCTTTGTTTATGATGAGATCGGAATTCTCTCTATAATAATGGTAGTTTGTAAATATTATCAGCCATAGTGATGTTGTCCCCAATCTTAAGACCTGCCACAATCATTTAGAACACGAGTTTGGTACATAAATGGATATGCCATTCACCATTTGAAAGCGATACAAATGATTAGCTACATATAAACTTCTTGTACTTGCCTCTTCAATGTCATATTTCCTCAATAAAAATTTCCCAATTTTCTTTACAATGGACTAATAATAATAATAACAACAACAACAACAACAACAACATCATGATCCACAATTCAAGAGATAATACCGATAATTGTTCTATCATATTGTAAGTACATCTTATTTGGTTTGTTTTAATATAAGAACCTACTTTTTCTATTTCACAAAACCACTTTCCAAAAATACTCATATTAGATTATTCATTATCTATTCTAAACACTGTTTTATTAAAATATCAATTTTTTCTTTTTCTTTTTAATTGTTTCTCTTTCTTCACATATAATAACTATCATCTACTATCTTCCTTCATCTTTGGAATACATAAAAACAAAGTAAAAAATTAAATGCAAAATAAATAGTACCAATATAAATTTACATAGTTATTATAGCTATAGATGAATTTTACACAATTATATATAGATTGATGTGAAAGATTTTAAGAGTTGTTTAAGCAAAATGTAGAGTTTTTTTTTTTTTTTTTTAACAAAACTGATGTGAATTCTCTTAAATAGTTAGCACATGTCGCTTCGCATTTATTGAAACGAACTACCTTTAAATAGAAGAGTTTGTTGGGATCTCCAATATTGTCATTAGAGCATCCTCATCAAGGATTGCAAAAAATTTAGCATTTACCCTCTCAAATCTCAATTTTATAACATATAACACTCCACTTTACAACATCATTTCCATCAAAACTTCTATTTTTTTAACACTTCATTTAAATATTCTTTCTTTATCAATTTTTTATTCTTTTTTATTTTTCCAGTCTCTTTCTCTGAGACTCTCTCCTTTGTCTCTCTTTCACACCCAGCGCCGCCAGCCACCATATCCACCCACCCATTTCACAACCACAATATCTACCCACCATCGCCGCAACCACAAACAACAGCAGAAAAAAGAAAAACCTCCACATCCAAAGCCACAAAATCAAAAAATCATCCAAATCAAAGAATCACAACAAAGACCCAAAACCACCCCGATCAACCCACACCCAGCACTCAAAACCACCCCGATCAACCCACAAACCCAGCCACCAAAATCAAGAACCCACCAAAATCAATCAAAACTACTGAAATTAAAACTCACCAATATCAAATTGCAAATCCACTCACCGAACCACCGCAGAGACCTACCACGAACCACCGTAGAGACCCACGATCCACGAAAAACCACCGCAACCCAACCACACCCAGGCACACCCAAGACCCACGAACTCGAGATGCAGAGAGAAAGGGAAACAGAGAGGCAGAGTGAAAATGAAAGAAAGAGTAAGAAGGAGTGGACGAAGAGCACGAGTAGACAATGAAAAGGAAAGGAGTGGACGGAGTGCACGAGATCGGCGGCGGCATGTGGGTATGGAGATAGCGCAGAGATCGGAGGGTAATCAGATCGGATAGTGGGGATGGAGATAACGACGATGATGATGACGAGGAGAGAGCATGTGGGTTTGGAGAATAACGGCGGTTTGGCGAGCTATGGAGGGCTTGCCTGAGAGAGAGACACCAGAAGGAGAGAGGGACGGAGAGCACGAGAGAGAGTGACAGAGGAGAAGTGAGAGAGGAGAGAGAAGAGACTTGAGACAACACAGAAGAGAGAGAGAAAGAAATTAATAAAAAAATTATAGCATAGTACTACAGTGTGGTCTTATTTTTGAGACCGCACTGTAGCAGTATTGCAAAACTTTTGGCATATACAATCTTTGATGGAGCACGATTTTGGGTCAGAAATGCTAAAAAATAGCATCTTTTAGCATATACCATGTTTAATGGGAATGCTCTTAGGCTTTTAAGAGCATCCACAACAGTGAAGCTAAAAATTTAGCTATTTGATACCACAAAAAGTTACTTTATCTTTTTTACCTATACATACGCTGCAACAGTGGATCTATTTTAACTTTCAACACAATAAAATAATATAAACATCACAATAAAATAAGATATCTACTAAATAATATATCTATTATAAACATTACACACACACACACATACACACAACAATAGTGTGAACACAAATAAAATATTTTTTTTTTTTTTACCTTTGAGCTACAGTGCACATCTATCTTTAGATGTGCACTGTAGCAATGAAGCTAAAAAAAATACATTTACCTCCACTGTTGTATAGTTGATTTTTGTGTTTTGGTGGAGCTAAAATAGCTATATAGCTATTTAGCTCCACTGCTACAAGTGCTCTAAGTAATTAGCTTTATTGAATCTCCTCAAAATTGTTGGTAAAAGCATAAAACATTAGTTTTAAAATTAGAAGAGTAAATGGAATTGAAACAAAATAGTCTCTAATGAGGCATGGAAATCCTACACTCTTAAGAGATTTAAACCCTATGCAATTAGTCAAGAATCTTGTAACTTAATTGGCTGACACTTTCTAACATTTTTAATAGAGACATTTTAGACTCTAGAGTCAAATCTCCTAATCTCAGACTATCAATATTAAAAAAATAATAAATAAATAAATGCAATTTGCACACAAAAAATTATATGTTAACTTCTCTCTTCCAAGATATAACGACCTAATACCTTGACCTCCCCCTGTTTGAATTCCTTATAATATGCAATTGAAACAAGTTTTTGCTAATGGTAAAAAAGGGGCTTTGAAACAAGTTTTTGCTAGGATATAAATAGATTGCCCTTTCTTGTACTAAAATAGGTGCCCAACCCCAAGGGGTATTTCCCTAAATGGCGTATTAAGCTATTGCTCCCCCCTCATAGTCCATTAGGGCGGTAAATTTAGAAGGCGCCCACCTCCTCTTTAGACGCACATATGTGGAATTGACCCATTTCTTGCATCAAACACTTATTTAAAGTCCTATAACATCATCAATTATAAATTAATTCAAATTCTTTCTTTATTAATGTGGGGAATAAGTTTTTTACCGAGACAATTACTTCCCAATAAAACTTTATTAACACATGAAAGTCGCACTTTTTTTCTAATTCAATCAATCAAAATCAAAACTCCATTTACTCATTTTAATATCAAAATGCAACAATACTTACTTATCCTCTTATCAAGCAGGAAGTAAACCTTAACATCTACAGTCCTAATGCATCATCAACAAGCAAAAGGGTTCCTTGTGGTAGCAATTACTTGTGCAGTTCAAATCAGTGTCTCTCAGCCAATAGTAGTGATTGTGATTATAGTTATGCCTATGTTTCAAATGACACTTCAACTTCTGGGATTTTGGTCGAGGATGTTTTGCACTTAATTACAGATGATGATCAATCAAAAGCTGTTGATGCTCTAGTTACTTTTGGGTAGGTTATTTTTCATTGCTTTCCTACCAAAATCTTTGGAAGAAATATTCTTTCAAGTGAAAATCATATTGATTTTATATCATATCCAATATCAATTTAAAAAAAAAAAAAAAGAACTGGATATTAAATAATTGTTAGTTAAAATGACAAAAATTTATGGTATAGTTGATATTTCGGTAAATATATTAGATCATTTGGATGATAAATTTGGAGTTTGGTATAGGCTCTTTTCCTCCTCAAGTAAGTATAATGATTTGTAAGGGTTATCAAGGTGTTTTATGGCCTTGAGCTGACTAATTCAATAAAAGTCTCTTTTGTGTGAAAATAGAATTAATTAATGTAAAAAGTTTTTAAAATTCCCATAATGAAGGCAGGTTATGCTTGGAATTTTCATGATATCAAAAACTTTAGATCACTAGAAAAAGTTAATGTCTTTAATATGGTCATCAATTTTTTTAACTCATCATTGGTGGGCAAGCATTACTTTCTAATTCGTTAAAATTGCTTCTTGTTAATACCTCTTGGTAAGATCTTTTCTAATTCATTGAAGTTGCTTCTTGCTAACCCCATGTAATCCAACCCTTTTATTTTGCTTCAGTTGTGGTAAAAATGAGACTGGTATTTTTCTAGAGGGAGCAGCACCAAACGGTCTAATTGGGCTTGGTCTTAATAACATATCTGTTCCAAGCACCTTAGCAAGAAATGGGCTAGGTCCAAATTCTTTTTCCATGTGTTTTGGATCTGATGTAATTGGGAGAATAAATTTTGGAGATAATGGCACCTCAGACCAAAAAGAAACACCATTCACTGTTGAACCATCATTGTAAGTTGTAACTTCTCAATATTTCAAATGTTGATGACAAGGTAATTTAATATTTAGTTTATCAATAAAACTATCTTTGACAGAACCTCATACTAATTGCACTTGGAAACTTGTTACCAGTCCTACATATAACATCACTATCACTCAAATAAATATCGGAGGAGTGAATATTTCTCAGGTGGAGTTCAATGCAATCTTTGACTCTGGTACATCATTTACACATCTAAGCGACCCAGCTTATACATTTATTTCTGAGAGTGTAAGTGATTTAAATGATAGGTTTTATACATCACTGAAACTTCATCTTATGAAAATGAATGTATATGATCTATTTTTCTTTGCAGTTCAATTCTCAAGTCACAGAAAAACGATATCCATCAAATTCCCAAATCCCCTTTGAATACTGTTATTATTTAAGGTATTTGAAGAAAATTTATTCTTATTGTGTATTAGTTTTCTCCTTCCAACTCTAAAGCACTAATTAGATCCACTTTATTTTTAGTGCAAATCAAACACAATACATGATCAGTTATACGGCACCTACAGTGAATCTTACAATGAAAGGTGGAGACCAATATTTTGTCACTGATCCGACAGTGTTGTTCTCTACTCAGGTGTGGTATCACTTATTAGTGCTTTAACATATTGTTTCTTGTTGAGTTATGCTGAAATTGATGTTATGGTCTGCAGGCTGGATATTTTTATTGCTTGGGTCTTCTTAAAAGTGAAGGCATAAACACCATAGGACGTAAGTGTGTGTATATATATATATATCAATGACTATCCTTATTTTAAAACCAGTTTATAATATTGATGAAAGTTTCAACTTTATGTTTTTCAATCATTTCAAAATTTTGAGTGATTGCAGCTTTTGGGTGAATATATATAGGATAGATCTACAAATTTGGATCATCTTGTGTACAAGTATATTAAAAGTGGGAAATTAAAATTTTAAATTCATTACCATATTCACCCTTAGAATTTAGTGATCACTTCCTAGCTAAACCAATTTTTTCACAGTATGGTTAAAACACAATATATGCCAAAAAACCTATTTAGCAGGAGGCTAGTCATGGTTGGTTGTGAAATCATATATTAATATATATGTGCAGTGCAAAAGAAATAACAAACATGGTTTCCATTTAATCATGGCCTTATTGAAGAAGCTAGAATTGCCAAATTTCATTTTGAGAAAATCGTTCCTTGGACTTTCTTGGTGCCATATATTTTTTTAGTCATTATGCATCTTAACATGTTTGAGTTGAAAATTTTACATTTCTAATTTGAATCAATTTATTTTCATCCAGAAAACTTCATGACTGGTTATCGCATAGTTTTCAACCATGATAAGATGGTTTTGGGTTGGAAGGCATCCAACTGTGAGTTAGTTCCTCTTTTTCTTTATATTGAATTTCAATATACAATTCAATTTTTCCTTCTTCTAGTGAATTCTTAATGTGACAATAAAGAGACTTGGTACCCGCAGGTTACAATGATTCGAATTCGCAAACTTCACCTACCAACCCATCACAATCTCCTGCTCTTGCTGTCAATCCAAAATCCACAGCACCATCTAATCATTTACCCAAGTTGAAGGCTTTTACTTACGCACTCGTGATGCTTCTAGTTTCATTCTTTGCCATTGTTTAATTTTCTTTTTATGTGGCAAGACTTTCTTGACCCTTGTATCATTATTTGTACTTAATTTAAAGTTAATTTAAAAGAAATTGGAAGCATTGATAGCTGGCTAACTTTCTTGCCTCTTGAATCCATTTGGACTAAATGTTTGAAAAAACTATAATTTTCAATAATAATTTTTATGTACATGTACAAAATTTTGAGTGTGTCCGTATAAGTTTTTTTTTTTTTTGTTTTTGTTAATTGAGAGTTGTTAGATAAGCATTTCCAGATCCAGCCCTAGTAGGTTTGGCCCAAAACCAGGTCCATGTGGTGACCCCACTTCACCCTACCAAGAAACACACTTAGAGCACTGATTAGTATCTGAACAAGTACGATCAACCCAGGATTAGGATTCAATGTAATTACTCTCATTCCTCTCACAAAATTTTTCACCTTTAACTTTTTAAACATTTTTTATTTAATTGTTGAGAATGAAAGTTTTTTTTTTTTTTTAACTCTTAATCTTAGCCATTGAAAACTAATGTTGCACCTTATCTTAATCTATTTAAAGTTTAAAGTTTAAACCGATACTGTCAAACACCCAAAGGCCCTGACCTTGGTCAGCAATGTGTTGACTTAGTAGTAGAGAATCCCTAACCTTAAACAAAGTTCCTTTAAAAGAAACAAGGCAAGTCATTATCCTAAACTAAGAGAACAGCCCCTCAGTCAACTGGAGGGGATAATGTACTGCTAGAACCTTCTCACTTTTAAGGGCATTGATCACAATCTATAACTCAAAGAATCCTATAAATATCCATCTAAATCATAAATGAAGGAATGCACTCTAAATTCCATTATTCTAATATTTTTCTTTCCATTAACTTGACCTTTGAAATGCCTTTGATCAACTCCACCGGTTTGTTTGAAGTCTAAAAGTATGTTGTTCAATCCATGCAAGTTTTACCTTGCTGAATTTCAACTTGTTTGCTGCCCTGCATGGTTTGGAATTCTTCGATAATATGATTCCCCAATTTAAATTAGGAAAAATTACATATTTTCACCCTAAACTATACCCAAAATTATAGTTTGTATCATAAACTTTCAAAATACACTAGCCTCATCACACGCGCTTCGCGCGTGCGATGAGGCTTTCTTTTTAGTGGTCCTATTTTGTAAAAAAAAAAATTGTGTTTTTATTTTATATATATAATTTTTATTTTGAAAATCTAATTTATAAGTGGATAAAAAATTTTGGAAATTAACATTAGAGCGGTCCTATTTTTTAAGTAATGTTTTAGTAGGAGTTAGAGTTGCATTTTTACTGAATTGTCCTTTAGTTTTGTCTCTACTTAAACATAGGAGTGTAAGGACATTTTTGAACTAAAAAATAAGGAATCCAAATAGGAGAAACTCCTTAAATAATAGTATAGATGATTAGCACATAAACTATAACTCATGTTACACTTTGCACCATGCCATCAATTCTGCCGTTATCTTGGATGGCATAACATAAAAAGACATAATTACTCCTCTTCTATACCTCTTAAAAACAAATGAAAAATTACACTTTATCACCCTAAATTATACTCTTAATTACACTTTGTACCCTAAATTTTAGTTTTTCACTCATGTAGTATCTCCCGCTTCAATTTTCTTTCCTTTTAGAGAAAATCTAGTACCACAACTGATTTGCCACAATTGTGATATGAAAAAGTACGAGTAATCAAAAAAAAAAAATGGTAGATCTATGTATAACTAATAAACAACCACTTACAACCTATCACGTTAAAGTTATAATAAAAAATTGTGAAATAATACGTGGTTCTAGAACTATTCTTTTCTTTAGGATAACTTTCTCCCATGAATGGTTTATAACAAATAGAATGAAACTATGACCATCTTGCCTTTTGTCAAATCAAAAACCAACCATTTTGAAATGAGAAATAAAGAGGGATCTTGAAGTGTTGTTACAACCGAAAGAAATCAAGAAGGAAAGAAAAGAAACAATGATTTCCCAAATTTCCCGCTCTCTATAGTCAAAAAAAAAATTTGTCAATTCACCCTTTCTGCTAACAACCTCCTCAACTGTCAAAACAAAAAGCAAAAAGGTGGGATCCACAACACATGCCTATAATTTAACACTTTCTACTCACAAACACAAACAGTTCAAGATCACATAACAACTCTCTCTCTCTCTGAGAAATCACCAAACCCAAAGACCCAAAAGCTTTTGCTAGAAGAAGAAAGAAGAAGAAGATCTCTCATCTAAATGCAAATAACAACAAACTAACATGCCTTCTTTCCATTCCTCTAAACTCTTCTTCTTCTTCTTCTTCTTTCTCATCTTCCTCTCGCTGCGCACCTGCAATGCACGCAGCATCTTCACCTTCAAGATGCACCACCGCTTCTCCGACCCCGTCAAGAAATGGTCCAACTCCACCGGAATGCTCTCTCCGGCACCGGAAAAGGGCACCGTCGAGTACTACTCCGACCTCGCCGACCGCGATCGCCTCCTCCTCCTCCACCACCTCCTCCGCGGCCGCAAGCTCTCCGATTCCGACGCATCCCTCGCTTTCGCCGACGGCAACTCCACCTTCCGCATTAGCTCCCTCGGATTGTACGTTTCTTTATATATTTATATGCATATGATTAAAGTTTCCAAATTTGGGTCACAACTGAAATGTTTTCTTGTTTTGGAGATTTGGTACAGTTTGCATTACACGACGGTGCAATTAGGGACGCCAGGAGTGAAGTTTATGGTAGCACTGGACACTGGGAGTGACCTGTTTTGGGTGCCATGTGATTGCAGTAAATGTGCTTCTACTGAGGGCACTGTTTATACTTCTGTATGCTCTCTTCTCATTTCTATTTCTATGTCCTCTAAATATCATTTTTTTTTTTTAAATAATTTTAGCTTATAATGTGTCTGTGTTTTGTGAGAAAGTAGATGCTAAACTGAATTGGGGTGGGTTTTTTTTTTTTTTTTTTTTTTTTTTACAACTTAAACATTTTACTCTAGTCTAATTTAAGTATACACGAGTATGAAGCTCCGTCATGAAGGTTTGAACCCCGACTCTTGCCTCTCACCCCACAAGAACTTTGTACTTGTGAAGTGACAATCACGCTAAGAGTTTGCGGTGGTTGAATTGGGGGGCTTTATTTGGCTGAAATCAAGTCAGAGAGATTTATGGTATTTGGTGTGTTTATTTATGCTTTAAAAAAAAGAGGTAATCTCAAATCTGTAATATGGGCCACTCAACTCATATTTGTTTTCTAAACTTCAAGCGTTTTTGTTTTTTTGTTTTTTTTAAATAATAATTCTAGGGACACGCCCAATTGCACAACATGTTGATGTGTGTGATTGTGAGTAGTAGACACTTTTTGCTCACTCTTGTTTATATGGATCCACCACTTTTGGTTGATCACGCAAAGTCGCACAAGTAAGTTAGGTGTGAAAATGGGTGTGTTGATAGTATTTAGGTGTGAAAATGGGTGTGTCGATAGTATTTTTTTTTTTTATACCATGTAATGGATAGAGTTGAGATCTGTTCCTTTGATTGTGGACACTTAAAAATCATTTCCTTTTGTTGATTGCCATTCTGTTAATGGGGATTTTTGATGTGATAAATATTTAGCCTCAGTTTGTGTTTGTGTTGGGGAAAAGAGATAGAGGGGTTTCACTAGATTAGGCATCTTCTACCTTTTTGGCATCAAAAGACTGCTGAGACACATTGAATTAAATTTAGCAAACTTAGTATGATACCACGTTGAGCTTGAGTTAAACATGAAAAGTTTGCATGAATGGTGACCTTGATCAAGAGTACGTTGTCCTCTATCCCTACCTATTTATGTCACACTTTACAATGCCTACTCATGTGGCCAATAATTGGAGAAACTTCAAAGAGAATTCCTATGGAGAGGCATTGGTGACACTAACAAATTCCATTTGGTGGATTGGATAGTGGTTTGCTCCCCTATTAAAGAGGACGGTTTTGGGTATCAGAAAACTCAATTCTTTTAACCAAGCCCTCATTGGGAAGTGGCTCCGGAGATTCATAATGGAAAGGGACCATTTGTGGAGGAGAGTAATTTATGCCAAACATGGGGAAAGGTGGGGAGGTTGGACAGCAGGGTAAATTTGGGATACACATGGGATTAGCTTGTGGAAGGGCATACACACTGGATGGGATTCTTTTTCTAATTTCTTACAGTTTGATCTTCAAGAAGAGTCCAAGGTGAGGTTTTGGACCAATATTTGGCGTGGTGACAGCCCCCTTAAGGATTTGTTTCACTTAGCGGTGAACAAGGAAGCCTTAGTGTCTTCATATCTGGCTGGCCCATCAGAGGGTGAGGCCAGCAATGGAGTCATCAGTTCATCAAGCACTGTTGATACTTTTCTTGGGGTCCTTTTTCTATGATAATCTGCCTCCCTTAGAAGAGCATTTGGATGTCTAAGTTTCCAATGAAGGTGACTTTTTTCTGATGGACTCGTCCCTTGGGAGATCTCTAGCAATTGATAACCTTTGCAAGTGTCAAATTTTAATATTTTATTGGTGCTGTATGTGTTAATGTAGTGGGGAATCTATTGATATATGGTCCTTTATCTTTACTTGGTTGGGTTAGCCGTTAGCTTGGGTGACACCCAAATCTGTGATTGAACTGTTAGAATGTTGGCAAGGTTGGTTTCAGCTACATGGAGGAGCCAAGGTGTGGCAAGCCTTGCCCTTGTGCGTCATTTGGAATCTTTCCTTTGAAAGAAATATAGATGGGTCTTTGATGTCATTGAACATCCTGCTTATGTCATCAAAGAGCATATTTTGCAGACCTTGTTTGATTGGATGCATGCTCTTGGCAGCATCCCCCATATGACTTTTTGTTCATTTTATTGATATTGTTTCCTTTCGAGTTGTATTCTTTGAAAAGGGCTAGTACACATCCTTTGTTTCTTTCCTGTTTCCTTTTATAATAAAATTCTTACTTATAAAATTGTAAATAAATAAATAAGTGATTCTAATTTTTGGTTGTTTGTTTATAAAATTTCATCTTTGGTTTTTTTTCTTTTTTTTTCTTTTCCTTCAACTGTTTTTTTCTGCCCTTCCATTGCATTCAATGAAATTAATCATTCTGCAGGATTTTGAGCTTAATATATACAACCCTAAAGGGTCATCAACAAGCAAAAAGGTAACTTGCAACAGCAGTCTTTGTGCACACCGTAATCAATGCTTTGGAGCATTCAGTGATTGCCCTTACATGGTCTCTTATGTTTCTGCTGAAACATCTACTTCTGGGATATTGGTAGAGGATGTTCTCCACTTAACAACAGAAGATAGTCATCAGGAACTTGTTGAGGCATATATCACATTTGGGTAGGTTCTATGATTAGCTTTAACTTATTTGAACATTGTGCCTTACTCCAGGACCATTCTTTTGATGAGAATGTTTTTGGTTTATTGGTTTTTTTTTTTAACTCTGTTCCCCCCTTTCATTTAATCATGTCTAGAGATTAAGATGCAATATGAATCGTACAGCTGTGGACAGGTTCAAAGTGGTTCATTTCTGGACGTTGCAGCTCCCAATGGTTTGCTTGGGCTAGGTATGGAGAAGTTATCAGTTCCTAGCATTTTATCTAGCAAAGGTTTTACAGCAGATTCATTCTCCATGTGCTTTGGACGTGATGGGATTGGAAGGATCAGTTTTGGAGACAAGGGTAGTTCTGATCAAGAAGAGACACCTTTTAATTTGAACCCATCACAGTAAGTGGTAATTTCTGTTAATTGATGCCAATTGTGAATCTATACAATAACAAAGCCTTAGCCCTAAATATGGTTGCTTTTGTGAATCTATGTTGATAAATTTTTCTCTAATGGAAGGATTAATCTAGTTACTTTTTTCTCTTATGTCTTATCATTTCCTACAGCCCAACTTATAACATCACTGTTACTCAAATTCGAGTTGGCACAACTCTAATTGATGTGGATTTGAGTGCACTTTTTGATTCTGGGACCTCTTTTACATACTTGGTTGAGCCAACCTACACCAGACTTGTACAGAGTGTGAGCACATAAAATGATGAAATAATTTTACTTGGTTCTTTTTATTATATACATATGGAGTGTTGGACCTCAGCAATTTCATGTTCTCTTCAGTTCCATGAACAGACTCAAGATAGGCGGCGACAATCTGATCCAAAGATCCCTTTTGAATATTGTTATAATATGAGGTTGCATACTTAGTCTTATCCATATTTAAGTTTTAGTTTCTATGCTCCATATCTAAAACGTGATCTTTATGGTGTGCAGTCCTAATGCTAATGCTAGTCTGGTACCTAGCATGAGTTTAACTATGAAAGGTGAAAGCCAGTTCACTATCTATGATCCCATAATTGTCATCTCTACACCGGTAATGTTTAGTTCATGGTTCCTGTTCAGTACTATTTTTGTTGTTTAGTAGCAAGCTATACTAAATACCTTTTTGCCTAATGATATGCAGAGTGAACTTGTTTATTGCCTGGCTATTGTCAAGGGCACAGAACTGAATATAATTGGACGTAAGTCTTTTACATTGCATTTAATAAATAGTCACAATTTCATGGATGTATATGCTGTATTTAGTATCTGTGATGTAATCAAGTTCAAACCCAGGCAAAATTATCGTCTGGCAGTTCTTACACTACTCAAAATTCAACTGACCAAATAACACTCACATACCAGGCTTCTTTAATTCCTGTTACTCCATGGTCAAGATAAAATGATGATAGGCCAATTTGGCATGCTTAATGAAACTAGCTACGATTGTTTCCTTGACCTCAATCTTAGATCTGTAGTGTGCTTCCTTCTGTTCAAGACGATGCATCAATGTCCATGCTTTTGTTTAGCTATTTCTCCATGAACTCTGCTTGCCTATAATTCAGCAATTGCTCTTCATACAGAAAACTTTATGACTGGCTACCGTGTCGTATTTGACCGAGAAAAGCTTGTCTTGGGCTGGAAGAAGTTTGATTGTAAGTTTTGCTCTCATTTATGCACATACTGTTCTTCCATGTTTTCATCTATAATCTTTTTAACCAGCCTTCGCCCATGCAGGTTATGACATTGAGGATCAAAATACTTACGCAATAAAACCACATGCTACCACTGTGCCTCCTGCTGTCGCTGTCGGAATAGGTAACTACTCTACTCCAAAATCAACAAAAGAGACCGGGAATAGTTCCCAAAGTTCAGTTGCATGGCCATCTTTCTATAATCATCCTTTTCCTTTGGCTTGCTTCAGATTCCTCGTCATATTGTTTCTATTATTGTAGCATTTCTCGAGTTAATTGTTTTTCAGGCCAATTTTGATTTCCACACATTAGTATTAGGTCAAATCCTTGTATCATGTGTAGATATAAATATGCCTTTACCAGTCTTGCAGTCCCATTTAAACTCCACTTTTGGTTTCGAGTTCACATTACAATTTTTGTCTCACGGAATGCTACAATATCTCCATCCTGACTGTGGAGTGTAAATATTATGCACTAAGACAATGTGATACACCATTTGTAGTATTCTCCTTATTATATTATTAGTTTTTGGTTTTAATCATCTAATACAGGACATGTCTACCTCATTGTTGTATATGAAATTCTCATAGAATAGACGCAGCTGCATATTTTTCAGTGGCCTTCTATTTTCTGTCTAAAGGATCATTTTCCGGTTGCTGACTTTTATCTCATTGTCTGGTTCCTATTAGGTTCATTTGGATGTTCCGAGAAGTTTAACCATTCTTCTCTTCTTGTTTTTTCCTTTTTTTCTTTTTGGTTTTTCCAGTTTTGTCTCTCATTTCATCATTACTTTAGGACCCGGTGGGAGAGAGAGAGAGAGAGAGAGAACACGATTTGCTCCCTAATTCATGGCTATCTGCCTAAGATTGTCATCAAACGTATTAGACAAAAATTGAAATCTCCAAAATATAGGCGCCAGTTTCTTTTAATCTTAACGTTTTTTCAAGTAAGTACAATCATTACACGGTGGAAGTAAGTACCGCAATTGGGACCTTCGCGTGCAGCTCCAATACAGTTCTAGAAGCTTGGACTACGATTTGCTGGTCTTAGCACCAAGCGGCATAAAATATAATTCGTATAGCATTCACATGATAGTATTAAATTGTAGAAACCTAAATTTTAAGTCAAATTGGTCATGCTTTTCATGTATATAATAAGTCACCTTATGGACACGTAAAGCGAATATAAAACATAAAGAGTTATTAGAAAAAAGAATTTGTGTACACAATAATTGAACTCTACCTAACAAAGAGATGAGTCACAGAGACTGAGACTAGTGCTCGATCGAGTGCTTGTAAATATTAGTCAATCCAGTAGTTTCCAGCGACTTGCGTTGTAAGCGTTCAAATTTTCAAAGTCCAAGTTAAAACTTCAGGCAAATAATAAAATCTATATAAGCAGAAGCAAATGTCCCATTTCACACGCAAAAAAAAAACCACCGAGATTGACGTTGAAGATCAAAATTTTAGTGAACTCATTCAATGAAAGTTGTGTTAGTTAAGTAAGACCGCTTTTCTCAGAAGTTTCTAACGTCTTTGAAGCATCACACGTGGCTCGATTTCTGACCCTATCTGATTTTTTACAGCGATTGGAAGTTGGAACCTAAAATTATTCTTATTTCAACGGCTTTTTTTTTTGGTGCATCCAAGATCCAACGACTTTTTGGTCATCAACTTGCAATTTTTTGCATTCATATGTCCGCTGTTTTTGTTGCTATGGATATATGTCTTTGTTTTAAACGTTTTTCATGCCCTTTACTTTTCTTTTCTTTTTTCTTCTTCGTTCTTTCCTCTATGTTCTTTTTTTTTTTTTTTAATATAATTTTCGAATTTGGCCTAGATTATTAAGGGTTTGGCTTACCTCCAATATTTTTTTAACTGAAATCTTCTTTTATTTTAGTTAAAAACGGTCACATTACCCACTAACTAAATAAAATGTAAAGATTAAACTCACTACCACTTATCATTGTATATTTAAAACAAAAAGAGATGTTCAATTAAAAAAGTACTGAAAATATACCAAACCTAATTGTCAAATATGAATTCTAACCATGTCCCGATTTCATATGCGATATAAATCAAGTTTGGGCTCTTAAGCTTGATTTATTTTGCTTTTTATAATTTGAATTTTTTTTTTATTCATCATTTTTAGATTATACAATGTAGGGAATTTTCCTCTTTCATCGTTACTACCACTTGTGACAAAAAGGATATGTTAATGTCAATCAAATATCTAACATTGACAACCTAGCCACGTATATATATGACTTTGACACTGTTTATAAAGCTGTGTATAAAAGCGACCGAATTTAAATATATACCACACAAGAAAGGTATGTGTTTGAAACAGTCCAAATACGGCATCGGTAGGATTAAAATCTATTTGAATACAACTTATTTTTATTGAAAACTGAAAACACTATAACAAAATAATTTTTAAATGTGTAAATAGTACCGTAAGACCTATTTTTAATGAAAAAATTTCTGAAAAATGAAGTTTGTGAATCCCGTGAACAGTGCACAGATCCACGAGTGTAATGAAAAACAGCGAAAAAGTTAAATATATATATAGTTACTGTTCATAAGCAGTGACATTTGTCCTCTAAAACGCGTGCTTAAAAAAAAAAAAAACATCCAACCAGATACTTTTGTGTTTGGGAAGCGCGTTGACGCACGTTTTGCGTTTCAGAATTTTTTTTTTTTTTTTTTTACTTTTTTTTAATAGTGTATACTGTTTATAGACTCATAAATTTTAATTTTTAACAATTTTTTTATTAAAAATAAGTTTCATAGTACTATTTATACATTTAAAAATTATTTTGCTATAATTTTTTTCAGTTTCAGTTTTTAGTTTTCAGCTGTATCCAAACGAACTTGCGCAGATTTTTATTTTTTTTATTTTTAATTAAAGATACTAGTAATTAGTGCTTTAAACATCATTCGAGATATTTTTTTTATTATTTTTATAATTCATTAAATGAAATCATAATGCATATATTCTCAAAAAGAAATTGTGGGACATTTTATCTAAGACCCATAAAATCTTCAGATATATAAGTAAAAAAGTAAAGGGTTTCACACTAAAATGTCTTACTCCAACAAGAAGAAGAAGTTAAAAATGGGACCCAACTACACCCGCTGTTTCAACCTGGCACTCATCATCATGGGCAGCGTAAACTTGACTTTCGCCTAACAGGTTCAACCGACCTCCAAAGTCCATTCTCTCTCTCTCTCTCTCTCTCTCTTCTCTCTCTGTTTTGCTTTATCAACTGACGCTCTTTCACAATAATCCTGTCATTCCCTTCATTTTGATGCGTAAGCTTTTGTACACAATAATTCAAGTTTATTTCTCTTATCTGCAAAAGCTTCTAAGCCCCCACTAACCATGGCTCGTTCTTGGACTCCCACGACAACAATGACCTGTTGCACATATTATTATTATTATAGCATAGTACTACTAATGGTTTTTTTGAGCTCGTGGAGGAGCTGTGATGGGTTGGGAACATTCGGGTTCGAAATCCACCACAGGTTTTCGGATCCAGTGAAGGGAATTCTGGGTGTTGATGAGCTTCCAGAGAAAGGTAGCGTGGATTACTATGTCGCTATGGCCCACAGAGATCGCATCATCCGTGGCCGCCACCTCGCCTCCTTCAACGACCAGTCGCCTCTCGTTTTCGCCGGTGGAAACGACACTTACCGCCTTCGTTCTTTGGGATTGTATGATCCTTATTCCACTCCTCAAATAATCATTCAAAAATATGTTTTTAGTTAATATATATATATATTTTTTTTTTTTTTCTGTGTGTGTGTGTTTTTAGTGAGCTTTTGATATGATATTTTTTGGTTTTTTTTTATTTTTTTATGGGAGATATTTTTTGGTTTCTGATAAAGAGAGAGTTGTTTTTTAGTGGCCAATTGTATTATTGTTAAGTAAAAGTTATAACTTTTTTGTGGTCTTCTTTCTTTTTCTTTTTCTTTTTTTTAGCTTTGATATCAATGATATGATAAAAAAATATCATCAAACATTTTATATATATTATCCCATGTTTTACAGCTAAACGTGTAATCTCTGGCAATTCTTTCTTATTCATCATTAGACTGGAAAACATAGGTCTCCCAGCCTATCCAAAAAGACCCCAAATGAGAAATATTTTTTTATTATTATTTTAAATTTTCCTGGGTGACCAAACTGTTCGTTTCAGTGAGGTTAGGTGTACTGACTTTATTTTTTTATTTGGTTAATTTTTTTATTTTTTTTTTCTATGTTTGTTGATGTTTCAGTTTGCATTATGCTAATGTTTCTTTGGGGAATCCGAGTTTATCATTCTTGGTGGCGTTAGACACAGGCAGTGATTTGTTCTGGGTACCATGTGATTGTCAGAAAAATGGTTGCGTAAGGGCCTTACAGACATTAAATGGAACGGTAAGTTACTTTTTTTTACTTTGAATTTTTGGTTTCTTTGTTATTCTTTTTATTACTTCCATTTGATAGGACTATATGGGTTCCTTTTTCTTCCTTTGCTATTGCAGTCATATATGCTTAAAAACTAGTTAGAAAATTGGCTTGAATCGAGTGCATCAATTGCACATAAATTTGGCATCATATAGGAATATAACCCAACTTATTAAAAGATGAATCTGTCTTATAGGGCTAGGAATTCTCAGTCAACTTGGATTGTAGACTTTTTTTTCTTTTCTATTTTTTTAACTAGGGAATTCTACTATGGAATTTTACTATGGAATTCTAGTTGAAAAGGTACTAATGTACTATAGGCAAATAGAATAGTACTCATTTGAATGAGTAAAGCATGGCAGGTATTTGATGTTTGACAAGTTGAATTGTTATTCACGCTAGCATTAAATATGCATTTCCTTTTTGCAAACATTGTCAAGAAAGCGTGGCTTTAGCTCATCCTCAAATTTTAGTGTAATTTAACCAAAGAACCTACTTTTATATATATATATATATATATATATATATATATATGGGTCTAGTTAATGTGTGCCCTAAGAACACATATTAAGCTATCTATTTTTTAAAACATTTTTTCGAAAATTGAAAAAGCTGTTAATACTTTTTTAATTCCCGAAAATTTTTTTTCCAAAAATAAAAATTATTGTATGCCTTTAGAGCACACAATAGCAAAATCCTATATATATATATATATATAATCATTTTTTTTAAATACCGCATCAAATTTTTTATTCTTAAAATATTAATTTTTTTATTTTTAATTATGTTTCTCTCTTCATATATCACAGCCATCATCCATTCTCTTCATTTCTTCTCAAGAAATGCAAAGAATGAATAAAAAATGCAAATACAACGCAACCGTGTAATTACACAGTTACTTTAGTTAAAATGGAAAATTGAGCATAGATGCATAACTTTACACAAACAGATCTAGGTGATTTTTAAGGTTGACAAGCCAAAATTTTGCATGAACTAAGAAAATTTACACCACAAATACCAATCTCCAAGCCAATCCAGAGAGAGAGAGAGAGAGAGAGCAATAAAAAGAAGAAGTAGAAGTTGCTACAATAAACTCTACAAGTAAGAGTTTAGCAAGATTGTAAATTGTTTTAGGTATAGCAACCCAGATTTAGCATTTTTTTGTTGTTTGGGTAAAATAGAATTTCCGGAGTTTTACAAACCTGGATGCTAATGCTCTAATAACACACCTATTTTCTCTACGTGGCGTGAACAGTTTCTCAATATTGCCAACTTTGGTTTCCTCTTAATCTAGTATATATATATTAGAAGCAGCTTTGTTATGTGAGGTGTAGAGTGGCAAAATGTGAGAGTGAGAAAATTACTTGATAGGGGCAACGTGGAGGAGGCTGTGCAGCAATTCAAGAGAAGAGAAAACTTCTCTTTGTTTTAGGTGCAGCCCCAAACTTTGTATTTAAGAGAGAGAACTTTGTATTTGTGTGAGAGAGTAATTTGTGTGGGTGTGTTATGGTTTGAGTTTGGTGATAATGCCTCTACACCATTTTGAATTCTCTAAATTTGTTAATAAAATTTTTTCTTGTTGCCATCTATGGATGTCGGACAAAAGTCAAACCATGTAAATCCCATGTGTTTTTTCTTGTTTTGTGTTTGTGTCTAGTTTTCTTTCTAGTCCTCTTTGTTTCCTATTATTTGTCTTGTATATATTTCTAAAGCCTACATTCCACTATCAATCTTGTGTGGGAATGTTATCTAAAAACCCTTTCTTACAACGAATTGGTAATAGAGATTCCACTGCTACAACAAATTGGTATCAACGCTTCTACTTTTACAACAAATTGATATCAGACCCAAGCTTCATTACCTAGGCAGTTGAATTTTTTCTTCAAATCAAAGGTTCACTACCTATGCATATATTTGTTCTTCAAAGCCAAAGTTCATTGTCTAGGTATTTGGATTTGTTCTTCAGAGTCAAGGTTCACTACCTAGGCGTTTGAATTTTTTCTCTTGGAGATTTTGTTGATTGGTTTGTGGATCTGAGTACTAGGAAGAAGATGTCAAAAAAAGATTGGGTAAAGATAAATAGACAAGCTTGTAGCACCATCGGTTTGTGTTTGATCAAGTTTTAATATTGAATGGACTTGATCAATATATTTTGTACATTTGGTTGGGCTCTAATTCAATTTGTCACCATCTTTGGGTGGATTTGGAGCCCACTGGCCTACTTGGAAGTAGTTTGAGGTGATTTACACTTTGGCATTTTGGTTGGGCTTAGTGTTTGAGTTGGCCCTTGAAGCATTTGTGGCTTAAGATAAGTCTCTCCAAGATGAAGAGGAATTTGATTAAATTTGGTGGTTTGCAAATCTCTCCAACGTGGAGAATTTTTGTAGAGCTTGACGCAGTTTGTGATTATTCTTATTTGGATTTAGGAGAAATTCCTAATTTTGACTTGGTTTGGAAGATTGTTAGGTGGAATTTAAGTTAAGGTGGGGATTTGTTAGATGTCGACTCATATTCCTATTTTGACTTGATTTGGGGTTGCAATTTGAGATAGCCCCTTAGGACTTTGATGGAGGTGATGGAGGAGTTTCGTTTGTGAAGCTTGATACAATTGAAGTTAGCATGGAGATTTGCTAGAATATGGCTTGCAAGTGCGCATAGATTGGTATAACACAGGGATATAATCCAAATTAGAGATGACTTTGTCTTATACGGCAAAGAAACCTTTTTCAGCCAACTTGGATTGTAGCCTTCTTATTTTGACTATGGATTTCTACTTGAAAAAGTACTATAAGCCAAATAGTACTTATATATGAATTCTATAGGCGGGAAGGGAAGAGTCAGCAAGGCAGGTATTTGATGGTTGACATGTTGACTTGGTTATTCACGCTTGCATCAAATGCATGTTTTTTTGCATGCATTGTCAAGTAAGCGTGACCTTAGTTCTTTGAATATCATGCCTGTCTTCTTTACGTGGTGTATACAGTTTCTCAATATTGCCAACTTTGGTTTCCTCTTGATATAGTATATATATTAAATGCAGTGTGAAGTGTAGAGCAGCAAAATATGATAGTAAGAGACCTCTTTGAAGGGGGCTGTGTGAGGAAGGTTGTGCAGCAATTCCGGAGAAGAGAAAATTTCTCTTTGTTTTAGGTGCAGCCCCTAGCTTCGTATTTGAGAGAGAGAACTTTGTATTTGTATGAGAAAGTAATTTGGGTGTATTGGGGTTTTGGTTTTGTGATAGTTCCTTTACACTATTTTGTATTCTCTAAATTTATTAGTGAAATTTCTTCTTGTCACTGTCCATGAACATTGGCCAAAAGCCAAACCACGTCCCCTTAGTGTTCTCTCTTGTGTGTTTGGGTCTATTTTTCTTTCTAGTTCTCTTTGTTTCCTATAATTTTTTTTGAAGATTTTTCTAAATCCATACTCCAGAATCAATCTTGTGTGTGAATACTGTCTAAAGGCCCTTTCCTACAACAAAATTGGTAATCGAACTTCCTCAATTAGAACAATTTGGTATCAGCACTTCCACCCTTACAACTTTCATCTAGGTTTTTCAAGTGATTTACAACTAAAATGAGAGTTTTTAGATAAAGGGGAAATGAATTGAAATGTCCAATTGATTAGTAAATAAAATGTGGCATGGGCTCCTGGTGGTAGCGCCCATCATTTAATTTACCACACCCAGAAAATATTTTACCGTTGTCAGGGCTATATGAGATAAGGAAATGTATATTTATTGATTGAAATTATAACCTGATTTACAGGATCGTAATTTTAGATTGGACTTATGTTGTCCGTGTATTTGATTGTTTGTTGAGCAGTGATGAAAGAAGCTTTGTTCAAGTCCTGAATTCCTTGACAATTACTTAATCCTTTTTATCAAGCAGGTAGTAAACCTTAACATCTACAGTCCTAAAAATTCATCAACAAGTGGAGTAATTCCTTGCAACAGCACCTTCTGCAAACAAAGTCACTGCTCTTCAGCAAGTGCTAAATGTGGTTATAAAGTCTCGTATCTTTCTAATAACACTTCATCTACTGGGATCTTCGTGGAGGATGTTTTGCACTTAATTCAAGATGATGATCAATCAAAAGCTGTTGATGCTAATATTACTTTTGGGTAGGTTATTTTTTATTGCTTTGCTACCAAAAACTTTGGAAGAAATAATATTTTCTAGTGACCATTAAACTTGTGTTAAGTTTCAAGGGATATCAATTTCTATAGACCTGGATGAAAATTAAAAATTGTTTGTTAAAGTGAAAATTTTGGAATTGCTGATATTTTGGCAAATGTACATCACTTGGTAATGAATCTGCAGTTTGGTATGGCTTTTTCCTCCTCAAATAGGATTAATTATTTAAAAGGTATCATGATATCAGAAACTATTAGAGGAGTAAGCAATTTTGTGTCACTGATGGGCTAACATACTTTCTTATTCATTGAAGTTGCTTCTTGTTTTTTTTGCTTTTTGGTCAGACCCATTCAGCAAATTTTTGTTTATTGATGTGACTTCTGAACTAAGCTTGTAATTTTGTTGCAGTTGTGGTCAACTTCAGACTGGTACTTTTTTGGAGGGTGCAGCACCAAATGGTCTTTTTGGGCTCGGTATGAATAATATATCTGTTCCTAGCACCTTAGCAAGATTAGGGCTAGCTTCAAATTCTTTTTCCATGTGTTTTGGACCTGATGGGATTGGGAGAATAAAGTTCGGAGATAATGGCAGCTCAGACCAAAGAAAAACGCCATTCAATATTAGGTCAACACAGTAAGTTGTCACTTATCAATATTGCAAAAGCTGATGGCAAAGTAATTTAGTTTGGCAAGAAACTATCTTTGACCTGAATTTCATGCTACTTACACTGATTTTGCCCTTGGAACTTGTTACCAGTCCAACTTACAACATCAGCATCACTCAAACAACCGTGGGAAAAAATGTTTCTGCACTGGAGTTCAGTGCAATCTTTGACTCAGGAACATCATTTACAAGCCTAAAAGACCCAGCTTATACATTTATTTCTGAGAGTGTAAGTAATTTCAATGTTGTGTTTCCTGATACTATTGGGATTCCATTTTATAATGTACAAGTTTATATGATTTATGTTATTTTGCAGTTCAACTCCCAGGTCCTAGAAAGGCGGCATCCATCTGATTCCCAGCTTCCTTTTGAATACTGTTATGACTTAAGGTCGTCTATATCTGGAGAAAACCCATTCCTGTTTTGTATTAGTTTTCTCCTTGCAACTATGAAGTACTGATTTCCACTTTATATGCAGTGTAAATCTAAGTCAACCCAATTATACAATCAATTATACAATCCCTGATATAAATCTGACAATGAAGGGTGGAGACCAATATTCTCTCACTGATCCAACAGCAGTGATACAAACTACTCAGGTATGGTCTAACTCTATACTTCTTGACTATCCTATTCCTGCTTGAGTTAAACTAAATAATTTGATGATGTGGTCTTCAGGGTGGATACCTGTATTGTCTGGCTCTTCTCAAAAGTGAAGATATAAACATCATAGGACGTGAGTATTTATTTATAATTAACTATCCTTATTTTAAAACCTGTTCATATTGATGAAGTAGCATTTTCATGTTTGTCGCTTTCAAATTTTCACTTTGTGCGTTCATTCCTTTCTAAGGAGACTATCAAAAAAAACTATGCAGTTTTGCTTAATAATTTATTTGCCTCTTTTGGAGAAAAAGATTACATAATGTCTGGATTGATGGAAGTGGGTCTCTTGGGATGGGGGAAGAGGAAGGGGTAATTGCAGCTTTTGGGGTGAATAGATCAGATATTCAATTTTCAGCCAATGTGTGTACAATTATAACTTAACAAACTAGAATTTTATTCAAAACTTAGGTACACTTGCGTAGTTGTTGTACATTAGATTCCCCAAATAAATTCAAACACATGGTTGTATTGACCAATGAAGCATAAACGATGTTTTCTTTTCCAAGGACAAATTTAATGCAACTATGTATTTGATTTTTAATCAGGAACCTATTGCATTGTACCTTTGTTTTTACCCAAAACTCACTATGCCAGAAGCCTGTTCAGTAATCTCTAATTTGGAGATTATAAAGTTTTTACTGTATGAAATTATCAAGGAGGAGTACAAATAATAGGAAGCTGGTCATGGTTGGCTGCACTCTACCTTTTAAATCAGATATTAAAATTTGCATGAGAAACAACATACACAGCCTCCATTTAATCCCTGCGTCATCGAACAAGCCAGTCTTGCCTAGTGAGCTTTTGGGAAAATCATCACCTTGAGTTTTTTGTCTCCTCATATCAATCAAAGCAATCATGCATCCAAACATGTTTGAACTGAGAAATTGCAACTTACAATATGAATTTCTTTATTTTCATCCAGAGAACTTCATGACTGGTTATAACATAGTTTTTGATCGCGAGAAGGTTGTATTGGGTTGGAAGGCATCTAATTGTGAGTATAGTTTAAACTTTTTCTTTCGATTGAATTTTAACGTACAATCTTTCCTTCTCTTGGTGAATTCATTAAGTGACTATAATAAAAACTTGGTGTTACCAGGTTACGATGATGAGAATTTGAGCACTCTACCTATCAGCCCATCACACTCTCCCGCTCACTCTCCTGCTCACTCCCCTGCTCACTCTCCTGCTCACTCCCCTGCTGTCTCCCCTGCTGCTGTCAATCCAGAAGCCACAGCAAATAGTGGAACCAATTCTGATCCACCTGTGTCACCACCATCCAGTTATTCACCCAAGTTGAAGCCCTTTCCTTACACACTTGCGATGCTTCTTCTTTCATTTCTTGCCATTGTTTGATTATCCTTTTTTAAGTGCTGAGCCTTTCTTGGTCTTTGAATCATTTATACGGATATGCATTGTATTTCTGGTCATTACAGAACAGACTGGAAGCTTATTGGCTTCCTATTTTTGTAGGTGTTAGTAGCATTGGTTTGAACATGAGGTTTGTAAATAATATATATATTTTTTAAATTTATAAGCAGAAACTATTGGTATAGAGTTTCTATATTTTATGTTTAAATTTTGAGAATTTTCAGCAATGCAATTCATTCCATTTTTTTGAGCCAAAGCAATGGGAAATTTTCAGCAATGCAAGGTCATTCTTTGATAAAACGATGGTCGTTAGGCAGAGCAATAACTGGTAAAATACTAAAAAATATGTACTCCAACACACACACACACATAAAGTTATACAAAAATATTTTTTTGTTTCATATTTATTATTTATATTAAACATTAAAATTTTCATTTTTTTATATCTTAAATTTTTTTATCAATTAAGATTTTTATCTAATTTAAATGATTAGATTTTAAATTCATATATAATATGTATGTGTGTAGGGGGGAAATGATTAAAGTTAAAGGGTTAACAGCATATTATAACTATTTCAAATAAAATATGTGTAGAATTTACACGCTTTACAGTAGATTAGATTTTAAATAAAACAAAAATAAAATCCCCATAAAAAAATGTATAAAATAAAATAAAATCACTTTAAATAGTAGTTATATGAGACAATAAATACAGTCATTATTTTGCTGCTTTCTTTTGGGTTAAGTAAATGAAAGAATATAGGGTAAATTATTCATTTGGTGTCGAATGTTTCAAATATATTAATTTAGTCTCTAACATTTTGATATTGCGTTAAAATAGTTTATGCCGTTAATTAATTGATAGAAAATGTTGAAAGGGGAAAAAAATTATATCACTTAAGATGTCACTTGGGAATTTGTTTTTCAAACCTATCAGTTTTTTCCATTTAAGCAAAGCTAGAGGGGTACTATGGAAGTGAGCAACAAGTTTGAGCTTTATTAGAGTTTTGTAAATTACATTGATGCCAATGCACCCAAACTCAAAGAGTCCCAGTTTAAGCTTAAGACCGTAGCTCTCGCTCTATGTATCAATTGATCCAATACCAGATAAACTGCATGAAGGTTAACACTTAATAGTGATCCCGACCCTCAGAAAGCCACGAGTCTTGTACTTGGTTTTTTTTTTTTTTTTTTTTGGGGTGAATTATCGAGCCTGCAATGTTTGGCTTTCAGTTGTTTTATGCAGGCAAAAATATCATTTGGGTCTTTACGTTTCTGGGTTTTGTCAATTTGGTTCATGTTATTTTTAACTTACCGTCAATTTTCTTTAATAAGTTGACGATAGGAACCAAATTACTACAAGTTAAACATAATATGAACTAAATTGACTGCCATCAAATTGATAAGAACTCCAAAATGTAGAAACCATAATGGTATTTTTGCCTTTTTATAGTGGAGTAAATCCATAAAAGCTGAGTTTATAATACTCTCTACATCTCCCAGTAGGAAAACAAGAAAACTAAAAATTATAAATTTAATAATTAAAAAAAAAAAAGCCTCACTATTCTCCACCAGAAATCTAAAGCAGGACAATTTGTGATTTTAGGGATTTTGAGATACCAAAAGTGTTAGTTAACGTGGATTGGTTTTTTTTTTTTTTAATTTAATCATGTGGCATAAAAATTATTTTTTATTTTGATCCTTAGCCACATTAACATTTTTCATTTATCACTTTAATGACATAGACTATTTTGACACAATACTAAAAAATTAAAAGACTAAACATACACATTTGAAACGTTATAATCAAATTAACAATGTAAACATAAAAAGGTAATTTACCTAAAGCATTTTTGTTTTTTGCTTATTATTATTATTATTATTATTATTATTATTTTAAATGCTTAATTAGTTGATTATTTATAATATTTTAAAAAATTGTATTAAGATAACATAAATATGCTAATAAATTGAAATATAATAAAAAATAAATAACTTAACGTATATAACCGTATTTCTTTCCCTTTTTTTTCATTCCCATTTTTATGACACATTTAAAAAAAATTCTAAAAAAATATAAAAAATTGAACCGAGTAAAACGCATAAATATTCTATATTTCATCTCATATATTACCATGGTTCTTCGGACAACATATTGGTAGGTACTAGGTACTAGGTAGTAGACTATGTTATTGAGAAAAACAAGATGATTTTAGGGATTTTGAGATCCCAAATGTGTTGGTTAATGTGGATCGGTTTTTTTTTTTTAATCCATGTAGCACTACATGTGACATCTTAGAGCATCTACAATGGGACATGGATATGCCAAATATTCACAAAATTTAAGCATTAAGCAACAATTGGACTCAACAGCAGGAATGCCAAAAGTGAGAAAGTGTAAATTTTTTTGGCATAATGCTACAGTACCATCTTCCATGTAAGATGACACTGTAGTACTATGCCAAAAATAATATTAATATTTTATTCCACTTTTTTCTCTCTCATTTCTCAGCTCTCTCTCTCTCTCTTTCTCTGTCTCTCACACTTTCCTCTCTTTCTCCCTCTTCTCTATCACACCTTCGGTACGTCTCCGATGCGAGTTTGTAGGCGCTGGGAATGACCTGAAACGTAAGAGCTCCTCTTGCTCTCACGAAATTCAAAATCTCACCCGATTCAGGCTTCATCGTCGAAATTGAATTGTTCCCATTCTTCACAATACTGTTATTATCATACCCATAATCCGAAAAGTTCAATTCTCTGGTGAAGAACCCCTCGTTCTGCGCTTGTTGTTGGCGGCTCTGTTATACAAACCATAGTTTGGAGGCCGAAAACCTGACCCTGGCGAGCCCGGTCGCACAGCGAGCTCACTAAGTGGTCGACTCCGGTGACCCAAATCGGGCTGTTATTGAAAAAAGCCTGACTGGGGAGACCACCGCCATTAACGAAACTCTGAGTCATGGACACCAAAAAGAACCATTCGGTGTCGGTGACCTCCTCGTCAATAGCATCATCAGTAGCTGGGGTTGCTTTCCCAGAAATCAAAGAATTGAGATCTCCGTGGTTTTTTTGATCGATGCTGGTGGGTTTGTTGGGTTGATGGGTTTGGGATCGGTGATGGGTTGATGGTTGTTCATGGTGGTGCCGTGGTGGTGGTAGCAGGTGGTGATTTGAGTTTTTGTTTTTATTTGGGTTATGGGATATATTATTTTATTATGTAGATATATTATTTTAATGAGGAAAATAGAAAAATAAAAGTTTGGGATGCTGGAAGTATTGTAAAATGGTATAGTATAATGATAAAGTAGCATTTTGAAATGGTAAAATAGAATTAGAATTTCGGGATGCTAATGTTCTAAGTGGCATTAAAATCATTTTTTATTTTAACCGTTTGTCACATTAACATTTTTCATTCATCATTTATTGATATAAACTATTTTAAAACAATACCAAAATGTTTAAGACTTTCACATCAAAAAAATAAAAAAAAAAGTTTAAGACTAAACTAACAGATTTAAAATGTTTAAATCAAATTGACACATAAAATAAACGTCATGAACCAAAAAGTAATTTACCCAATAAACATGGCTAAAATTGGGGTAAATATATACTAAATATTTTAAATGCTTAATTAGTTTATTATAATATTTTATAAATTGTATTAAGAAGATAACATAAATATGCTACCAAATTGGAACATAATAAAAGAAGTAACTTAATACATATAACCATTCTTTTAGTATTGAATATACGCTACTAGCACCACCGGGCCTTGTGGCATAAGTGGTACCCGGTTCACCTGGTGACCGTCAGCTCAGGGGTTCTAGCCCCTGCAACAAAACAATTACCCAGCAAATATATATATATATATATACATACACGCTACTAGCACAAGAGTAAAAAGTACTTACTTACTGCCATACAATAAAACAATTAAAAACAAGGCAAATACCAAATTACCAATATAGCATATCAACTGAACGAACCTTTTACAATTACTGCAATGTTCTCTCTTTATTCTCTGATATTCCATTTGCAAAATGTTCACTAATATCAAAATTTGCGTTGGGCCAGTGGCAGTGGCTATAAATATCATCCAAAGATCCCAAATGCGAACTAAACCCCATGACCACAATGAAATCCCTTAACTGTCATACACTAGAGGATCACAAAAATCCCAATCACGCCACCACCATCCAAATAGATAAATAAATATAAATTGCATGTCAAAGTATAATCTACCAAAAACCTTCAGTCTTTGCAGACTTGTCCCAATCTGACTTGCTTAATTGCAGCTTCCAACCCCCACAATCTATTCTTCTGCATAATGTTATGGAAACAGAAAGCGGTTTTTTTCATTTCATCTTGGGATTCATTTTTTGACTTATTTTTAACTGATCGAACTGAGGTTGAGAGATCATGTTGTAACTCCTTTTCTACCATACCTGCAGATTGCAATTTTCCACTTTTTTTTGACGTCTTCTTTGGTGGCTCATCAGATGGCAAGCGTGATGTTGTAGGTAACTCCAAATGCTCCGTTTTCACCAATTCTTGCTTGTTCTGCTGCCTCTGTTTCACCTGCCGAGCATAAGCTACACTCCTGCAACACCAAAACTCCAAATTTTAGCGTCTTTCTTTCTTTTTATAACTTTTAGCACCAAACTAAAGCCAACCTAGTTATCATGCAGGGACGGACCCAGGTGCAAGGCAAAGGGGGCCCGGGCCCCCCCTGGGTCCAAAAAAACAAATTTTTAGTATGTAAAATTTTAAAAAAAAAACAGGTTTGGGCCCTTTGGTTTTTAGCTTGGGCCCCCCTTGGTTTTTAGCTCAGGCCCCCCAGCCAGCCAGCCCAAGAGTTTTCAAAAGCCCATGAAAACCTTAAAAAAAAAATTGTATAAATCTATTTATAATAATAATAATATAATATATAATAATGTGGTTTATATTAGAATATTAGATTATCTCTTTATATCTGATAATAGTAGGAGGACAAATAATTTTTTAATTGTTTGATTTGATCTAATTGCACTTAAATAGTAATTTGCACTTCATTGTTCACACTTTTTTTTAACAAAAATTATTGTATAAATCTTCAAAATTTCATACCTATTAATCAATTTTTTATCCTAAATGCTGAAACATTAGATGTAACTCCTTAGAAAAGCTCTAAAATGTAAAAAGGTAAGTTCAAACCTATTAACCTAAGTACAAATAATTTAGTACAGTGAAAAAAATGTAGGCACAAGTTTACTTAAAGTTAGTTTGTGAAATAAAGTAATTTAATTTTGGCCATAATTTGGGCCAAATTAACTTGAGTTTTTTGCATTTTGAGCCAACGTAGGCTTAACCTATTAACACAATATAGGCATAACTAACTTGCTCCTTCTAAGAAAATTTTCTGGCTTCGCCAGTGACTATATGGATGTGCGTTTGAATTTTTATTTTTGCTTATCTCCGGCCCCCTCTAGCTTGAAATCCTGCGTCCGTCCCTGGTTATGAAGCAAGCAGCATATAGGGAAAAAAATTTGCAATAATTTGGAAGAATATTGGAACAAACAATGCCAAATAGATTCTTAAATTAGTTCATAATTTGGAATATCAAGATCATGCTTTTCATGTATATAAATATAAGTTACCTTTACACACGTAAAGTGAATATAAAACATAAAGAGTTATTAGAAAAAAGAATTTGTGTACACAATAATTGAATTCTACCTAACAAAGAGGAGTCACAGAGACTGAGAGTAGTGCTCGATCGAGTTTCCAGCAACTTTCGTTATCAAGCGTTCAAACATCGAAGTCCAAGTTAAAACTTTAGGCAAATAATAAAACTTTAAGCAAAAGAAAATGTCCCATTTCACACGCAAAAAAAGTGTGAACCATAGACGCCATTCATGTCAGCAGTCATTATTAGTAGTAGCTATCTCCAGGATTAGCTCTCAGATAAGATTGCCTTGGCCCCTCGAAAATTAATGACACCGAGATTGACGTTGAAGATCAAAATTTGAATGAACTCATTCATTGAAAGTATTGTAGTAGTTAAGATCGTTTTTCTCATCAGAAGCTTCTAACGTCTTGACACATCACACGTGGCTCGATTTCTGACCCTATCTGATTTTTTTACAGCGATTGGTACCTAAAATTATTCTTATTTCAACGGCTTTTTTTTTGGTGCATCCAACGAACTTCTTGGTCATCAATTTGCAATGTTTTGCATTCATATGTCCGTTGTTTTTGTTGCTATGGATATATATGACTTTGTCTTAAACGTTTTTCATGCCCTTTACTCTTTTTTTCTTCTTGATTCCCTTCTCTATGCTCTTGTTTTTTCATATAATTTCAGTTTGGCCTAAACTGCCAAATATGCTTTCGATAACCATGTCCCAGTTTTTTTTTTTTTTTTGGTTTCCCACAGTGTTTCCTCAAAGCTTTCAACCAGAGACTAATCACTGTTCACGACGGGTGGGCCCATAGCGGGGTAAATCGCTGGCCCAGGAAGTTTTTTCAAAGTGCTGTTGCCCGGACTTGAACTAGGGAGCTCCTAGTCAAACCCAAGACAGCCACTTTGAGGCCAAGTGCCCAACCACTTGGCCAACCCCACTGCGATATAAATCAAGTTTGAGTTCTTAAGCTTGATTTATTTTGCTTTTTATAATTTGAATTTTTTTTTATTCATCATTTTTAGATTATACAATGTAGGGAACTTTCCTATTTCATCATTACTTCCACTTGTGACAAAAAGAATATATTAATGTCAATCAAATATCTAACATTGACAACCTTGCCACATATATATATATATATATATGACTTTGACACGGTTTGTAATAGCAGTATTTAAAAGCGGCAGAATTTAAGGGGGTGCTTGGTACACCCACTCAAACACACATTTTTAATTTTTAAATAACATTACACGTATTTTTATACACTTTTTCACCCACACATATTTTCACACATATTTTTAAACAACAAAACACATGTTTTCAAATACATATATCAAATACCCCCTAAATATATACCTTGCAGGAAAGGAATGTGTTTAAAACAGTCCAAATACTTAAATTTAATTTGTTGAACGAATCTAAAACTTTCTAGGGGATTGGTAGGACTTCTTGGATGTTTAACTAGAAAGCATTGGTTTCAAAAATGATGTAGACCTTATCATTGATTTTTTAAAATAAAAGACAAAAATAAAAACAAAAAAAAATTAAAGATGGTAGTAATTGGTGCTTTAAACAACCTGATCGAGATTTTTTTTTTTTTTTTTTTTTATATATAAATTAAAACATGATGCATATAAATTGTGGGACATTTTAGACCCATAAATCGTCAGGCCAACCCTGGATGTTGTGTTGAATATATATGAAAGTAAAAAAAGTAAGGACAAAATTTAGCTACAAAATTTGTTATAGTCTAATACTATAACTTTACTCAATATCTTTTTACTAGATGTGAATTTTGACAAATTCATTATTAGAATACATTTTCTTCTTATATTCTCCGTATTTGTTAAATTTTTAGAAAATTAAAAATCAATAACTATATCATCAATAAATTACTTAAATTGTAAATTTTTGTAATTTAAAATTATGTATAAAATATAATCTTATAGATCATATGGTAAATAATATTTTATTAATCTAAAATTTAACATGTATATTAACAACATAAAAAAACATATAATTCAAAATTTAATCTAATTAAAATATATAATAATATTTATTTTATTAACAACTGATTTCGTAGCCTATCTAAACTTTGTGCAAAAATGAAAGGGATTCACACTCACCATGATGGGCAGCGTATTTGACTTTCGTCTAAGAGGTTCAACCGTACCTCCTAAGTCCAATCTCTCTCTCTCTCTCTCTGTTTTGCTTAATCAACTGAAACTCTTTGACAATATTAATCCTCTCATTCGTTCATTTTGATGCGTAAACCTTTGTACACACAAGTCAAGTTTATTTCTCTCTGCAAAAGCTCCTAATAAGTCCCCACTAACCATGGCTCGGGCTTGGACTACCACCACAACTATGACTTGTGGTTGTACATATTATTATTATTGTATCGTAATACTACTAATGGCTTTGTTGAGCTCGTGGAGGAGCTGTGACGGGTTGGGAACATTCGGGTACGGAATCCACCACAGGTTTTCGGATCCAGTGAAGGGAATTCTGGGTGTTGATGAGCTTCCAGAGAAAGGTAGCGCAGATTACTATGTCGCTATGGCCCACAGAGATCGCATCATCCGTGGCCGCCACCTCGCCTCCATCAACGACCAGTCGCCTCTCGCTTTCTCCGCTGGAAACGACACTTACCTCCTTAATTCCTTGGGATTGTATGATCCTTATTCTACTCCTCAAATAATCATTCAAATATATGTTTTTAGTGCGTGCGTGTCTATGTATATATGATTTTTTTTTGGTTTTTGAGAAAAAAAAAAAAAGAGTTTTTTTTTTATTTTAATGTTTTTACTGTATATATCTTTGGTGTATTTTTGTGAGCTTTGATAATGATTGGATATTTTTTGGTTTCTTTTTATTTTCTGATGGGATATATTATTTGGTTTCTGTATTTTAGTGGCCAATTGTAGTAAAAGTTATAAACTTTTTTGTGATTCTTCTTTCTTTTTCTTTTTTTGGAGTATATATATATATATAATCCAATGTTTTACAGCTAAACGTGTATTTTCTGGCAATTCTTTCTTATTCATCATTAGACTGGAAAAGATAGCTCTCCCAGCCCATCCAAAGAGACCCCAAATGAGAAATGTATTTTTTTTTTTATTATTATTTAAAATTTTCTTGGTGACCAAACTGTTTCGTTTATTAATTAGGTTAGGTGTACTGACTTTATTATTTTATATTTGTTTTATTTATTTATTGTTTTTCTATGTTTGTTGATGTTTCAGTTTGCATTATGCGAATGTTTCTTTGGGGAATCCAAGTTTATCATTCCTGGTGGCGTTAGACACAGGCAGTGATTTGTTCTGGATACCATGTGATTGTCAGAAAAATGGTTGCGTAAAGGCCTTACAGTCATCAGCTGGAGCGGTATGTTTACTTTTTTTACTTTGAATTTTTGGTTTCTTTGTTATTGGTTTTATAACTTCCAATTGATACGGCTATATGGGTTCCTTTTTCTTCCTTTGCTATTGCAGTCATATATGCTTAAAAACTTGTTAGAAAATTGGCTTGAATAGAGTGCATCAATTGCACATAGATTTGGCATCATATAGGAATATAACCTAACTTATTAAAAGATGAATCTGTCTTATATGGCTAGGAAAGTCTCGGTCTAACTTGTATTGTAGCCTCTTTTTTTTCTTTTCTTTTCTACTATGGAATTCAACTTGAAAAAGTATAGGCAAATAGAATAGTACTCATATGAATGAGAAAAGCAAGGCAGGTATAACTTTTTTCTTTTTCTTTTTTTGATGAAAACAAGTCTGGTATTTGATGTTTGACTAGTCGAATTGTTATTTACTCTAGCATTAAATATGCATGTCCTTTTGCGAATATTGTCAAGAAAGTGTGACTCTAGCTCTCTAAAATAAGTGAATTCCCATGCAAATTTTTGTGTGTAATTTAGCATAAGAATCTACTTTTGTATATATATATATGGCATCAAATTTTCTATTCTTAAAATATCAATTTTTTTGATTTTTTTTAATTATGTTTCTCTCTTCACACATCACAACTACCATCCATTCTCTTCCTTCATTCTCAAGAGACACAAAGAATGAATGAAAAATGAAAATACCCAGCTATAGTAATTGTGTAAATTTACATGATTACTTTAGTTAAAATGGAAAATGAAGCATAGATGCATAACTTTACACAGTCAAATCTGGGTGATTTTTAAGGTTGACAAGCCAAAATTGTGCATGAACTAAAAAAATTTACACCACAAACGCAGATCTCATAGCCAATCCGAGAGAGACAGAGAGAGAGACCAATTAAAAAAAAAAGAAGTAGAAGTTGCCACAATAAACTCTACAAGTAAGAGTTTAGCAAGATTGTAAATTGTTTTAGGTATAGCAATCCAGATGTAGCATGTTTTTTGTTGTTTGGGTAAAATAGCATTTCCGGAATTTTACAAACCCGGATGCTAATGTTTGTCACCATCTTTGGGTGGATTTGGAGCCTATTGGCATATTTGGAAGTGGCTTGAGGTGATTTACACTTTGGTATTTTGGTTGGGCTTAGGCATTTGTGACTTAAGAGAAGTCTCTGCAAGGTGAAGAGGAATTTGATTAAATTTGGAGGTTTGCAAATCTCTCCAACTTGGAGAATTGATGTAGAGCTTGATGCAATTTGTGATTATTCTTATTTGGATTTAGGAGAAATTCCTAATTTTGACATGGTTTCGAAGATTAGGTGGAATTTAAGTTAAGGTGGGGATTTGTTTGATGTTGATTCATATTCCTGTTTTGACTTGCTTTGGGTTTGCAATTTGAGATAGCCCCTTAGGACTTTGATGGAGGTGATGGAGGAGTTTCGTTTGTGAAGCTTGATACAATTCAAGTCAAGATGAAGATTTGCTAGAAAATGGTTTGCAAGTGCGCATATATTGGCATAACACGGATATAATCCAAATTAGAGATGACTTTGTCTTATACGGCAAGGAAACCTTTCTCAGTTAACTTGGATTGTAGCCTTCTTATTTTGACTATGGATTTCTACTTGAAAAAGTACTATAAGCAAGGAAGGTATTTGATGGTTGACATGTTGACTTGGTTATTCACGCTTGCATCAAATGCATGTCTTTTTGCATGCATTGTCAAGCAAGCGTGACTTTAGTTCTTGAATATCATGCCTGTCTTCTCTACATGGTGTATACAGTTTCTCAATATTGCCAACTTTGGTTTCCTATTGATATAGTATATATATTAAATGCAGTTCGTTATGTGAGGAGTAGAGCAGCAAAATGTGATAGTAAGAGACCTCTTTGAAGGGGGCTGTGTGGGGAAGGTTGTGCAGCAATTCCAGAGAAAGTAATTTGGGTGTATTGGGGTTTTGGTTTTGTGATAGTTCCTTTACACTATTTTGTGTTCTCTAAATTTATTAGTGAAATTTCTTCTTGTCACTGTCCATGGACATAGGCCAAAAGCCAAACCACGTCTCCTTAGTGTTTTCTTGTGTGTTTGGGTCTATTTTTCTTTCTAGTTCCCTCTGTTTCCTTAGATTTTTTTTGAAGATCTTTCTAAATCCATACTTCACAATCAATCTTGTGTGTGAATACTATCTAAAGGCCCTTTCCTACAACAAAATTGGTAGTAGAACTTCCTCAATTAGAACAATTTGGTATCAGCGCTTCCACCCTCACAACTTTCATCTAGATTTTCTAAGTGATTTACAACTAAAATGAGAGTTTTTAGATAAAGGGGAAATGAATTGAAATGTCCAATTGATTAGTAACTAAAAATGTGTCAAGTTGTGGTATGGGCTCCTGGTGGTAGTGCCCATCATTTTATTTACCACACCCAGAAAATATTTTACGGTTGTCAGGGCAATATGAGATAAGGAAATGTATATTTATTGATTGAAATTATAATCTGATTTACAGGAACGTAATTTTAAATTGAACTTATGTTGTCCATGTATTTGATTGTTTGTTGAGCGGTGGTGAAAGAAGCTTTATTCAAGTCCTGAATTCCTTGACAATTACTTACTTAATCCTTTTTATCAAGCAGGTAATCCTTAACATCTACAGTCCTAATAATTCATCGACAAGTGGAGTAATTCCTTGCAACAGCACCTTCTGCAAACAAAGTCAATGCTCTTCAGCAAGTGCTAATTGTGGTTATAAAGTCACGTATCTTTCTAATAACACTTCATCTGCTGGGATCTTCGTGGAGGATCTTTTGCACTTAATTAGAGATGATGATCAATCACAAGCTGTTGATGCTAAGATTACTTTTGGGTAGGTTATTTTTTATTGCTTTGCTACCAAAAACTTTGGGAGAAATAATATTTTCTAGTGACCATTATATTTAAGTTTCAAGTGACCATTATACTTAAACTTTGGATGAAAATTAAAAATTGTTCGTTAAAGTGAAAATTTTGAAATTGCTGATATTTTGGCAAATGTACATCACTTGGTAATGAATCTGCAGTTTGGTATGGCTTTTTCCTCCTCAAGTAGGATTAATTATTTATGAGGTATCATGATATCAGAAACTATTAGAGGAGTAAGTAATTTTCTGTGTCACTGATGGGCTAACATACTTTCTTATTCATTGAAGTTGCTTCTTGTTTTTTTTGCTTGCTGGTCAGACCCATTCAGCAAATTTTAGTTTATTTGTGTGACTTCTGAACTAAAGCTTGTAATTTTGTTGCAGTTGTGGTCAACTTCAGACTGGTACTTTTTTGGAGGGTGCAGCACCAAATGGTCTTTTTGGGCTCGGTATGGATAATATATCTGTTCCTAGCACCTTAGCAAGATTAGGGCTAGCTTCAAATTCTTTTTCCATGTGTTTTGGACCTGATGGGATGGGGAGAATAAAGTTCGGAGATAATGGCAGCTCAGACCAAAGAAAAACGCCATTCAATATTAGGTCAACACAGTAAGTTGTCAGTTATCAATATTGCAAAAGCTGATGGCAAAGTAATTTAATTTTGGCAAGAAACTATCTTTGACCTGAATCCCATGCTACTTACACTGATTTTGCCCTTGGAACTTGTTACCAGTCCAACTTACAACATCAGCATCACTCAAACAACTGTGGAAAAAAATGTTTCTGTACTGGAGTTCAGTGCAATCTTTGACTCAGGAACATCATTTACAAGCCTAAAAGACCCAGCTTATACATTTATTTCTGAGAGTGTAAGTAATTTAAATGTTGTGTTTCCTGATACTATTGGGATTCCATTTTATAATTTACAAGTTTATATGATTTATGTTATTTTGCAGTTCAACTCCCGGGTCACAGAAAGGCGGCATCCATCTGATTCCCAGATTCCTTTTGAATACTGTTATGACTTAAGGTCATCTATATCTGGAGAAAAACCCATTCCTGTTTTGTATTAGTTTTCTCCTTTCAACTATGAAGTACTGACTTCCACTTTATGTGCAGTGTAAATCAAACCAGTTATGTAATCCCTGATATAAATCTGACAATGAAGGGTGGAGACCAATATTCTCTCACTGATCCAACAGCAGTGATACAAACTACTCAGGTATGGTCTAACTCTATACTTCTTTACTATCCTATTCCTGCTTGAGTTAAACTAAATAATTTGATGATGTGGTCTTCAGGGTGGATACATTTATTGTCTGGCTCTTCTCAAAAGTGAAGATATAAACATCATAGGACGTGAGTATTTATTTATAATTAACTATCCTTATTTTAAAACCTGTTCATATTGATGAAGTAGCATTTTCATGTTTGTCGCTTTCAAATTTTCACTTTGTGTGTTCATTCCTTTCTAAGGAGACTATCAAAAAAAAACTATGCAGTTTTGCTTGAATATTTATTTGCCTCTTTTGGAGATAAAGATTACATAATGTCTGGATTGATGGAAGTGGTCTCTTGGGATGGGGGAAGAGGAAGGGGTAATTGCAGCTTTTGGGGTGAATAGATCAGATATTCAATTTTCAGTCAATGTGTGTACAATTATAACTTAACAAACTAGAATTTTATTCAAAACTTAGGTACACTTGCGTAGTTGTTGTACATTAGGTTCCCCAAATAAATTCAAACACATGGTCGTATTGACCAATGAAAGCATAAACGATGTTTTCTTTTCCAAGGACAAATTTAATGCAACTATGTATTTGATTTTTAATCAGGAACCTATTGCATTGTACCTATGTTTTTACCCAAAACTCATTATGCCAGAAGCCTGTTCAGTAATCTCTAATTTGGAGATTATAAAGTTTGTACTGTATGAAATTATCAAGGAGGAGTTCAAATAATAGGAAGCTGGTCATGATTGGCTGCACTCTACCTTTAAAATCAGATATTAAAATTTGCATGAGAAACAACATACACAGCCTCCATTTAATCACTGCGTCATCGAACAAGCCAGTCTTGCCTAGTGAGATTTTGGGAAAATAATCACCTTGAGTTTTTTGTCTCCTCATATCAATCAAAGCAATTATGCATCCAAACATGTTTGAACTGAGAAATTGCAACTTACAATATGAATTTCTTTATTTTCATCCAGAGAACTTCATGACTGGTTATAACATAGTTTTTGATCGCGAGAAGAATGTATTGGGTTGGAAGGCATCTAACTGTGAGTATAGTTTGAACTTTTTCTTTAGATTGAATTTCAATGTACAATCTTTTCTTCTCTTGGTGAATTCATTAAGTGGCTATAATAAAAATTTGGTGTCACCAGGTTATGATGATGAGAATTTGAGCACTCTACCTATCAGCCCATCACACTCTCCAGCTCACTCCCCTGCTGCTGTCAATCCAGAAGCCACAGAAAATAGTGGAACCAATTCTGATCCACCACCATCCAGTTATTCACCCAAGTTGAAGCCTTTTCATTACACACTTGCGATGCTTCTTCTTTCATTTCTTGCCATTGTTTGATTATTCTTTTTTAAGTGCTGAGCCTTTCTTGGTCTTTGAATCTTTTATACGGATATGCATTGTATTGGCTTCCTATTTTTGTTGGTGTTAGTAGCATTAGTTTGAACATGAGGTTTGTAAATAATATTTTTCTTTTTATTATTTATAAGCAGAAACCATTGGTATAGAGTTTCTATATTTCATGTTTAAATTTTGAGAATTTTCAGCAATGTAATTTATTCCATTTGTTTGGGCCAAAGCAATCGGAAAATTTCAGCAGTGCAGGGCCATTCTTTGTTAAACGATGGTCATTAGGCAGAGAAATAACTAGTAGAATACTAAAAAATATGTACTCCCAACACACACACACATGCTATGTTTGGAAGTTTGGAGGAGAGGAGAGTAGCGGGGATTAAATAATGTAAAATCATTTTAAACAGTTATATGAGACAATAAATGCTGTTATTATTTTGCTGCTTTTTTTTGGGTTAAGTAAATGAAAGAATATAGGGTAAATTATCTTTTTGGTGTCGAATGCTTCAAATATGTTAATTTAGTGTCTTAACATTTTGATATTATGTTAAAATAGTTTATGCCATTGATTTATGGGTAGAAAATGTCGAAAGGGGAAAAAATTATACCACTTCAGATGTCACTTGGGGTAAATATATTCTATATATTTTAAATGATTAATTAGTTGATTATAATATTTTATAATAAATTATATTAAGAAGATAACATATATATGCTACCAAATTGGAATATAATAAAAGAAATAACTTAATATATATATATATATATATAATCATTCTTTTAGTATTGAATATACGCTACTAGCACAAGAGTAAAAAATAAAAAGTACTTACTGCCATACAATAAAACAGCTAAAAAAAGTACTTACTGCCATACAATATGGCATATGAACTGTACGAACCTTTTACAATTACCGCAATGTTATCTCTTTATTCTGATATTCCACTTGCAAAATGTTCACTAATATCAAAATTTGCCATAGGCCTGTGGCAGTGGCTATAAATATCATCCAAAGATCCCAAATGCGAACTAAACCCTATGACCACAATGAAATCCCATAACTGTCATACAGGATCACAAAAATCCCAATCACACCACCACCATCCAAATAAATAAATAAATATAAATTGTATGTCAAAGTATAATCTACCAAAAACCTTCAGGCTTTGCGACTTGTCCCAATCTGACTTGCTTAATTGCAGCTTCCAACCCCCACAATCTATTCTTCTGCATGATGTTATGGAAACAGAATGCGGTTTTTTCATTTCATCTTGGGATTCATTTTTTGAGATTTTTTGACTTCTTTTTAACTGATCGAACTAAGGTTGAGAGATCATGTTGTAACTCCTTTTCTACCATACCTGCAGATTGCAATTTTCCACTTTTTTTCGACGTCTTACCATCAGAGGGCAATTGAAATGGCTTGGACTTCATCTTAATTGATTTGACTAATGATGATAACTCATGTTTCTCTTTCTTTGGTGGCTCATCAGATGGCAAGTGTGATGTTGTAGGTAACTCCAAATGCTCCTTTTCCACCAATTCTTGCTTGTTCTGCTGCCTCTGCGCCACCTGCCGAGCATAAGCTACACTCCTGCAACACCAAAACTCCAAATTTTAGCTTCTTTCTTTCTTTTCTTTTTTTATAACTTTTAGCACCAAACTAAAGCCAACTTAGTTATAAAGCAAGCAGCATATAGAGAAAAAGAATTTGCAATATTTTGGAAGAATGGAACAAACAATGCCAAATAGATTCTTAAATTAGTTCATAATTTGGAATATCAAGATCATCAAATTAAGCCTTTAGAATACTCAGGTACAATTATATCATGTCACATAGGTTAATCATCCTGCATGTCACATACATTCAAGGTATACACAAGTTACCATACACATATTAGGCCATATACTACCTAAGTGCTCCTCTTATTTTCTGCTTCTTTCAGATAATAATGGAAACAATAATCTTCCTATTAAAAAAAAATGGAAACAATAATCACAAGAAAAATATGTACTGCACAGAAAATACCTTTTGAAGTGAGGATCTGTTGGATCCAGAGCATATAGAGGTGAAGTGAAGAGAGCTGAAAACCGTGGATCATCATAATTAACAGATGGTAATTTATCCTCATCTGGAACTTCTTTTCCCTTTTTCCCCTTGGCCTTCTTAGGTTTCAAACTATATCCCTTAAGACCAGTTTCTGTCCCCTTATCATCAGCAAGTAATAACTCAAGCTCTGCTTGGCTTGCTTCTGCTTCCTTATCCATATTTTGATTCAGCCTTTCTTTATCACTTTTACCTACAGCCTCTTTTTTACTTCTTTTAACTGAAGGCTCTTCAACAAAGAAGTCATCTGGTTGTTCAGGCGCATGTTGATCAGTATCACTATCACTACTGTCATCATCTGATGAATACTTAGACTTATTTTTCCTAGCCTGCTTTTTCTCTCTTCTTTTTCTAAGATAGGCCTCCCACACAGTTTCTGAATTCTTATCTTTCTTCTCCAAAATACGCTTGCTAATATCCTCCAAGCCAGTATTGAAAGTGACCTCCATATCCTGGCCATCATCCTCTCCATCTCCATCTCCATCTCCATCTCCATCTGAACCATCACCAGACTGGACTAAAGCACGGTACATATCTCGTTTTTTATCCTTCTTATCATCATCATCGCTTTCACCATCACCATCATCGCTTTCACCCTCATCAGAAGCCAAGAACTCCTTCAACTCCAATTGAGCTAGCTAGAAGAAACAGAGTCAGTAACAATTTTGTACAAATTTGAAGCTAATACTGACTGAACTAGGAGTAGTATTTTATGCTCCTTGATTGTTCTCTCTGCTTTTACTGTCTATTTTCTTTTGAAAATATAGTGAAACAACCATAGCTGCAGAAAGCTGTCAAGCCTCTAATGTGTGTATATGTGGATTTGTTTTGATAAGTACTATTATGAAGTGCATTTAGATTTTAAAAACAAAAAACAAAAACAAAACAAAAAAAAAACATAAGCATGTTAATCTTGGCACGAATGGATGCATTCATATATAAGTAAATTTTAAAATAAAAAGTAAAAACTGTATAGTGATATGTTCCTATTGCTATGAGGCCAGAAATTTCAATTAAATTGAAGTAAATCCATATTCATGAGGCACAAAAAAAGGCCCTCGTGGCTCATTAACTTCAGATTTGGGGAATGTACTGGCCACAGCAAACTATTAGATCAATTCACAAAATAATGATCCAGACCCCACCTGGCAGCCGCTCAAAAAAAGATGACAGCAAAATGGTGCCCCTCTTAATTAGCAAACATTTCTTTCTGTGTATTTGGAAAATGGCCTCATTCACTTCAGATTCAGAGAATTTATAGGCCACAGTAAACTAACTATTGGATCATTTCACAAAATAATGAATCCCCCCCCCCCCCCAAAAAAAAAAACAAAAAAAAAGAAGAAGAAAAATGGTGCCCCAGCAGAAATGAAGCCTCTTAAATTAGCAAACATTTCCTTCTGTGTATTTCGAAAAACAATAACCACTCATCTTAACATTTATAAAATAGTGAAGTAAGAATTAGCCATCTTATTTATGACAACAAATAGAATTAATACGATCAATTCATGCTCAATAATCGATACATCAAAGGGGTAAAAAGGAAGAAGAAGAAGAAAATGAAGACAACTGAATGAAACAGAACGCAATTTTTGAATTCGATAGTTGGGGGACAGGATATTTGAACCCTAGATGTCTCATTTGGAGACACTGCCAATTGAACTACAAGACTCTTAGCCAGAATGCAATTAAAAATATGAGCTTTGAAGTAGAAAGAATTTAATATGGATCAGATTTTTTAAAAATTTTAAAATATAAATAAATAAATAAAAAGGCGTAAAGTACTATGTTTCAGATTCAGATCAAGCACACCAACCTGATCAGCATTAAATTTACGTTTCAAGGTCTTTACACGATCCGGTTCATCCTCATCCCAAGAAAGCTGAACCCTACTCTGCTGCAGGGCTTTAGTTTGAAAATCTAAACCATCATAGTCTGCAGGCACCTGAGAAAAAAATTGAAAATATTTCAGCAGTTTGAAACCACTGCATCAGAATTAGGTGTATTAGGTGGGGTAATGACAACAAAATTTGCACACATTTATATAAGTGAACATTGCTGTGTAGTATGGGTAGAGTAAATCTGTTTTTTTTCCCTTAATTAAGATGGGTAGAGTAATCCATTACAAAAAATAAAAGCAATATCATAAAGTTGCATCCTTCCATGCTACCCTTATCTGTTAATTTAATCCAAAGTTTGATGAAGAATGGGCTAGGTATTGGCTCAAGTAAGGATTTAGGTGGTGCTGAGTTGGATTTCAAACCCTAGTCAACCAAGGCCCAAAGTTATCCTAGTTATAAATTTAATCATCCATGCAAAGCTGAATTTTTATATCATGTAGGAGAGATGGATAATGGCCGGTTGGCCACACAGCTTGCCATGTATTAGGTGAACTTGCATAACTTTCACTCTGAATGCAGCTTCCATTTTACAAAGGGTAGCATTGAGAACTTCATTTTCTAAGAATCTCAGATAGATTCATTTTTTAAATTTACATCAACAAGTTATCACAACTTCTGGCACACAGGCAGCAAATAGAGACCATTACTTCTTGGATCAGGGTTATCTTCTCCTAATATGGTGCTGTGTGTTTGCTACTTGAGAGACCAGGATTTTTTTTTATACATTTTAATTAGGGGAGTGGGATTTGAACCTTGGATGTTTCCATCCAAAAAACCAATAAATTCCATTAGTCTACAAGTCATTTTCCCAGGATTATTCACTAAAATGGAACATTTGATATATATATATATATATATAAAACCCTCACATAAGACTGTTGTGTAAACTTTCAATAAATGAAGCACCAAAACCCCATAGTACCATTGTAAGGTTAAAAATCATACCTCATTAGCAACGTCTCTGGGTGGGTGTTTAAATTCCATTGAGTCAGGAATAAATCTCAGATCAAGCTTATTGGAAGACCTTTCAAATTCAGTTCCATCACAAGATTTGTAAAGGTAATCTGCTGTGGCACTCGAATCACATTCTACCACAGCATAGTAGTACCTGTGGAAGGAAGATACGCACCCAAAAGATATGTAAAATAATACATCTGTGTGTGCACGCACACATGTGTACGTGTATGTGCATGTGTGTGAATATATATAAGTTGATTTCTTGAGCGATAATTGACCCAAAATAAAGGCTTATTACAGGGGAAAAATAGTCTAGAAAACAAGCTTTAAGAAGTAACTATATATTTAAACAATACACATTCAAGGCAGTCTATTCACATTTTATTTGGCATCTAGATATTGAGAAGATGAAATTCAACCCAGATAATATTTCAAAATCACATAATTGTGAGTAACGTGCTCCTATAGGTTCAAAACTATGTAATGAACTGAGTAGCTAAGATAAACCCACCATTATCTGGATCACTTACAGTATCACACTAATTAA
Source organism: Quercus aquifolioides (assembly GCA_019022515.1). Classification (NCBI taxonomy): domain Eukaryota; kingdom Viridiplantae; phylum Streptophyta; class Magnoliopsida; order Fagales; family Fagaceae; genus Quercus; species Quercus aquifolioides. Next base: position 55,452,793 of record CM032334.1, on the reverse strand, counting down.
TAAATTTTTGGATATGATTAACAATGAACGACAGGAACTCCAAAACAACACTCCAACATATCCATATGGGTAAAACTTAGATACAATTCTTTAGGTATTGTGCTTTAGGTTCTTCAATTATATTCAACCACGTGGTTGTATGGACCAAAGCAACATGATCCATTTTATCATTGTCCAGGACAATAAATTCAACCTGATTCATTAGTCATTCCAACCACATGATTGAATTTAATTGGGAAACTTAAGGTACAACAACACATAAGAAATTGTGCCTAAGTTTTTTATTTTTTTGATAGGTAGAAATTTTGCCTAAGTTTTGCCACAATATGTATATGTATGTGTGTGTGTGTGTGTGTATTTGATAATGTTGAACCTCACCAAGGAAAGGCCCTTTGGACCCACCTAAACCATGGATACACAACCTCACCCGCCAGAACCATGTATTAAGTAATCTAGGGGAACTCCTAATCTTGTGCGCGTGCGTGTGTAAATGTTTCGCTCCTACAAGCATTGTTTCAAATGAAATTAAATGTATAGACATTAAAGGTAAGTTTTCACTCATAATTTTGGGCATATTATAAAACATAATGACCAAAAATAATGCAGATACCATAGTAGCATCAGAAGGCAAAATTAAAGATTCTGACAAGAAGAAATGCACAAACCACATTGCAGTCAATTACCTTAGCCTGCTTATCTCATAAGCACGCAATTTCTCATAGTCTATCTCATCATCGTCCTCAGAGTCTAACTTATCGTCGTCTTGATCTTCATTTTTCTCATTTTCATCTTTAAAGAAGGCAAGAGGACCACGAACTGCTTCCTCTTTCATACGCTGAAGTCCAAACTCCGATGGATAGACAGCCACTGACAAAATCTGTCCACCTTTTGGAAGAAATGAACTCAAAACAACATACAAGTCAACGGCCTACATAAAATGAAAGACTTTTGGTGATGAATGTATCCTTGGAAAGTTCAGAAGATAAAGAAAAGACAAAAAGAAGTAACTTAAAAATATTATATCATAATTAAATTAAATAATACCTATATTATCCTTTTTTATTTTATTATTTAACCTCCATCATTTATTGATTCTGGGCTTTGGATTCAGCATTGACTAATGAATCAGAAGCCTCTTCTTGCCATTTTTATTGGCTTATAACATGATTCTCATAAAAGATTATATAGAATTTCGCGAATCAGAGCACTCTTCTTGCCATTTTTATTGGCTTATAATATGATTCTCATAAAAGATGATATAGAATTTCACGTAGACATAATTTGACGAGTAAAACAGTAAGATAGACGTATTAAAAATTTTATACAGGTGTTAACTTTTGTGAAATAACATGCACCTAGGATCTCAAAATGATAGCATATAATCACGAAAATGCACAAAACCCGTTGTTGCCAATTTTAAAAAGATCAAATCAAACTTTACTTCTCCAGCATGCCACCAACTCAACAGTATCAACCGAACGGAGGCAGTAGTAAATATAACAGCATTGACCTTTAGTACCATGCGAGTTCAAACTTCAAACTTCAAACATAATCCAATTCTATTCAATAATTGAAAAGCGCTATCTGATTTGACACAGTAGTTCCGTTCACTTAAAACCCGAATTTAATTTAACTCAGTTCCAAACCAGAGTAACATTACCTTAACATACTTCCAGTCCATATTAACAACAGCAAGCCTGTGAGTTTCTTTTTCAATTTCTGGTATATTTTCCTGTCCATATAAAGCAAACATAAGAACCCAATCAAACATAGAAGAAATCATAAAGCTAGGCACTATTTTGCAACTAAAACAATGTTACTAACAAAAATTTTGTACAAAATTCAAAACTCTATCTCTTTACAGTTAACTAAAACAAGTTATCAACCGGCATTAAAAATGTCCAAACCCAAAATTCAAGCTTTGAGCATTACTATATATTCTTTTTTCTTTAATTTTCTCAGCAACCAATCAAAGAATTAAGGTTCTCAAATTCTCAATTCTCATTCTAATTCCAGCTCAAACTATACCTGCATTAGAAGATCTTCTTCCGCTTCCTCCTCATAAACCGCATCGTCGTCTTCGTCTGTGTCATCTGTATCGGTAGTAGACTCCTCCAATTCACCATTCTCCGAGTCTTCCTCCGATTCAGATTCCTCCGAGTCAGTCTCCGACTCGAGTTTCCCAAATTTGCTATCTTCCACAACTTTCTCATCTTCTTCTTCTTCGTCGTCGCTGCTGCTACTAATCTCTTTCTTTTCCTCCTCCTCCTCCTCCTTTTCCTTTTCTTCTTCTTCGATTTTGTAGTAATGGCGCAGATGACTTTCCTGGTTTGGCTTCTTACGCTTTCCACGCTTATCTAGCGAAGCCGAGGAAGAAGCGAAGCTCTTGTCCTTGAACATGCGGTCGAATCGCGAGTCGATGGCGACCTTCGATTTGTGCCTCGGAACGTTCTGGAAGCGAGGGTCGGAGTGCACGGACGCAAATCGAGCGTCCGTGATGATCTTCTTGCCGCCTCCATTGTTGTTGTTGTTGTTGTTGCTATCTTGCGCCGTCGGTGAAGGGTCCGAGTCCTTGTTCAGCTTCGGCTTCTTGTTGTTCTTCTTTTTGGAGGGCATTTTTCAATTAACGTTTTTTTGGCGTTGGTGGTGATGGGGGGTTAAGCTAAAAACGTTCTTCTTTTTTAGGGTTTAACAGTTTGCATTCTCTTCTATTTTAGTGCAATAGCTCTATTCTCAGCCATAGATTTAATCTAATAGCTTAAATATTTGACACCTCACCAAATAATAAAAAGACTATTTTGCCCTTAAAAAATTTCACACCCGCCAACTGTTTCAGGATTCAGCGGCCAAAATGGGTAACTAGTCATAACTTTCCAACTATATAGTTAGTAGGTAATGTTTGCAACCTATATTTTTTACTAGCATCTCGATTTTAAAAGGCTCGATTTTGGCCTATAAATCGAGTCTCAATTACTCGATTTCCATGCTCTGATCATGTCTGATGTGGCATCTTTTTCCACCTGACGACCACCTGAAAATCGAGTCTCTAACACTAGATCAGTAAAAATGAATGGCCATTTTTCAGCAAATTATGGATCATAACTGATAGTATCAAAGGTGGATTTTTTCGGCAAAATCAAACAAACCCAATTCAAAAAAATTAAGATAAGATCAAAACAAATACTCTCCAGATAATAAAAATCCAAACAACAAGATCCCCCAACCATTTAAAAAAAAAAAAATTCCCGAAGTACCGATTAGAGGGACATAGGAAATTTACCGGAACCACCACCGGAATTGGTGGAGTGGAACGCGGCGGCTGCTAGCTGTAGCCATGGAGATTGAGCCATGGAGTCCATGGAGTACTAGAGAAAGATCTGATGGAAGAGAGAAAGGGAGAAAGAGTTTTTTGAAATTAGAGGAAGCTGAAGGGTGTAGAGAAAAGAGTAGAGAAATGGGTGAAAGTTGTGTCACGCGGATTGATGACGCATTGCACGGGATATGAATCCAATTTTATGAGCGGTGTGGCAGTGTGACCTGACCTGTGTTTAAAGCTTGGGTTGGGACAAAATTGGGTTCAAATTCATTGGGCTTGGCCTTCATTTCATTGGGCAAAAATTAACGGTTAGCCCAAACACCATCGTTTGTAGTTTACTGTTTTGCTCTCTGAGTTTTACTTAACCAGATGGAGATAATCCAATTACTTCAGTTGATGAAGTTCTTTGTGGTCAAATAAATGACTTGTGTTAATCCCGTGATGTGAAGCGCTTGGGATTAAAACTCCATACTCTCAGCTCATACTCATTAGCGTCCTCAATGGGGCTAAGTGCACAACTATGGTTCATCTGGATCTCCTACTCCCACAAGCCCGGACCTAGTGAGTAAGGTGCAATTATGGTCATGCCCAAGTGGAAGACGCTAACTTAGGTTGCTCCCTACCCATTTTTTATTCAGCAAAAAAAAAAAAAAAAAATTACTTGTACATAAACTTAAACACACAATGGTCAACCTACGAATTTGGACTAAAACAAGTATCGGGGCAAAACAATTGAGAAAAATGGACATTTGCCCCTAATTTTCAAACTATGCAATAATGCCCATATTTTTTAAACTCAATTTTAATAAAATCAAGTTCGGTGTAAAATTCGATATCCTCAAAATCGAGTTCTATGTATATTTTTAAGTGAAACTCAATTTTGTTAAAATCGAGTTTAAAAAATAAGAACATTTTACTAAATAGTTTCAAAACAATGGTATTTTACTTCATGATTTGTATATCATAGTTGATGGAGCGTGAACTCGTCAGTCAATGTTGTCGGATGAAGCCAATCTGCAGCCTCTTGAAAGGGTCACCGGTGTGGTGCCTGCCACCACGCCTCCGATGCCAAAGTTAGTAAGCAAGAAAATCTTAGAAGAATGTATAATACAAGAAAATAATAGTTCTCTCTCAATGTCTCTGTGTATGTACCTTGTTATTGGCAAATGTGTGGTCTTTTTATACTCTTTCATGGCCTCTAGCCGTTGGAGTAGTTATGGAGATCTTAATGCTCTTTCTGGTAACGTTTGGGGGTAATGAATGTGGCATCAATGTGTTCCAACGGTCCGTACAGCTGGCCTTTCAACCGTTCTAGGCTTAATTGACTGCATTGAATAACCTGAATGTCTTCGTCAGTAACGTGCATGATCATTTTGTTACTCCCGAGGGTGTCATCGTCCGTGAATGATATCGTCAGTGTGGGACGGGCTCGTCAGTCCTGTCAGTTGCCCCCGGATTCTATGTTCGTCATGTTCTTGACGATTATAGAATCTGAAGGGTCTTATGTTGCAGGTGACTCTTGGGATTCTATTCCTCATTAAGTGCGAAGTGACGGCGCTCCATAGAACGTGGCATACGTGGCGTGTGCTGGCTGGTGGAGTTAATGTCCGAATAATGGGGACTATTGGGTTTCCCGCTGATTTTTCAGTTTCCCAAGCCTTATTTTTAAACTTCCTTTCTTCTCACTCCTCCTTTTCACTTTTTCTTAAGAACTTCTACTCCTTTCTCTGGGTATCTTCTCCGCCAACCATTCTCTGCAACTTTCCTCCCTACTGGTGCGTCGTCGGCGGCGGTTATCTTCTTTGAGGTGTGTTCCCCACTCATTCTCTTTCATATTTTGTTTGTGTACTTGGTGGTGGATCTCTGATTTTTCCCATCTTTTTTTTCTCTTTGTGTTTGCTCCGACGGGTTTTGGGATTTCTAGGTTTTCTTGCATTTTTCTGGTTTACTTATGGTTGGTAGTTCTGAGGTTAGGATAGCTTGCCCCTCCATATCGTTTCTTTTTGCTCGATTAGGAGGTTCGTTGGGAAATTTTCCACACCTCGAAAACTTTGTTTACGAAGGTAGTTGTCTGGCTGTGGTGTTGGCTGATCTTTTGCCGTTGCTTCGTCAGTCAATAGACTGGTTTAAGAATTTGGTGAGAGAGGGTAGGATGGCATCTGAGGTCAGATCCAGTGAGCTCGAGACTGGGTTATCGTCTAGCGGTAATCCAGTGGAGGAAGACACAGCCGTCTCCACGCCTCGAGAAGTTAGGGCTTTTTATGCTCTTGAGGAGGAGTGTGGTTTGGATGCCGACGCGCTGGGTAGGTTCAAGGACAGGTTTCAGTTCCCAGAGCGAGTTAGGGTTCGTCTGCCTAGTGAGGCAGACCGGGCCTGTCACTTCTTTCCTGGGGAGATTTGTTTTTACGAATCTGCCTTCGTCTGTGGATTGAGGTTTCCCGTCCACCCCTTCTTGATGGAACTCTTGGACCATTTAGGTGTTGCCCCCGGGCAACTTATGCCTAATTCGTGGCGGATCTTGGTCAGCTGTATGGTGATCTGGTTGGCCGCTAATGACGGGGACATGCTTAGGATGGACGAGCTTGTCCATATGTATCGTTTAAAGGCATCGAAGGAGTATGGGTATTACGAATTGGTGCCCTGGGAGAGAAGAACCAGGATCGTCAAGGGTTTACCGTCGTCCTTCAGGTACTGGAAGTCCAGATTCTTCTTTGTGTCTGGGGATGATTTTGAGACTGCCTCTGGAGGGGTTTGGGGTGATATCCCAAGGTTGCGTCGTCGGTGGGAAACCCCGACTTTAGGTAAGAACGACCCCAACCTCGTCCTTTGAATTTTGTTGTGTTTTCTTTCACGGCCACTGACACTTTTTTTTTTTTTTTTTTTTTATAGCTAAGAAACGACCCAAACTCAAGAGCAGGTATAGAGAACGGGTCCAGAAGGCGATCGATTACGCACTGACGATTGAGAGCTGGGACGAGCTTGTCGACCCCAGAACACTAGCCTTCTACTGCCTCGGTCCTGATCCCTCTGCAATCGTCCTTCGTAACATTGATATCGAAGGAAAAAAGAGTAAGTGTTAAATCCGTCAGTACTCACCTTCCTTCCTTCCCCTGTTCTTTTTTTTTTTTTTTACTTAGTGTTTTTCCCTTGCAGAGATGACGACCAAATTTAACAAGGGTATGTACGCAAAGATGAGATCCAAGAAAGACGAGCCTCTATCGAGTCTGGGAGCAAAGAGCGTACGCGTCACTGGGAAGGGAAGTCATGCTACTCCAACTCCCTCTGTTCGTCCAATCGTTTCCGCGGGTGAGACGACGAGAACGGCTTCTCCTACAGTTTCTGTAGAGGAAATAGGTGGCACTCCTGTCTCAAAAAGGCCGCGGCTGACTGAAAAGGGGAAGGAGAAAACTGCTCTTCGTTCATCAACCCTGTGGAATGACGAGAAGATGGCCGTAGATCGAGCCGACGAAGCAGTGACATCTGCGGATTTGCGGGCTTTATCTGGCATCCCTTTCAACGAGATCGCGGCTCGTCAGGTGCACAAGCTTGTCCAGGTGCTAGGGGAGAGTTTGCATCTTTCTTCTGAGTTCTTTACTCAGGAAGCCAAGGTGGCGTCTATGACGTCTAGGATGGAGGTCTTGGAGGCAGAGAACTCGTCGCTGAAGAAAGACCTTATTGCTTCCATGGGTGAGAACAACACTCTGAAGAAGCAGATCAAGAAGCTGAACGACGACCTCCGGGTTGAGCGCCAGTTGACTAAGGAGAAGGACGAGCAACTCCTTGGGGCCAGGGAAAGTCTCAAGACCATAGCCGCCAGATCCGTTGAAGCCTTCCAAACCACTGATGAGTATAACACTGTGCTCTTCAGTTGGTACTTTAAGGGTTTCGAGCTCCTGAGGAGGTACCTCGTGAAGCACCCTTCGGGGGTGAATATGGAGGAGCTGGACCTGGAGGAGGTGGATCAGGAAATGGCTGCAGATGAAGCCGCCAGACCTCCTGCTCCTGAGCCTGAAGCTTCTGTGGGTGATCCTGGTGACGAGGTTCCTGTGGACGATGCCCCCGGTGACGAAGCTCCTGCTGACGCAGCTCCTGTTGACGCCGTACCTTCTGTTGATGATGCTACTCGAACCTGACACTTAGAAAAATTTTCTTTTTGGATACCCACTATGTTTTGGGTCGTTTTATCCAATTTTCCAACAATTAATTTATTTTAAGGACGAAGTTTTTGGCTCAGCGTTTATGGGTCTTGTAAAAACACTTTGTGAATTGCCCGTTGTTTTTTGGGCTTTTTAATTTGATTTACTTCTGTGTACTTACCTATGCTTGTGTTTGCTTGGTCGTCGTTTGCAATACACCCGTCTATGTAGGGTCCATCTCTTAACTTTGTAGGTATCGTCATTGTTAGTAACATACATCCATTCTATGTGGAATTTTGTTACTTAGCTTCATTTGAACCATTGTTTTATGGTCGTCAGTAACTTACATCCATTCTATGTGGAATTTTGTTACTTAGCCATTTCTGGCCTTTAGTGACTTACATCCGTTTTTAGGGATCTTAGTCATCGTCAGTAACTTACGTCCGTCAAGGCGGAATCTTGTTACTTTAGCCATTTTTGGCTTTTAGTGACTTATACCCGTTTTTAGGGATTTTAGTCATCGTCAGTAACTTACATCCGTCAAGGCGGAATCTTGTTACTTAGCCATTTTTTTGGCTTTTCGTGGCTTACACTCTTGTTAGGGATATTGCCTTCGTCAGTTACCTTCGGTTGCATAGACCTGCTCACAGAATAATATCAGCTGAATGGATTCTTTATTGATTTTGATAACAAGTACATTTGATTGTTACGTCTATTGATGTACTTCTTTAAGTGTTCAATGTTCCATGGCCTCGGGAGTCTTTGTCCGTCCAGAGTTTCAAGGTGGTAGCTTCCCTGTATGGAGTAATGAACAACCCGGTACGGTCCTTCCCATGTGGGGCCAAGTTTCCCTTGAATTGGATCCTTGGTCGCCAGAGTTACTTCACGCAGGACGAGGTCGCCGATGTTAAGTCGTCGGAGTTTCACCCTTTTATTGTAATACTCTGTCATCTTTTTCTTGTAATCCGTCATCTTGCTGCGGGCTTTATCTCTGACTTCGTCCAGGCAGTCCAGGTTGACTCGTAGGCGATCGTCATTGTCTTCCTCGCTGAACATCTCTCGCCTGGTGCTGGTTACTCCAACCTCGACCGGGATCACTGCTTCAGTCCCGTAAGTAAGTCTGAACGGGGTCTCTCCCGTCGGGGTTCTTGCTGTTGTTCTGTAGGCCCACAAGACGTTGGGTAGTTCGTCTGGCCAAGCACCCTTCGCATCATCTAGTTTCGTCTTTATGATTTTGAGTAGAGTCCGGTTCGTCACTTCTGTCTGTCCATTTGCTTGAGGGTGGCCTGGCGATGAAAACTGGTTCTTGATGCCCAGGCCGGAGCAGAAGTCCTTGAAACCTTGGCAGTCAAACTGTCGCCCGTTGTCTGATATGATCGTCCTTGGAATCTCGAACCTGCAGACTATGTTCCTCCATACGAAGCTCCGGATCTTTGCTTCAGTGATAGTTGCCAGTGGCTCTGCCTCAACCCATTTTGTGAAGTAATCTATAGCGATGAGTAAGAATTTTACCTGGCCTTTTCCCAAGGGTAATGGTCCAACGATGTCAATTCCCCACTGTGCGAATGGCCAAGGGGACGCTATTGTCGTCTGTCTTTCGGCTGGCAGTCGTTGAATATTCCCGAATCGCTGGCACTTGTCACACTTCTTGACGAACTCCATTGCGTCCACCTGCATAGTAGGCCAGAAATAACCTGTTCGCAAAATTTTGCTTACCAAGGATCTAGGGCCTGCATGATCTCCGCAGATTCCTTCGTGGACCTCTCTTAGGATGTACTCAGCGTCTTCTTCATTCACACACCTTAAGTAGGGCATGGAGAAGCCCCTCTTGTACAAAGTGTCATTGAGAATTGTGAATCTGGCAGACCTCTTCTTGACCTTCCTGGCTTCATTTGTGTCTTGAGGGAGGTGCCCATCACGAAGGAAAGATACAATGGCCGTCATCCAGCTACTTATGTTCTGGATTGCGAAGGTTGGGACTTCTTCTATGCTGGGGTTCTTCTGTACTTCCATCATCAAGTCTGCATTCGACCCCGTTCCTTCTGACGAGGCTATCTTCGATACTTCGTCTGCTGCCATATTCTGGCTTCTAGGGATCTGGACGAACTCTACCTCTTCGAACTCCTGAGTCAAGTGCTTCGTCAACTTGAGGTACTTCTGCATTCTTTCTTCCTTTGCTTTGTATTCTCCCTTGATCTGCCCAATTACTAGCTTTGAGTCGTTCTGGACTAACAAGCTCTTGGCTCCAAACACTTTCCCTAGCCTCAACCCCGTTAGAATCCCTTCATACTCGGCTTCGTTGTTGGTCGCCGGGAATTTCAGCTGAACTCCATACCTCAATACTTCTCCGTCAGGGGTGGTTATGACGACCCCTACTCCTCCCCGTTTTTGGACCGACGAACCGTCGGTCTGTATTACCCAAGGTCTGTCCTTACTGGCGAGGTTTTCTTCGTCCGGAAGGGTGAACTCAGCGAAAAAGTCTGCCAGAGCCTGTGCTTTAATGGCTGCCCTGGGATGGTACTCTATATCGAATTGGCTAAGTTCAATCGCCCATTGGACCATTCTCCCTGCTGCCTCAGGTTTGCTCATGGACTTCTTGATAGGTTGGTCCGTCATTACCCAGATCGGATTTGCCTGGAAATACTGCCTGAGCTTGCGTGAGGCTATTATCAACGCGAACGTGATTTTTTCGATTTTTGGGTACCTGGACTCAGCCCCCTGGAAGGCTTGGCTGATATAATAAACTGGAAGTTGTATTCTGTTTTCTTCTCGGATCAGGGCTGCGCTGACGGTTGTAGACGAAACAGCTAGATACAGATACAAGTTTTCACCTTCTTTTGACGGGCTTAGGAGAGGTGGATTGCTCAAGTAGCGTTTGAGCTCTTGGAAAGCTGCTTCACATTCGTTGGTCCAGGCGAAGGCCTGCTTCAGGGTCTTGAAGAAGGGGAGGCATTTATCCGTTGCTCTAGAGACGAATCTGTTGAGGGCGGCGATCCGTCCCGTGAGCTTTTGGACCTCCTTGACGGTTTTGGGTGACGCCATGTTAATTATGGCCTGAACCTTCTCCGGATTTGCTTCTATTCCTCTCTGGGATACCATGAATCCCAGGAACTTTCCTGAGGCTACGCCAAAAACACACTTACTTGGATTTAGCTTCATTTGGTACTGTTTGAGAGTGGCGAATGTTTCCCTGAGGTCGTCCAAATGGGTAAGTTCTTCCTTACTCTTGACGAGCATGTCATCCACGTAGACCTCCATATTCCTATCTATCTGCCTGCTGAACATTCTGTTCACTAATCTCTGATAAGTAGCACCTGCATTCTTTAGTCCGAAAGGCATTACCTTATAGCAATAGAAGTCTTGGCTGGTGATAAAGGCCGTTTTCTCCTCATCCTCGTCAGCCATTTTTATCTGGTTATATCCTGAGAAAGCATCCATGAGCGTCAATAGCTTGTGCCCGGCTGTGGAGTCTACCAGCTGGTCTATTCTTGGGAGGGGGAAACTATCCTTCGGGCAGGCCCTGTTCAGGTCCGTGAAGTCTACGCACATCCTCCACTTCCCATTTGCTTTCTTCACCAGAACAGTGTTGGCCAGCCAGTCTAGATAGTACACTTCCCTGATGAAACCTGCAGTCAAGAGCTTCTTCACTTCGTCAGCGACTGCCTGATCTCTTTCTGGTGCGAAGACTCTTCGTCTCTGCTTGACGGGCTTCTTCTCTGGGTCTACATTCAACCTGTGCTGGATGATTTCCGAGGATATACCTGGCATGTCGTCATGGCTCCAGGCGAATACATCCAGGTTTTGCTTAAGAAACTGGACGAGCTTTGTTCTCATCTCGGGACTTAAGGTCGTCCCTATCCTGGTTGTTTTGGTTGTTTCTTCCTCAGTTAGTTGCACTGTTTCTAAAGCCTCCACCTTTTCCTCCTCCTTCTCTTCAATTATCCAGGTGTGGTTTTCCTTTGCGGCCAACACAGCCTGGTAGCATTCCCGAGCTAAGACTTGGTCTCCCTTAACTTCACCAACCCCGTTCTCCACGGGGAACTTCACCTTTAAGCAGTAGGTAGATGTGGATGCCTTCCACTTATTGAGGGCAGGTCTCCCAATGATGACGTTGTAGGAGGAGGGGCAATCCACTACCAAGAAATCCAGCTGACGGGTCAGTTGCTTCGGGTATGTCCCCACTGTCACTGTCAACGTGATTATGCCCTTGGGGTAGACCCTGTCACCACTGAAACTGACGAGGGGGGAATCAAAAGGACGTAGCCTTCTGGGGTCTAGCTTCAATTGTTGAAATGCAGGGAAGTAAATGATGTCAGCAGAACTACCATTGTCCACGAGGACCCTTTTGGTGTTAAACCCTTCTATGGTAAGCATTATGAGCAGGGGGTCATTGTGAGGCTGCTTCACTCCCCTTGCGTCGTTTTCATTGAAAGTCATGTCTTGATCGGTTCGTCTCTGCTTCGACGGGGGAATCGTGTGGACGCTGTTCACCTGACGTTGGTATGCTTTTTGAAGGGATCTGAACGAACCTCCGCTGACGAGTCCCCCTGTGATCGTCTGTATCTCCCCGACCACATTTTGAGAAGGTTGGGACTGACGGTCATTCCCTCTTGACGAAGACTCAGGCTGGCCTTTGTTCCCTTCCCGAAATCTACTATACTCACCCTTCTTTACAAATTTCTGCAACTTCCCCTTTCGTATCAACTCCTCTACTTGCTCTTTGAGGTCCCGACAGTCCTCGGTGTAATGGCCATGGTCTTTGTGGAACCGGCAGTTTTTGTTCTTATAACGGACATTGGGAGACGAGTGTAAAGGCCGCGGCCACTTTAGGTAATGTTCGTCCTTAATCTGCGTTAGGATTTTGTCAACAGGCATAACAAGAGGAGTAAATTTTACCGTTCGAGGATTCTTATCATCTTTTCCTCTGATTCCGTCACTGATTCGGCGATCTGGACGCTCGCGCTTTTGCCCCTTACGGTTGTCTTCCTTTCTACCCTTGTCTCCTGGCCTCTCAACGTCCCTGATGGCGGCCAGCGCGTCTTCCGCGTTCATGTACTTCTGTGCTTTGAGGAGCATTTCAGCCATTGTTTTCGGGGGATTTTTTGCAAGTGACGAGACGAGCTCTCTGGATCTCAACCCCGCCTTAAAGGTCGTTAGCTGCACCTTGTCATCAGCCTCGTCCACTTCCAGTGTCTCCCGGGTGAAACGTTTCACATATGACCTCAAAGTTTCCTTCTCTCCCTGCCTGATGGTGAGTAAGTGATCCGCGGTTCTCTTTGGTCGTTGTCCTCCAATGAAGTGACGCAGGAAGGCATTG